>OZ035837.1:40241536-40319036 GCA_964034765.1 Knipowitschia caucasica | reverse complement strand
CAGTTTGATTTGATCAGGAATAGTGGAAACCGTGAGCACAATTTTGAGGTTTTAAAGGCCGGCATTGGAACTTTAGTCCCAGCTAAACAGCCAAATTCCCCAGTTAAATCCAGTGAGTTTTTGCACTGTATAGACTGTGGGGCATTGCTTAAGCGAAAGTCGCTGTGGAGGCATGTGGCCAGGTGCCGGCTTTCACAGAAAGATGCCCAGGCTAAACCAGGTAGAAGTAGGGTCCAGTCCCTCTGCTCCCTAGCCCAGCCTGTACCGGAGGGCATCAGCAAAAAGCTGTGGTCTTTAATTTCGGCAATGCATCAGGATGAGGTCACGGGTGTTGTCAAAGCAGAAAAGGGGATTCTGAGACTCGGAGAGCACCTGTACTTAAAACACGGGCATGATAAGACAAAGCATGATTACATTAGGCAGAAAATGAGAGAAGTTGGTAGGTTAATTAACGAAGCAAAAACTGCAGGGAAACTGAAAACAATTAAGGATTTCTTTATTCCTTCCAACTTTAACCATGTGATTGATGCAGTCAGGTCTGTGGCTGGATATGATGAGGAAACAAATCAATACAAGACTCCATCCTTGGCCCTCAAACTCGGCCATAGCCTCAGAAAGCTAGCAGATATTCTTGAATGTGACTCAAAAATGGAGCATTGTGTTGATGAACTATTTATTAAAAACCTCCAACGAAGCCGGCTGCTTTTTGAGAAGAGGTGGGACGTCTGTGTTTCTTCTGCTGCCCTACAGACCCTCCGGCAAGCCAAGTGGAACACTCCGGACCTGCTCCCTCTGACTGAGGACGTTAGAGCCATGCATGCACATATTGAGGTATGTCGACCTGAATATGTGCAAACCCTAATAAGTGAGCCAACGTCTAAGCATTGGTCTAAACTGGCAGTTTTGACTCTTTGTGAGGTCATCATTTTCAATCGAAGAAGGGAAGGTGAGGTTTCAAAGATGCCACTGACAGCCTTTACCTTAAGAAGTAAGACTGGGATCCATTCTGACATTGCTCTGGGACTGTCCCAACTTGAGAAAAAGCTGTGTCAGCATTTTCAACGCATTGAAATTAAAGGGAAAAGAAGTGGGAAAGTGCCGGTTCTTTTGACTCCTGAAATGATTGCTTCGATGGAGGTGCTGGTGGAGAACAGAAGGGCCTGTTCCATCTCTGACCATAACCCATACTTCTTTTCCCGCCCGGGCGCAGACACCCACATCAGGGGATCAGACTCCCTACGCCAGGTAGCCAAAGAATGTGGTGCGGTGCATCCAGAGATGCTATCCTCAACCAAACTTAGAAAGCACATAGCTACTATGTCTACAGTTCTCAATATGAAAGAGAATGAGATGGACATACTTGCCAACTTCCTCGGCCATGACATTCGCATCCACAGGCAATATTACAGACTACCAGAGGGGACACTGGAGCTGGCCAAAATCAGCAAAGTGTTGATGGCCATGGAGCAGGGAAGAGTGACGGAATTCGAAGGAAAGAGCCTCGACCAGATACAAATTGAGCCAGAAGGTAATTCTTGATATTATTAAAATATGTATGATTTTTTTCCCCTAAAGGCCACTTGTATTTTTATTTTCTGTGCGACAGGGAGAGCAGTAGAGATCCTCTCACAAACGGACGGGCTAAAAGAAACTTCAAGCGGAGAACCTTCAACCATTCATCCAGATGCACCCCATGGTAGTGGCAGTGCCCCTTCTGGTAAGTGTACCAGGTGGGGGATTACAGCCAGGCTGCTTGGTCCTCACCCTGGGAGTGTATATTGCTAATATATTTTTATTTCTCTCCCTAGAACGTGTAAGAAAGCCATGGTCTGCATCTGAGGTGAAGGCTGTGGAGAAGACCATGACACCTTTCATACAGACTGGAAAGGTCCCTGGGAAGTCTCACTGCCTGGCCTGCATTAATGCCTCACCAGATGACCTTAGACATCGGACATGGAGTGGCATTAAATTCTATGTCAAAAATAGAATCACTGCAATTCGAAAAAAAAATCTAAAATAAAATTCCTTTAAAATAGTTGTTTGGTTTCTATTGACTGTTTTGTATTACTTAAAGTCTTGGTAAAAAAAGATTATGTCTATGGGTCCCATTCTGAACGGCCCTGTCAAAGGGACCCACCAGGTAACACAAACGTGTATGTGTGTGTGTGTCTGTGTGTGTGTGTGTGTGTTCGTCTCTGTGTGTGTGTGTGTGTATGTTCGTCTCTGTGTGTGTGTGTGTGTGTGTGTGTTCGTCTCTGTGTGTGTGTGTGCGTGTGTGTGTGTGTTCGTCTCTGTGTGTGTGTGTGTCAGTGGGGTGCATGCACATCTGTCCCGACACCACATGTACAGACAGAGGGTTCCTCTGCGGTGGGACTTTACAGTGTGTCACAGTTTACCGTATCCTTAACTCGCACTAAAGCTTAAACTAAAGCTTTTATTTCATTGTTGGTTCATGTTTTAGAATCATTCAAATGTATATTTTACACTCATGTTTTTGTCTGTCACTGACCTCTCATTCTGACATTTTGTTGTAACTACTTCTTTGCAAGACCATGTTGTAATGAATTTGTTTGACATCATGCTCTGGACAGGTCCTCACAGGTCCTCACAGGTCCTCAAAGGTCCTCACAGGTCCTCAAAGGTCCTCACAGGTCCTCACAGGTCCTCACATGTCCTCACAGGTCCTCAAAGGTCCTCACAGGTCCTCACAGGTCCTCACAGGTCCTCAAAGGTCCTCAAAGGTCCTCACAGGTCCTCACAGGTCCTCACAGGTCCTCAAAGGTCCTCACAGGTCCTCACAGGTCCTCACAGGTCCTCACAGGTCCTCAAAGGTCCTCACAGGTCCTCACAGGTCCTCACAGGTCCTCACAGGTCCTCACAGGTCCTCAAAGGTCCTCAAAGGTCCTCACAGGTCCTCACAGGTCCTCAAAGGTCCTCACAGGTCCTCACAGGTCCTCACAGGTCCTCAAAGGTCCTCACAGGTCCTCACAGGTCCTCACAGGTCCTCACAGGTCCTCACAGGTCCTCAAAGGGCCTCAAAGGGCCTCACAGGTCCTCACAGGTCCTCACAGGTCCTCAAAGGTCCTCACAGGTCCTCACAGGTCCTCACAGGTCCTCCTCGTGCAGAACTATCTGTCTTTCAACAGCTGTGCCATAACCTCTCTCTCCTGTCTGTCCTGCTCAGCCCATTGACTATGAAGGCTTTCAGCTCTTCATGGCCACATACCTGGAGAACGACCTCCCGGAGGAGCTGTGTCAGCATCTCTTCACCTCCTTCAAGAGTAAGTCTGGGGGCTGCTCCCCAGACCAGTCCCGGGCTGGGACCAGTCTCCTCGGTGAGTCCCGTCAGAAATACAACTTTCATTGCTCCATGCTATTCACTGCATTTATTACGCCCAATATTAAACACAAATCCAGGGCAGTAGTCCGTGTGAGGCGTGGACCGCACAGGAACACACTGATCATAACTGTGTTGGTGATTTTACAGAACATTATATAAACTACTTTGGAAAACAACCTCACAGAGACGGGATCGTTGCGCACCAAAGCAACCTGGAAGTTTATTTAGGTTCTCTCAGGTTTTTTCAGACAGAACAAAGTCAGGACATGGTTTTTATAGTCATTGTTACGTCACAGATAGAAAGACTCACGTGTGGCACCCAGAGACAATCAGAACATACAGAGTCAGAACACGGATACACAATGGGACCCTGTGACTGTGAGGGCCAGTGTCTTGCGTCTGTCCACCTGCGTAGGCCATAGTTTTCTATCTACCATTTTACTTCTTGAAACATCGCTGCACACTTTAAGCTTTGATTGTCCATTTTTCTGCCTTCACTTTTCTCATAAGATTCTGTGGTTTTTGGCTCTGAGGTCCTGGAGCCTGTCTGGTCCTTCACACAGAGCAGCTGAGGAGACAGATGGACCATTGAATTAGAAATCTATTTGTGTAATAATGTGGAAGTATAAGAGCAGCTCACAGGGGCAGTGGGAGACCAGTGTTTATGGTAATCATGTGGATTCTACAACGATGTCATGTCTCACCAGCAAACCAATGTAAATGGGCTAAAATATAGTAAATTAGGTATTTAGCAAATTTAATGACCATTTTTCCACAAAACATTGAATTACTCCTTTTCACTTCATTTATGCACCATTTAAAAGCTCCTTATCATTATTACATGTGTCTATTTGTTTGTGCACTTGCCCAGTGCTTTAGGAGACATGCAGAAAACATACACAACACAACACTGCCCTCTGGTGGTTACTCCGATTATTCCTTCCATTTTTCAGACCATCTGTGCTTGTCACTGGTGCGTTCATGGTTTTCCATACTCTGTGGTTTTATATTTATCATTTGAATTTTGGTCAACTTTCAGATGATCATGATTACATTCAAGGATTTATTGGATTTTTCATTTTTTGCTTTTCCTAAACTTCCTTTTTCCATCCGAACCCTGGCAGACGCCCGCTCCATTGATGCAGGCATCTCTATTCAGACTGAAGTGGCCTGTGCCCCTATCACAGGTACCAGAGGAGGAGCTCTGCTGGTTTCTGCTGCTTTCTGTCGCCCTCATGTTGTGATGCTGCTTCTGTGGGTTGTGTGACTATAATTTGCCTGTGGAGCTATGGATTCAAATGTACAGTATCTTTGTTTTAAATCTCTTGCCGTGTGAACGTTTAGTGTTTTATGTGGTTTTGCTCAGATGCGTTATTGAAACATACATGTTCTTTTCTCTATCCCATCAGGCGTGAATGGGAAGAGCATCCTGTTTGCGATGGGGCGCCACACTCCAGAGCCCAGTGTGATGAGTACGGCCGGGTCAGGGGCCACCACGTCCCCATGTTCATCCCGCTCCTCCTCCCAGCGCTCCGGGACAGGACGCCACACCCCCGGGGGACACAAATCCCCCTGCACTAAAGTCAAGTCCACTGAAGGCAACAATAATAATGTCCTGACCCCCAACAAGGGCCCGTCCAGGTCTCCAGTGTCCCCCAAACTCTCCCCAGGTAAACTCATATTATATTATAGGAAATTATATATATATATATATATATATATATTATTTCTACATCATCAACAAAAGACAGTTTATAATGATGGACAGGGACACAGTCCTCTGCTGCTGAATATTCATTCATTCATTTATTGTGGTTTGGTCATTGACAGTCATTCCAGTTTAAATATAATATAATTACAGATATTATATTAGAAGTTATAGTTTATTTATAGAGCGCTGTCAGTACAGTCCTTCACTGAGACCT
This sequence comes from Knipowitschia caucasica, assembly GCA_964034765.1. Classification (NCBI taxonomy): domain Eukaryota; kingdom Metazoa; phylum Chordata; class Actinopteri; order Gobiiformes; family Gobiidae; genus Knipowitschia; species Knipowitschia caucasica. Next base: position 40,313,771 of record OZ035837.1, on the reverse strand, counting down.
TGTTTCTTACAGAGACTAAACTCTGTTTGTTTTGTGGATCACAGAGAGAAGTCACACAGAGAAACTCCTGTCACTGCGAAGGAGCCCGTCCCCCCTGCTGTCCCCCCTGCCGTCCCCCCAGGTGGTCTTTCTCAAGGACATCGTGTGTTACCTCTCACTGTTGGAGAGAGGGACCCCCGAGGACAAGCTGGAGTGTGAGTGACAGGGAGGGGCGGGGACAGGGGAGGGGCGGGGACAGGGGAGGGGCTGTGAGTGACAGGGAGGGGCGGGGACAGGGGAGGGGAGGGGCTGTGAGTGACAGGGAGGGGCGGGGACAGGGGAGGGGCGGGGACAGGGGAGGGGAGGGGCTGTGAGTGACAGGGAGGGGCGGGGACAGGGGAGGGGAGGGGCTGTGAGTGACAGGGAGGGGCGGGGACAAAGATGGAAAAATATCTTTAATTTTCATAGTATTTTAGGGAAGAATTATCCTCCAAATTTAACATGAAACCTGCATTTTTACATCTATTACACAATGGTTTAATGGTTTAAGACACACACATGGTTTAAGACACACACATGGTTCAGCAGACACACACATGGTTTAAGACAAACACATGGTTTAATAGACACACACATGGTTTAAGACACACATGGTTCAGCAGAAACACACATGGTTTAAGACAAACACATGGTTTAGCAGACACACATATGGTTTAAGACACACACATGGTTCAGCAGACACACACATGGTTTAAGACAAACACATGGTTTAATAGACACACACATGGTTTAAGACACACATGGTTCAGCAGACACACACATGGTTTAAGACACACATGGTTCAGCAGACACGCAGTCACATGGTCCTTGACACGCTTAAGCTCTGCCCAGTTCACTTTCTGTATGGTCTGTGACGAGATATCTTCTAACTGGTCCAGGAGGATCCTGGTCTTTAACTGGTCCCAGGAGGATCTCTTGGTCTTTAACCCTGGTCTCATGGACACAGGAGGCGCTGTTGAGCTGATGATGTCCTGTCTGAATCATGGGGTCTGTTCTCTTTCAGTCATGTTCCGACTCTACGACACGGACGGTAATGGTGTCCTGGACAGCTCTGTGAGTGCCCCTCCTCTCTCCTCTTTTACCTCAGGAAACATCTGTGTCTGTGGCGTGTCTGTGACCAAGAAGGACATGTGTCTGTGTGACTGAGAGAGACATGTGTCTGTGTGACTGAGAGAGACATGTGTCTGTGTGACTGAGAGAGACATGTGTCTGTGTGACTGAGAGAGACATGTGTCTGTGTGACTGAGAGAGACATGTGTCTGTGTGACCGAGAGAGACATGTGTCTGTGTGACCGAGAGGGACATGTGTCTGTGTGACTGAGAGAGACATGTGTCTGTGTGACTGAGAGAGACATGTGTCTGTGTGACTGAGAGAGACATGTGTCTGTGTGACTGAGAGAGACATGTGTCTGTGTGACTGAGAGAGACATGTGTCTGTGTGACCGAGAGGGACATGTGTCTGTGTGACTGAGAGAGACATGTGTCTGTGTGACTGAGAGAGACATGTGTCTGTGTGACCGAGAGGGACATGTGTCTGTGTGACTGAGAGAGACATGTGTCTGTGTGACTGAGAGAGACATGTGTCTGTGACCGAGAGAGACATGTGTCAGTGTGACCGAGAGGGACATGTGTCTGTGTGACTGAGAGAGACATGTGTCAGTGTGGCCGAGAGAGACATGTGTCTGTGTGACTGAGAGAGACATGTGTCTGTGTGACCGAGAGGGACATGTGTCAGTGTGGCCGAGAGAGACATGTGTCTGTGTGACTGAGAGAGACATGTGTCTGTGTGACCGAGAGGGACATGTGTCAGTGTGACCGAGAGGGACATGTGTCAGTGTGACCGAGAGGGACATGTGTCAGTGTGGCCGAGAGAGACATGTGTCTGTGACCGAGAGAGACATGTGTCTGTGTGACCGAGAGGGACATGTGTCTGTGACCGAGAGAGACATGTGTCTGTGTGACCGAGAGGGACATGTGTCTGTGACCGAGAGAGACATGTGTCTGTGTGACCGAGAGGGACATGTGTCTGTGACCGAGAGAGACATGTGTCTGTGTGACCGAGAGGGACATGTGTCTGTGACCGAGAAAGACATATGTCTGTGTGACTGAGAGAGACATGTGTCTGTGACCGAGAGGGACATGTGTCTGTGTGACCGAGAGAGACATGTGTCTGTGTGACCGAGAGAGACATGTGTCTGTGTGACTGAGAGAGACATGTGTCTGTGACCGAGAGGGACATGTGTCTGTGTGACCGAGAGAGACATGTGTCTGTGTGACCGAGAGAGACATGTGTCTGTGACCGAGAGAGACATGTGTCTGTGTGACCGAGAGAGACATGTGTCTGTGACCGAGAGAGACATGTGTCTGTGACCGAGAGGGACATGTGTCTGTGACCGAGAGGAACATGTGTCTGTGACCAAGAGGGACATGTGTCTGTGTGACCGAGAGAGACATGTGTCTGTGACCGAGAGGGACATGTGTCTGTGTGACCGAGAGAGACATGTGTCTGTGTGACCGAGAGAGACATGTGTCTGTGACCGAGAGGGACATGTGTCTGTGACCGAGAAAGACGTGTCTGTGTGACCGAGAGGGACATGTGTCTGTGACCGAGAGGGACATGTGTCTGTGACCCAGAGGGACATGTGTCTGTGACCGAGAGAGACATGTGTCTGTGTGACCGAGAGAGACATGTGTCTGTGACCGAGAGGGACATGTGTCTGTGACCGAGAGAGACATGTGTCTGTGTGACCGAGAGAGACATGTGTCTGTGTGACTGAGAGAGACATGTGTCTGTGTGACTGAGAGAGACATGTGTCTGTGACCGAGAGGGACATGTGTCTGTGTGACCGAGAGAGACATGTGTCTGTGTGACCGAGAGAGACATGTGTCTGTGTGACTGAGAGAGACATGTGTCTGTGACCGAGAGGGACATGTGTCTGTGTGACCGAGAGAGACATGTGTCTGTGTGACCGAGAGAGACATGTGTCTGTGACCGAGAGAGACATGTGTCTGTGTGACCGAGAGAGACATGTGTCTGTGACCGAGAGAGACATGTGTCTGTGACCGAGAGGGACATGTGTCTGTGACCGAGAGGAACATGTGTCTGTGACCAAGAGGGACATGTGTCTGTGTGACCGAGAGAGACATGTGTCTGTGACCGAGAGGGACATGTGTCTGTGTGACCGAGAGAGACATGTGTCTGTGTGACCGAGAGAGACATGTGTCTGTGACCGAGAGGGACATGTGTCTGTGTGACCGAGAGGGACATGTCTCATACATGTGAGAAAGACCCACTGAGGTCACGGACTGACGTCACAGACTGACGTCACAGACTGAGGTCACGAACTGACGTCACAGACTGAGGTCACGGACTGACGTCACAGACTGAGGTCACGGACTGACGTCACAGACTGACGTCACGGACTGACGTCACGGACTGACGTCACAGACTGACGTCACAGACTGACGTCACGGACTGACGTCACAGACTGAGGTCACGGACTGACGTCACGGACCAAGGTCACGGACTGAGGTCACAGACTGAGGTCACAGACTGACGTCACAGACTGAGGTCACGGACTGACGTCACGGACTGAGGTCACGGACTGACGTCACAGACTGAGGTCACGGACTGACGTCACAGACTGACGTCACGGACTGACGTCACAGACTGACGTCACGGACTGAGGTCACAGACTGACGTCACGGACTGACGTCACGGACTGACGTCACAGACTGAGGTCACGGACTGACGTCACAGACTGAGGTCACGGACTGACGTCACAGACTGAGGTCACGGACTGACGTCACAGACTGAGGTCACGGACTGACGTCACAGACTGAGGTCACGGACTGAGGTCACGGACTGAGGTCACAGACTGACGTCACGGACTGACGTCACAGACTGACGTCACGGACTGAGGTCACAGACTGACGTCACGGACTGACGTCACAGACTGACGTCACGGACTGAGGTCACAGACTGACGTCACGGACTGACGTCACAGACTGAGGTCACAGACTGACGTCACGGACTGAGGTCACAGACTGACGTCACGGACTGAGGTCACAGACTGACGTCACAGACTGAGGTCACAGACTGACGTCACAGACTGAGGTCACAGACTGACGTCACGGACTGACGTCACAGACTGAGGTCACGGACTGACGTCACAGACTGAGGTCACAGACTGACGTCACGGACTGAGGTCACAGACTGACGTCACGGACTGAGGTCACAGACTGACGTCACAGACTGAGGTCACAGACTGACGTCACAGACTGAGGTCACAGACTGACGTCACGGACTGACGTCACAGACTGAGGTCACGGACTGACGTCACAGACTGAGGTCACGGACTGACGTCACAGACTGACGTCACGGACTGAGGTCATAGACTGACGTCACGGACTGACGTCACAGACTGAGGTCACAGACTGACGTCACGGACTGACGTCACAGACTGAGGTCACAGACTGACGTCACAGACTGAGGTCACGGACTGACGTCACAGACTGAGGTCACGGACTGACGTCACAGACTGACGTCACGGACTGACGTCACAGACTGAGGTCACAGACTGACGTCACAGACTGAGGTCACAGACTGAGGTCACAGACTGAGGTCACGGACTGAGGTCACGGAACACTAACACGTGTCTGTCCAGGTGACGCAGCTAATTGTTGTTATTCTTATAAACATCATCTATGAAACTTAGGATCAATACAAAGGACATTTTTAAATGTCTATTTAAATACTATAAGCACTAAACTAATGAATTATTATTATATTTCCAACCAGGGTCATGGAGCCATGTGGGCTCTTTATATTACTGTGTTATTATCAATCATCATCTTTAAGCTAATTCTGTCAAAGAACAATCACATCGTTTATATAATTATAGACACTGAATCCATAATGTATTTTATATACTGTAAACGCTTGTTCTATCGGTCTGCAATACCAGGTCTAAGTTCAACATGTGCTCATTTTGTTTTGAAAGAGAAGTTATGAATTAAAGACAAAATAAGTGAGACATGAGCTGCAAATAAACTTCCCTCAAAGAAAACCTTAAAAATACTTTAATAAATATCATTAAAACCTAAAGAAAGATGTTTCACAAGACCAACATTAATGTACGGGAAACTAAAATATTCATATTAATCGTAAAGGATACGTCTAATGTTTTACACAAATTCTAAATAAGGATAAGTTTGTGTTTAAGACAGACTGGAGCAGATCCATGAATGTATCAATAGTTTTTATCCTATTTTCATTGATTACAGTATATTGAGATATGTTCATGGCTGGTTTGAAGCGCTGCTCCATCTTTTCATGTTTGATAAGCTTGTTTTTTTCCCTTCAAGTCATTAATGCAATATGATATTAACTAATTATATATTTATGTTTTCTGTAGGAGTTGGATCGCATCATCAATCAGATGGTTCATGTTGCGGAGTATCTGGAGTGGGACTCCACAGAAACTGAGACCGGTGAGTCCATATACATGTGTGTGTGTACATATATATTTATATATATATATATATATATATATATATATATATATATATATATATATATATATATATATATATATATATATATATATATATATATATATATATATATATATATATATATATATATATATATAATATACATATTTAAATATATACATGTATACACACATATATATATATATGTGTGTATACATGTATATATATAAAATGTATATGTATATATATATATAAAAAAAAAATTGTCCACTCACCTTTGGCCCTCCGCGGGCGGTTATCCCTCTCTAAGCTCGGGGCTACCAGAGGCCTGGGAGCTTGAGGGTTCTGCGCAGTATCTTTGCTGTTCCTAGCACTGCACATTTCTGGACCGAGATGTCCGAGGTTGTTCCGGGGATCCGCTGTAACCACTCATCTAGCTTCGGGGTCACTGCCCCGAGTGCACCGATCACCACGGGCACTACTGTCACCTTTACCCTCCAGGCCCTCTCCAGCTCCTCTCTGAGACCTTGGTATTTCTCAAGCTTTTCATGTTCTTTTTTCCGGATGTTACCATCGCTTGGAATTGCCACGTCCACCACCACGGCTGTCCTCTGCCCTTTGTCCACCACCACGGCTGTCCTCTGTCCTTTGTCCACCACCACGATGTCAGGTTGGTTCATTACCATTCGGTCGGTCTGTATCTGGAAGTCCCACAGGATCTTCGCACGCTCATTCTCCACCACCTTTGGAGGAGTTTCTTAGACCTTGGGGTTTCCAGCCCATACTCTCCACAGATGTTTCTGTACACTATGCCAGCCACTTGGTTTGGCGTTCCATGTAGGCCTTCCCTGCCAGCATCTTGCACCCTGCAGTTATGTGTTGGATCGTCTCAGGTGCCTCTTTGCACAACCGACACCTTGGGTCTTGTCTGGTGTGGTATATCTGGGCCTCTATCGCTCTGGTGCTCAGTGCCTGTTCCTGTGCAGCCATGATGAGTGCCTCTGTGCTGTCCTGTAGGCCAGCCCTTTCTAGCCATTGGTAGGACTTCTTGAGATCAGCCACTTCTGTTATGCTCCGGTGGTACATGCCGTGTAGGGGCTTGTTCTCCCATGATGGGCTCTCCTCCAGCACCTCCTCATCTCGCCACTGCCTGAGACATTCACTGAGTACGTCATCCGTTTTGGCCTTCTCCATGATGTAGTTATGGAGTTTGGATGTTTCGTCCTGGACAGTGGCTCTCACACTCACTAGTCCTCGGCCTCCTTCTTTACGGCTTACGTACAGTCTCAGGGTGCTGGATTTGGGATGGAACCCGCCATGCATGGTAAGGAGCTTTCGAGTTTTAACATCCGTGGTCTGAATCTCTTCCTTTGGCCACCTGATTATTCCTGCAGGGTATCTGATCACTGGCAGGGCGTAGCTGTTAATTGCCCGGGCCTTGTTCTTGCCATTGAGCCGGCTTCTTAGGACCTGCCTTACTCGCTGGAGGTATTTGGCAGTTGCCGCTTTCCTCGTCACCTGTTCGAGGTTGCCATTTGCCTGTGGTATACCGAGATACTTGTAACTGTCCTCAACGTCTGCTATTGTTCCCTCTGGGAGTGAGATCCCTTCTGTGTGGACTACCTTGCCTCTCCGAGTCACCATCCTGCTACATTTCTCGAGCCCGAATGACATCCCGATGTCATGGCTGTAGATCCTGGTTGTTTGGATCAGAGAGTCGATGTCTCTCTCGCTCTTGGCGTACAGCTTGATGTCATCCATGTAGAGGAGGTGACTGATCTTTGCTCCGTTCCTGAGGCGGTATCCATAGCCAGTCTGGTCAATTACTTGGCTTAGAGGGTTGAGGCCTATGCAGAACAGTAGTGGGGACAGAGCATCTCCTTGGTAGATACCACATTTGATGGTCACTTGTGCGAGCGGCTTGCCATTTGCCTCAAGGGTAGTCTTCCACATTCCCATCGAGTTTGCAACGAAGTCCCTTAGAGCCCTGTTGATATTGTACAACTTCAAGCATTCCATGATCCATGTGTGTGGCATTGAGTCGTAGGCTTTCTGGTAATCAATCCAGGCTGTGCACAGGTTGGTGTGTCGTGACCGGCAGTCTTGGGCGACTGTTCTGTCAACCAGGAGCTGGTGTTTGGCTCCTCTGGTGTCCCTACCAATGCCCTTCTGTGCTGTGCTCATGAATTGTTCCATATGCCCACTTATCTTAGCCGCAATGATGCCTGACATGAGCTTCCATGTTGTGGAGAGACAGGTTATTGGCCGGTAATTGGAGGGGACTGCACCCTTGACAGGGTCCTTCATGATCAGGACCGTTCGCCCTTCGGTTAGCCATTCTGGGTGAGTCCCATCTCTCAGCAGCTGGTTCATTTGTGCTGCTAGGCGCTCATGGAGTGATGTGAGTGTCCTTAGCCAGTAGGCATGGACCATATCAGGGCCAGGTGCTGTCCAGTTTTTCATACCTGAAACTCTTTCTCGGATGTCTGCCTCTGTGATGGTAACTGAGTTCTGTTCTGGGAGGTGGCTGTGCTCCTCTCTCAGGGACACCAGCCATTGTGCACTTCTGTTATGTGCTGCATCCTTCTCCCATATGTTCCTCCAGAACTGTTCAGTTTCCAGCCTCGGTGGATCTGCTCCCCTGTTGTTACCCTGCCACTGAGCGTACACCTTCGCAGGTTGTGTTGCGAACAGCCTGTTCACCCTTCTGGCTTCATTCTCTTTAGTGTACCTCTGTAGGCGGCTGGCCAGGGCTTGGAGCCTTTGTTTGGCAGTTTCGAGTGCTTCAGGTATGGTCATCTGGCTGTACTTTCTGGGTACTGGTCTTTTCATTGCACCTCTCTGGGCCTCTGTTAATTGACTCACTTCTCTCCGAGCCGCCTTGATCTTAGCCTCCAACCGTCTTTTCCATGGTGGGTATTGTCCATGGCTCCCATGGTTGCTCTTATAGCCAAGCATCTCTAGGATCACTGCTGCTGAAAGTGTATATCAGCTCATTGGTTTCAGTGATTGTGGTGGTAGGTATTGCCCTCACTGCTGCATTCACGCTTTCTATGAGATCCTTAGGTGGTACTTCACACAACCGCTGTAACCGGTGTCTTTGCCCTGTGCCCATTCTAGCCATGATCTTAGCTTTCAGGTCAGTCGCTGCCTCGTTCAGCGTTATCGGTTCCATTGGGGCTATGTACCCAATATCTGGTTGGGGAGTTGCAGTTGGTGGGATCTCCCCTCTGACCTCGGCAACTGTGGCATCATACATGTGTTGTACCTCATCAATCTCAAGCTGTGATAGCAGTTGCCGTTTGTGGATGTTGGAGCATTGAGCTACCAGTTGTTTCGGGGTCAACTGTGACTGTGGGTTTCGAAGTAACCATTCAGCCCACATTCTCTGCATGTAACCTCTTTGGCCAGGGTTACTCGAGTAGTAGCATTCCAACAGAGCCCTGTTATCGCATCTCGTCCACTTTCGCCTTGTTCCAGTAGCCCACTTTTCATCAAGGTGCTCTGGTTCCCCAGCACCTGACGCAGACCTTGTTTGGCCGGGCGACGGCTGATCCGGCATCTCATTGCTTATTTGTACCTTCATGGTTATGAGTTAGGCAGTAGCATTAAGGGTCTTGCCCAAGGACCCACACTGGATGTTGGTGTTAATGTGCTCCCGGTGGGATTCGAACCCTGGCCTCCCAGGTCCCAGTCCTGTGCCCTACCAACTGAGCTATCCAGCTACATTATATATATATATATATATATATATATATATATATATATATATATATATATATATATATATATATATATATATATATATATATATATATATATATATATATATATATATATATATATATATATATATATATATATATATATATATATATGTGTGTGTGTATACATGTATATATTTAAATATGTATATGTATATATACTGTATGTATATGTGTTGATCCTGATTGTTTTGCAGATTCTGAAGGAGATGATGGAGGAGATAGACTTCGACAGAGACGGGACGGTGACGCTGGAGGAGTGGATCCGAGGAGGCCTCACTACGATCCCTTTACTGGTCTTACTGGGCATGGACATCGTAAGTACTGGTCTTACTGGGCATGGACATCGTAAGTACTGGTCTTACTGGGCACGGACATCGTAAGTACTGGTCTTACTGGGCATGGACATCGTAAGTACTGGTCTTACTGGGCATGGACATCGTAAGTACTGGTCTTACTGGGCACGGACATCGTAAGTACTGGTCTTACTGGGCATGGACATCGTAAGTACTGGTCTTACTGGGCATGGACATCGTAAGTACTGGTCTTACTGGGCACGGACATCGTAAGTACTGGTCTTACTGGGCACGGACATCGTAAGACCACTTAGTCTAATATTTAATATTGGTTATTTCTTATTTGTGAGACATTATATTTGGCCTTTCCTCCTTGGCCATGGACCGCCCGCCCAAGGACCGCCCAAGGACCGCCCATGGACTACCCATGGACCGCCCATGGACCGCCCATGGACCGCCCATGGACCGCCCATGGACCGCCCATGGACTACCCATGGACCGCCCATGGACCGCCCATGGACCGCCCATACTCACTCCCACAGTGTGGGTTTATTGGTCTAACTATTCTCCTCTTTCAAATCTTAGTGACAGTTGTTAGACCAAGACCGTAGGAGGGGGCTATATTATAGATAATTATAGATAATTAACACTAAGTAGTGTTGATGAGTGCTTGTCTTTCACAGAATGTTCAGGAGGACGGGCAGCACGTGTGGCGTCTGAAGCACTTCAATAAACCTGCATACTGTAACTACTGCCAGACCATGCTGCTGGGGGTCCGCAAGCAGGGCCTGTGCTGCTCCTGTAAGACCCTCCTCTATCCACTGTTCTGGGCTTCTCTTCATTCTTACACTGCCGCTGTTTGAGCCACACACAATATTTTAATGGATTCATCAAAGCACTGACTTTATTGAGAACAGTCTTTTGTGCAACAAAGTCTATGAAAGTCCAAGTTTCAACCAAATGTATCCAGGGTTCAATCAAAAAGAATCTGCAAAACACAAACAGTGTTGGTCGAGTTTCACTGTCCTGGCTCCTCCGTACAGAGGCCTACGTGTAGGACACACTTCATTAATGCTCCGTACAGACGCCTACATGTAGGACACACTTCATTAATGCTCCGTACAGACGCCTACGTGTAGACACACTTCATTAATGCTCCGTACAGACGCCTACATGTAGGACATACTTCATTAATGCTCCGTACAGACGCCTACGTGTAGGACACACTTCATTAATGCTCCGTACAGACGCCCACATGTAGGACATACTTCATTAATGCTCCGTACAGACGCCCACATGTAGGACATACTTCATTAATGCTCCGTACAGACGCCTACATGTAGGACACACTTCATTAATGCTCCGTACAGACGCCCACATGTAGGACATACTTCATTAATGCTCCGTACAGACGCCTACATGTAGGACATACTTCATTAATGCTCCGTACAGACGCCCACATGTAGGACATACTTCATTAATGCTCCGTACAGACGCCTACATGTAGGACATACTTCATTAATGCTCCGTACAGACGCCTACATGTAGGACATACTTCATTAATGCTCCGTACAGACGCCTACATGTAGGACATACTTCATTAATGCTCCGTACAGACGCCTACATGTAGGACATACTTCATTAATGCTCCGTACAGACGCCTACGTGTAGGACATACTTCATTAATGCTCCGTACAGACGCCTACATGTAGGACATACTTCATTAATGCTCCGTACAGACGCCTACATGTAGGACATACTTCATTAATGCTCCGTACAGACGCCTACATGTAGGACACACTTCATTAATGCTCCGTACAGACGCCTACATGTAGGACATACTTCATTAATGCTCCGTACAGACGCCCACATGTAGGACATACTTCATTAATGCTCCGTACAGACGCCTACGTGTAGGACATACTTCATTTATGCTCCGTACAGACGCCTACATGTAGGACATACTTCATTAATGCTCCGTACAGACGCCTACGTGTAGGACATACTTCATTAATGCTCCGTACAGGCGCCTACATGTAGGACATACTTCATTAATGCTCCGTACAGACGCCTACGTGTAGGACACACTTCATTTATGCTCCGTACAGACGCCTACATGTAGGACATACTTCATTAATGCTCCGTACAGACGCCTACATGTAGGACATACTTCATTAATGCTCCGTACAGGCGCCTACATGTAGGACATACTTCATTAATGCTCCGTACAGACGCCTACATGTAGGACATACTTCATTAATGCTCCGTACAGACGCCTACGTGTAGGACACACTTCATTAATGCTCCGTACAGACGCCTACATGTAGTACATACTTCATTAATGCTCCGTACAGACGCCTACATGTAGGACATACTTCATTAATGCTCCGTACAGACGCCTACATGTAGGACATACTTCATTAATGCTCCGTACAGACGCCTACATGTAGGACATACTTCATTTATGCTCCGTACAGACGCCTACATGTAGGACATACTTCATTAATGCTCCGTACAGACTCCTACATGTAGGACATACTTCATTAATGCTCCGTACAGACGCCTACATGTAGGACATACTTCATTAATGCTCCGTACAGACGCCTACATGTAGGACATACTTCATTAATGCTCCGTACAGACGCCTACGTGTAGGACATTCTTCCTGCATGTTTTCCTGAGCGCGGTGGAAGAACACTTCTCCTGATTGTCAGATATTTAACTGTGTAACGTGACCAAGGTGTGAGGAGAGAAGATTATTCAGACTAATAGATAAAATAAAATAATATTTATTCAGGTCCTGGGCCGGGGACTTGGGGACCATTGTTTTACTGTTTTGTTTGAGTGACATCACAGAGGATTGTGATGGAACAAAAAGGGCCTGAACCCAAACGTGTTTCTCTGTTTCTGCAGTATGCAAATACACGGTGCATGAACGCTGCGTGTCCAAAGACATCGCCGCCTGCATCAGCACCTACGCCAAGTCTCGCCGACACACCAACGTAAGTCATGTGTTCATTTCATGTGTTCATTTCATGGGTTCATTTCATGTGTTCATAACGATGGGTTCATGTTTCACGTTTCTGTATTTATTGTTTGTCAGTTAAACTGGACAGAGTTACAGCTTCTACTGCAGAAAGTGTTTTCTTACATCTCCAGGAGCACAGTTTCATCTCTCAGCTTCCTGATCCGACAACAAATAATTCGAATCAATTTTGTTGAACTTTTCTCCTCCAGCAAATCCCTCTGGTCATAGTTTTGTCAAAAGGAGGCACTATTGGAAATGCATTACTTTGGAAAAATACTTATTTTACATGATAGTACAGTGCCATGTGATAAAAAATAAGCATTATTGGAAAAAGCCCAGATAATCATATCATATAAAATCATATAATAAGTTTGCTCCTATCATCTTTAACCTAAGAGTATAGAAGAATATATCTCCAGAGACGAATGGGTTGGATGGTGTTGTGAAGCACTCACTAATAAATGTCCTTAACTCCTCAGCTCGATGAAATGAGTGAAACAATCAATGTGTCAAAAACCATGAATCTCTTGTTTTTAGGCGATGCAGCACGTGTGGATGGAGGGGAACTCTCCGGCAAAATGTGACCGCTGCCACCGAAGTATTAAATGTTACCAGGGCCTGACAGGACTGCACTGTGTCTGGTGTCAAATCTCCGTGAGTCATTTAGAACCACACTCTCCTCCTGTTACACTGCTTCATGTGTCCACCAGATGGCACTATAGTCTTGCATTTGTAGATTATTAGACCTGGAATCCTTTTATCAGAGAGTTCTTGAAGTTGGATGTTTTTACTGTACTTTCTCTGCACATACATGACAGATTATCGCGTGTCCCAGTTAGTGTCTGACTCAGTGTCACAGATGGATCCACCCACACTTCTTCTGTTTCTTTCATAGCTGCATAATAAGTGTGCGTCTAACGTCAAGCCCGAATGTGATGGAGGAGCACTCAGAGACCACACGCTGTTACCCTCGTACATCTGCCCCGTCGTACTGGTGAGAACTCTTTCTCTTCTACTGCACAAACTTGACTCATAAGTGCCTTTACGCTGCGGCTTTCACTCCACAACAAATGGACTTTGAAATAAATGCATCTCGTTCCCACGATCACTCGTGTTCACCTGCATTTATCTACAGCCTCTGTCATACTTTTAGATCAGAACCAAGACTTTTTGAGGAAGAACAACCTGTATTATTATCACAGTAAAAAGTCAGGCCCCCCAGCTTTAAGGTGTGGGCATCACTGTGTATTTGGTAGATCTGTGACATGTAGGAACAAATGGGAAACTATTGTGTTTCATTTCATTTCATTTCATTTACATCCCTTTATTTTCCATTTCTGTCAGGGGGGTGGCAATCAGATACTGCCACCCAATTCACATAGCACCAGTCCCTCGCTGATCCTCCTGCAGGTGGTGGGTCCACGGGAAGATGGCTGCTCCTTCAACACAGATGCGGCCTTGGTCTTTCAGCGGGGATTTCAGGCACATTGGGGTTAAGTGTCTTGCCCAGGGACACAACGACAGCAGACATCAGTGACACATCAGTTGACATGGGTCGAGGTGGGATCGAACCCACGACCATTAGGTCCAAAGACCAGTGCTCTACCAACTGAGCTACTGTCGCCCCGAAACTATTGTGTTTCATATTAAAATCACAAAAAGTAATTGAGGCGGGCATTATTGCTTTACTGCATTTCCCTTTTAACTGGATCCACAGAAAACAAAAAATAAACCAATATTTCACTCGAGAATCAAAAACATCCCTCGTTACTAGTTTATTAAATGTTGGTTTTATTTATAAAATCAAATGAAACGGATGCTACACAGATTGATCCAGTAGTTGTGTGTTTTCTGTCTACACAAACAGTGGGCTGTTGTGTGTTTTCGGTCAGCGTGTGCAAACAACAGACACCCACATGGTTTTCCTTCACAGAGCGGGCGCAGCTGGTGAATACCTGATAACTGATTATTCCATGGTTGAATGAAGCGGGCAGAGCCTTGAGTTATGACGAGCACCTGTTTCCATTTCACACTCGTTTATGGCTCTATTTTGGGACTTCAGACAAACATCATTACTTTTACTTTACTCTGAACTTTAAGACTGTAAAGTGACTTTAACTGTGCAGCGTTCGGTCGGACCAGGGTTATGCTTCATTATTATTTTATCTCCATTGATTCAATTACTTTCTGTATTCATTTATTTTCTTTCCCCACACAAGTTAAATAACCGTTTCCCTTTAAACCTTCTCCAGGAGCGTCATTCGGTCGTGAAGCGCGGTGAAGGGGACTCTCCTCCCAGCACCAGCCCCGACGACATCACCCAGACCTTTAAGTTCAGTCCCGGGGACGGACAGGCTCTGCAGGTGAGGGTTAGGGTCAGTCTATGTCTGTATGTGACGGACAGGCCCCAGGTGAGGGTTAGGGTCAGTCTATGTCTGTATGTGACGGACAGGCTCTGCAGGTGAGGGTTAGGGTCAGTCTATGTCTGTATGTGACGGACAGCTCCAGGTGAGGGTTAGGGTCAGTCTATGTCTGTATGTGACGGACAGCTCTGCAGGTGAGGGTTAGGGTCAGTCTATGTCTGTATGTGACGGACAGCTCTGCAGGTGAGGGTTAGGGTCAGTCTATGTCTGTATGTGACGGACAGCTCTGCAGGTGAGGGTTAGGGTCAGTCTATGTCTGTATGTGACGGACAGGCTCTGCAGGTGAGGGTTAGGGTCAGTCTATGTCTGTATGTGACGGACAGGCTCTGCAGGTGAGGGTTAGGGTCAGTCTATGTCTGTATGTGACGGACAGGCCCCAGGTGAGGGTTAGGGTCAGTCTATGTCTGTATGTGACGGACAGCTCTGCAGGTGAGGGTTAGGGTCAGTCTATGTCTGTATGTGACGGACAGGCTCTGCAGGTGAGGGTTAGGGTCAGTCTATGTCTGTATGTGACGGACAGGCTCTGCAGGTGAGGGTTAGGGTCAGTCTATGTCTGTATGTGACGGACAGGCCCTGCAGGTGAGGGTTAGGGTCAGTCTATGTCTGTATGTGACGGACAGGCCCCAGGTGAGGGTTAGGGTCAGTCTATGTCTGTATGTGACGGACAGGCTCTGCAGGTGAGGGTTAGGGTCAGTCTATGTCTGTATGTGACGGACAGCTCTGCAGGTGAGGGTTAGGGTCAGTCTATGTCTGTATGTGACGGACAGCTCTGCAGGTGAGGGTTAGGGTCAGTCTATGTCTGTATGTGACGGACAGGCCCTGCAGGTGAGGGTTAGGGTCAGTCTATGTCTGTATGTGACGGACAGCTCTGCAGGTGAGGGTTAGGGTCAGTCTATGTCTGTATGTGACGGACGGCTCTGCAGGTGAGGGTTAGGGTCAGTCTATGTCTGTATGTGACGGACAGGCCCTGCAGGTGAGGGTTAGGGTCAGTCTATGTCTGTATGTGACGGACAGGCCCCAGGTGAGGGTTAGGGTCAGTCTATGTCTGTATGTGACGGACAGGCTCTGCAGGTGAGGGTTAGGGTCAGTCTATGTCTGTATGTGACGGACAGGCTCTGCAGGTGAGGGTTAGGGTCAGTCTATGTCTGTATGTGACGGACAGCTCTGCAGGTGAGGGTTAGGGTCAGTCTATGTCTGTATGTGACGGACAGGCCCTGCAGGTGAGGGTTAGGGTCAGTCTATGTCTGTATGTGACGGACAGGCTCTGCAGGTGAGGGTTAGGGTCAGTCTATGTCTGTATGTGACGGACAGGCTCTGCAGGTGAGGGTTAGGGTCAGTCTATGTCTGTATGTGACGGACAGCTCTGCAGGTGAGGGTTAGGGTCAGTCTATGTCTGTATGTGACGGACAGCTCTGCAGGTGAGGGTTAGGGTCAGTCTATGTCTGTATGTGACGGACAGGCCCTGCAGGTGAGGGTTAGGGTCAGTCTATGTCTGTATGTGACGGACAGGCCCCAGGTGAGGGTTAGGGTCAGTCTATGTCTGTATGTGACGGACAGGCTCTGCAGGTGAGGGTTAGGGTCAGTCTATGTCTGTATGTGACGGACAGGCTCTGCAGGTGAGGGTTAGGGTCAGTCTATGTCTGTATGTGACGGACAGGCTCTGCAGGTGAGGGTTAGGGTCAGTCTATGTCTGTATGTGACGGACAGCTCTGCAGGTGAGGGTTAGGGTCAGTCTATGTCTGTATGTGACGAACAGCTCTGCAGGTGAGGGTTAGGGTCAGTCTATGTCTGTATGTGACGGACAGGCCCCAGGTGAGGGTTAGGGTCAGTCTATGTCTGTATGTGACGGACAGCTCTGCAGGTGAGGGTTAGGGTCAGTCTATGTCTGTATGTGACGGACAGGCCCCAGGTGAGGGTTAGGGTCAGTCTATGTCTGTATGTGACGGACAGGCTCTGCAGGTGAGGGTTAGGGTCAGTCTATGTCTGTATGTGACGGACAGGCCCCAGGTGAGGGTTAGGGTCAGTCTATGTCTGTATGTGACGGACAGGCTCTGCAGGTGAGGGTTAGGGTCAGTCTATGTCTGTATGTGACGGACAGGCCCTGCAGGTGAGGGTTAGGGTCAGTCTATGTCTGTATGTGACGGACAGCTCTGCAGGTGAGGGTTAGGGTCAGTCTATGTCTGTATGTGACGGACAGGCCCCAGGTGAGGGTTAGGGTCAGTCTATGTCTGTATGTGACGGACAGGCTCTGCAGGTGAGGGTTAGGGTCAGTCTATGTCTGTATGTGACGGACAGGCCCCAGGTGAGGGTTAGGGTCAGTCTATGTCTGTATGTGACGGACAGGCTCTGCAGGTGAGGGTTAGGGTCAGTCTATGTCTGTATGTGACGGACAGGCCCTGCAGGTGAGGGTTAGGGTCAGTCTATGTCTGTATGTGACGGACAGGCCCCAGGTGAGGGTTAGGGTCAGTCTATGTCTGTATGTGACGGACAGGCCCTGCAGGTGAGGGTTAGGGTCAGTCTATGTCTGTATGTGACGGACAGCTCTGCAGGTGAGGGTTAGGGTCAGTCTATGTCTGTATGTGACGGACAGGCCCCAGGTGAGGGTTAGGGTCAGTCTATGTCTGTATGTGACGGACAGGCCCCAGGTGAGGGTTAGGGTCAGTCTATGTCTGTATGTGACGGACAGGCCCTGCAGGTGAGGGTTAGGGTCAGTCTATGTCTGTATGTGACGGACAGCTCTGCAGGTGAGGGTTAGGGTCAGTCTATGTCTGTATGTGACGGACAGGCTCTGCAGGTGAGGGTTAGGGTCAGTCTATGTCTGTATGTGACGGACAGGCCCTGCAGGTGAGGGTTAGGGTCAGTCTATGTCTGTATGTGACGAACAGCTCTGCAGGTGAGGGTTAGGGTCAGTCTATGTCTGTATGTGACGGACAGCTCTGCAGGTGAGGGTTAGGGTCAGTCTATGTCTGTATGTGACGGACAGGCCCCAGGTGAGGGTTAGGGTCAGTCTATGTCTGTATGTGACGGACAGCTCTGCAGGTAAAGTACCACTTCACCAGAGTTACATGGTTCACCAGAGTCACATGGTTCACCAGAGTCACATGGTTCACCAGAGTCACATGGTTCATCATTGAGTCCATGGTTTTATGTGTTCAGATCACGCCACTGCCCGGGACTCACCCGCTGCTGGTCATGGTCAATCCTAAAAGTGGAGGAAGGCAAGGAGAGAGGTGAGTCAAAGAACCAGTAGATAATACTCGAGTACAAAGATAGAAAGAGTAGTTATGAAGACATTTTAAAGCCAATTTATGAGGATTATATTTGATCCCACTAATAAAAAAGTTCCGTATCATGGTCTGCACTGACTTATATCCAAATCTTTTATCAGCGACGTCACATGAGTGAGTTTGGTTATGGTCCATTCAGAGCTCTGGATCTGAAAGTGGACATTAAAGGTGAAAGGTACACTTTATTGGACCTAAGCACTTTGGGCTGGACTATCGGAGGATATTGGATAAAAGTGTATTTCCATTATCAGCCTTTGGTTATAGCCCTGTTGTTCTGCGTCTGCTTTGTTTGGGCTAAACACAGTCTTTTATCGCTGTCAAAGTCGATCCTGCCTCCAGTTAATTCATGTCTTCAGTGACTGCTGCAGCCTGCTCCACCTCAGCCTGACACGTTACCATAGCAACATAGCTAGCTAACATAGCTAATAATAGATATGCCAAGACCCAAAATCCTTTTAACTCAAATCTTTGCTCTGTTATCTTTTCATGGACGTTGAAGCTACATAATAATAATAATAATACATCACACTTATTCATATATTGTCAATTAAACGCGTTTTCTTTTCTAAAATTATAACATAATTGAGCTCTTTTAGAGAGATGTACAGTTCATGGAAGGCAGCCCAGGAATTTACATGCACCAGGTTATTTTTGCAAGAAGAATGTGCAGTTTTACCTTCAGAGTAGATAACGAACCTCATCCACAGCTGCCATTAGGACTGCCAGGACCAACATGCTATTATATTATTATTATTATTATTATATGTATTATATTATTATTAATATATATGTTATATTATTATTATTATATGTATTATAGTATTTTTATTATATTATTATTATTATATGTATTATAGTATTATTATTATATTATTATTATTATTATTATTATTATTATTATTATTATTATTATTATTATTATATGTATTATATTATTATTATTATTATTATATGTATTATCCATCCATACATCCATTTTCTACCCCTTAATCCATTTCTGGGTTGGGGGGGTGGCAGTCAGAGATGCCACCCAAGTTAATATGTATTATAGTATTATTATTATATGTATTATAGTATTATTATTATATTATTATTATTATATGTAATATATTATTATTATTATTATATTATTATTATATTATTATTATTATTTTATTATTATTATTATTATTATATTATTATTATCATATGTATTATATTATTATTATTATTTTATTATTATTATATGTATTATAGTAATATTATTATATATATTATATTATTATTATATGTATTATATTATTAAACTATAGTCAGCATGATCACATTTGCAGACCCAGTGCCAGCTGCGTTAAATATTACAACCTCTAACAATGAGTGATAATGTTTAAGATAAGATAAGAATTCCTTTATTCGTCCCACAGTGGGGAAATGTCGATGTTGCATCGCACAGACAGGACAGTAGTAAGAGCGCACAGGGATCACACACAATATATACACTATAAACAAATAAGTATTAGCTATGTTTCTTAGCTAACATAACTAGCTGTAGATGCTGAAAATGCTTCAATACCAGTCAAAATATATATATGTAGTAGTGCAGTTATATACTGTACAGTTAAATAGTGCAGGATAAAAGTATATAAGTAAAGTGACATGAGGTAAAGAGACATTGTTCTGTGACATTCTGAAGTTGCAGTATTGCACATTGCACATGATTTAAGAATTTACTTAATTACAGATGAATGACATTTACAGGCTCAGCAGTTCTTATTGTACAGTCTGACAGCAGCAGGAAGGAAAGACCTACAGAACCTCTCCTTCACACAGCGAGGGTGAATTAGTCTGTCACTGAAGCTGCTCTCCAGAGCAGAGAGAGTGTCCTGCAGGGGGCGACAGTCATGGTCCAGCATAGATGTTAGTTTGCTCAGGACCCTCCTGTCCCCCACCTGCTGCACTGTGTCCAAGGAACAGCCCAGGACTGAGCTGGACTTCCTGATGTTCCAGCTTCTTCCTGTCCTTCTCTGTGATGCTGCTGTTCCAGCAGACCACACCGTACAAGAGGCTCCACCACAGAGTCATAGAAGGTCTTCAGGAGTGGCCCCTGCACTCCAAAAGACCTGAGCCTCCTCAGCAGGTAGAGGCGACTCTGGCCCTTCTTGAAGAGGGCGTCTGTGTTATGAGTCCAGTCCAGTTTGTGATTCACATGAACACCCAGGTACTTGTAAGAGTCCACTCTCTCGATGTCCTTTCCCTGGATGTTCACTGGAGCTGGAGCGGCAGAATGACGTCTACGGAAATCCACCACCATCTCCTTGGTCTTCCCCGCGCTGATGAAGAGGTGGTTCATCTCCTTGGTCTTCCTCACGTTGATGAGGAGGTGGTTCATCTCCTTGGTCTTCCTCACGTTGATGAGGAGGTGGTTCATCTCCTTGGTCTTCCTCACGTTGATGAGGAGGTGGTTCATCTCCTTGGTCTTCCTCACGTTGATGAGGAGGTGGTTCATCTCCTTGGTCTTCCTCACGTTGATGAGGAGGTGGTTCATCTCCTTGGTCTTCCTCACGTTAATGAGGAGGTGGTTCATCTCCTTGGTCTTCCTCACGTTGATGAGGAGGTGGTTCATCTCCTTGGTCTTCCTCACGTTGATGAGGAGGTGGTTCATCTCCTTGGTCTTCCTCACGTTGATGAAGAGGTGGTTCATCTCCTTGGTCTTCCTCACGTTGATGAGGAGGTGGTTCATCTCCTTGGTCTTCCTCACGTTGATGAGGAGGTGGTTCATCTCCTTGGTCTTCCTCACGTTGATGAGGAGGTGGTTCATCTCCTTGGTCTTCCTCACGTTGATGAGGAGGTGGTTCATCTCCTTGGTCTTCCTCACGTTGATGAGGAGGTGGTTCCGCTGACACCAGTCCACAAAGTCCTGTATAACTCCTCTGTACTCTGTGTAATCGTCCTCGGAGTTAATTAGTTTTACAATCTTTAAATGAATAAAACCATTTGAGTTTGGGCACTTTTCACACAAACGCACAAAGTGTCTTCTTTGTTTTCTTTGAGGCTTTGGTCGTTGGACTTTATTCATTTTTAACCTGACATTTTCAACACGTGGTTTTGTAGAGAATGATTAGTGGTTCTGGAGTAGATTGTGTAACACTTTAACACTAACATCAGTGTGAGAGCAACGACCAAAACTAATCCTTTGTGTTTGTGTCTTCATGTGCTTCGTGTCATTGTATAAAGTGCTTTAAAGTGCTTTAAAGTGCTTTAAAGTAACCGTGCTCTTGTTTACTTTCAGGGTCCTCAGGAAGTTCAGGTACTTGCTGAATCCCAGGCAGGTCTACACTCTGGACCAAGGCGGACCCATGGTGGGGTGAGTCTTACATCATGAATCATTAAAACCAGAGGGGGCGGGGCCAAACGGTCCATGAGCACCTGGTGGGGGTGTACCCGGAACCAGAATTACCCAATGCTCTTATGACCTCTTCTTTACTCTCAAACGGTTCCACAGAATGGTCCAAAAGTGGCTCTTGGTTCTCGAGGTGTTAGCTAGTCTAGTTTAGCTAGTCTAGTTTAGCTGCTGTGGACTTCAGAATGCTCTCGTTAAATGAATGGGGCTAATGCAGCTAACACATGCTAACATGTAACTGGCATGAGCCCCTGATGACTGCTCTACAGAGACACTCGCTCCTGATGACAGAGACACTACCTCTTGATGACGCCTCTACAGAGACACTAGCTCCTGATGACGCCTCTACAGAGACACTAGCTCTTGATGACGCCTCTACAGAGACACTAGCTCCTGATGACGCCTCTACAGAGACACTAGCTCCTGAGGACTGCTCTACAGAGACACTAGCTCCTGAGGACTGCTCTACAGAGACACTAGCTCCTGATGAATGCTCTACAGAGACACTAGCACCTGATGACAGAGACACTAGCTCCTGAGGACTGCTCTACAGAGACACTAGCTCCTGATGAATGCTCTACAGAGACACTAGCACCTGATGACAGAGACACTAGCTCCTGATGACAGAGACACTAGCTCCTGATGACGCCTCTACAGAGACACTAGCACCTGATGACAGAGACACTAGCTCCTGAGGACTGCTCTACAGAGACACTAGCTCCTGATGAATGCTCTACAGAGACACTAGCTCCTGATGACAGAGACACTAGCTCCTGATGACGCCTCTACAGAGACACTAGCACCTGATGACAGAGACACTAGCTCCTGAGGACTGCTCTACAGAGACACTAGCTCCTGATGAATGCTCTACAGAGACACTAGCACCTGATGACAGAGACACTAGCTCCTGATGACAGAGACACTAGCTCCTGATGACGCCTCTACAGAGACACTAGCTCCTGATGACAGAGACACTAGCTCCTGAGGACTGCTCTACAGAGACACTAGCTCCTGATGAATGCTCTACAGAGACACTAGCACCTGATGACAGAGACACTAGCTCCTGATGACAGAGACACTAGCTCCTGATGACGCCTCTACAGAGACACTAGCTCCTGATGACAGAGACACTAGCTCCTGAGGACTGCTCTACAGAGACACTAGCTCCTGATGAATGCTCTACAGAGACACTAGCACCTGATGACAGAGACACTAGCTCCTGATGACAGAGACACTAGCTCCTGATGACGCCTCTACAGAGACACTAGCTCCTGATGACAGAGACACTAGCCCCTGATGACAGATTGACTCTTAAAGTGGATAATCTAGTTTTAAATTAAATTAATGAATAATGAATAATCTGTGAATAATCTGTGAATAATCTGATTACGGTGGTAAAATAAAGCTCCGCCCACACCTTTGTGCCAACATTAAAGGTCCCTTTTAAGTACGTACAACCACAGACGAAACATATTCATCCAATACACTCTTTATCTTCCTTTTTTATTTTTCATTCACACAAAATGCATGTTTTTCAAGTTAGAAGCGTTACTCTTAATTACTTTAGTGAATATTCTGACGCTGTACTTTTCCGTTTTTATTGAATGCATCTCCATAATCCATCATACTTCTGTTCCTTCAGGCTGAACTTCTTCCATGATGTCCCAGACTTCCGGGTGCTGGCCTGTGGAGGAGACGGGACTGTGGGCTGGATCCTGGACTGCATCGGTAATATGAAACTTTATTTATTTATTTATAACTACCAAATCTTAGCATGCAAATATGTTAACTATAAACTTAATTAATCACAGACGTAGACCATCTGTTTCAAGATTGTAATTCTTCCAGAACATAATATATTGAAGTTGTAGAATGATGCCAAATGAATTCTCAGGACGTTCTGTTTGTTTTTCAGACAAGGCCAACTTTGCCAGACCCCCCGCGGTGGCCGTGCTGCCTCTGGGCACCGGCAATGACTTGGCTCGCTGCTTACGCTGGGGAGGAGGTATGTTTTCAAATCTATTTGGTACAACCTTCGATGTCATTTCTTTTTGAGTAGCACAAGAACACAATGTACTTTAGAGAACAACACATTCAGACAGGAAATACAGAAGAAATAATGAAATGTTAATCTGCAAAGTGTGCAGTAAATGGTTTGTAATCGTTGAGTGCCTCAGTCGGGCAATAATAACTGTTTGATTCTTCAAGCTCCAACCAAAGCTTTTGAATTCACTTTGTCAATAAGTCGTCATGGAAGCAGTCCTGTGTAGATGGTGTTGCACCAATAACATTTGATTTCATTTTTATGACTTCCTTTGCTTTATTTTGCCCAATTGTTCAATCATCATCTCTCTTATTCATTACTTTCTCCTCTCCACATCTTTTTGGTCACATTTCCATAAAAACTCTCTGCAGGCTACGAGGGCGGCAGTTTGCTGAAGTTCCTCCGGGACATCGAGCACAGCACAGAAGTGCTGTTGGATCGTTGGAACATCCACATCGTCCCCGACGACAAAGAGGAGAAGGGAGACCCAGTGCCCTACAGCATCGTCAACAACTACTTCTCTATCGGAGTGGTGAGTATTTACTCAGAGGGAAGAGTAAAGTATGAACTACTTCTCTATCGGAGTGATGAGTATTTACTCAGAGGGAAGAGTAAAGTATGAACTACTTCTCTATCCGAGTGGTGAGTATTTACTCAGAGGGAAGAGTAAAGTATGAACTACTTCTCTATCCGAGTGGTGAGTATTTACTCAGAGGGAAGAGTAAAGTATTCCATGTTTTTATTATATTGTATTTTGTCGTGTTGAGGATTATCAAGTCTGTGCGGACTTAAGTAATTAGTGCTTTCATCAGTGAATATCTGCTCCCGCTCAGCGCCTCTTTAATTGGAGGAAAGACTGTGGCTGCTGGGATGCAGTTGCTATGGTAACCTTTATGGTGTGTCCTGATGGAGACGCTGCTGTTCAGAGACGATTATTAACAAGAGTCACTGATGAGAGGACAGATGTGGACAGATGTGAGAGGACAGATCAGAGAGGACAGATGAGAGAGGACAGATGTGGACAGATGTGAGAGGACAGATCAGAGAGGACAGATGAGAGAGGACAGATGTGGACAGATGTGAGAGGACAGATGAGAGAGGACAGATGTGAGAGGACAGATGTGAGAGGACAGATGTGGACAGATGAGAGAGGACAGATGTGAGAGGACAGATGTGAGAGGACAGATCAGAGAGGACAGATCAGAGAGGACAGATGTGGACAGATGAGAGAGGACAGATGTGAGAGGACAGATGTGAGAGGAGAGAGGACAGATGTGAGAGGAGAGAGGACAGATGTGAGAGGACAGATGAGAGAGGACAGATCAGAGAGGACAGATGTGGACAGATGAGAGAGGACAGATGTGAGAGGACAGATCAGAGAGGACAGATGTGAGAGGAGAGAGGACAGATGTGAGAGGACAGATGAGAGAGGACAGATGAGAGAGGACAGATCAGAGAGGACAGATGTGAGAGGACAGATGTGAGAGGAGAGAGGACAGATGAGAGAGGACAGATGTGAGAGGACAGATGTGAGAGGACAGATCAGAGAGGACAGATGTGAGAGGAGAGAGGACAGATGTGAGAGGAGAGAGGACAGATGAGAGAGGACAGATGTGAGAGGACAGATGAGAGAGGACAGATGAGAGAGGACAGATGTGGACAGATGAGAGAGGACAGATGTGAGAGGACAGATGTGAGAGGACAGATGTGAGAGGACAGATGAGAGAGGACAGATGAGAGAGGACAGATGAGAGAGGACAGATGTGAGAGGACAGGTGTGAGAGGACAGATGAGAGAGGACAGATGTGGACAGATGTGAGAGGACAGATGAGAGAGGACAGATGAGAGAGGACAGATGTGAGAGGACAGATGTGAGAGGACAGATGTGAGAGGACAGATGTGAGAGGACAGATGTGAGAGGACAGATGAGAGAGGACAGATGAGAGAGGACAGATGTGAGAGGACAGATGTGAGAGGACAGATGTGAGAGGACAGATGTGAGAGGACAGATGAGAGAGGACAGATGAGAGAGGACAGATGTGAGAGGACAGATGTGGACAGATGAGAGAGGACAGATGTGAGAGGACAGATGAGAGAGGACAGATGAGAGAGGACAGATGTGAGAGGACAGATGTGGACAGATGAGAGAGGACAGATGAGAGAGGACAGATGAGAGAGGACGGATGAGAGAGGACAGATGTGAGAGGACAGATGAGAGAGGACAGATGTGAGAGGACAGATGAGAGAGGACAGATGAGAGAGGACAGATGAGAGAGGACAGATGTGAGAGGACAGATGAGAGAGGACAGATGAGAGAGGACAGATGAGAGAGGACAGATGTGAGAGGACAGATGAGAGAGGACAGATGTTGTGTAGTTCAGGTTTGTCTAAAACATGAGGAAACTCCAATCTTCAACTTTTAGATTTGGAGCCAGAGTTTTTACATTACATTTACACAGACGCAGTTGCAGACGCAGTCACAGACACAGTCACAGACACAGTCACAGACGCAGTCGCAGACGCAGACGCAGTCGCAGACGCAGTTGCAGACGCAGACGCAGTCGCAGACGCAGACGCTGTCACAGACGCTGTCGCAGACGCTGACGCAGTCGCAGACGCAGTCGCAGACGCAGACGCAGTCGCAGTCGCAGACGCAGTCGCAGACACAGTCGGCAGACGCAGTCGGCAGACGCAGTCGCAGACGCAGACGCAGTCGGCAGACGCAGTCGCAGTCGCAGACGCAGACCAGTCGCAGTCGCAGACCAGTCGCAGTCGCAGACCAGTCGCAGACGCAGTTGCAGTCGCAGACGCAGTCGGCAGACGCAGCTGCAGTCGCAGACCAGTCGCAGACCAGTCGCAGACCAGTCGCAGACCAGTCGCAGACCAGTTGCAGACCAGTCGCAGACGCAGACGCAGTTGCAGTCGCAGACACAGTCGCAGTCGGCAGACGCAGCTGCAGTCGCAGACGAAGTCGCAGTCGCAGACCAGACGCAGACGCAGTTGCAGTCGCAGACGCAGTCGCAGTCGGCAGACGCAGCTGCAGTCGGCAGACGCAGCTGCAGTCGCAGACGCAGACGCAGTCGCAGACGCAGTCGCAGTTGCAGACGCAGACGCAGTCGCAGACGCAGTCGGCAGACGCAGACGCAGACGCAGTCGCAGACGCAGTCGCAGTCGCAGACGCAGTCGCAGTCGCAGACGCAGACGCAGTCGCAGACGCAGTCGGCAGACGCAGACGCAGTCGGCAGACGCAGTCGCAGTCGCAGACACAGTCTGTTGTAACCCTAACCCTGAACCATCCACACAGACCTGCTGACCACTGTGGAGACACATGTCACAGAACATGTACTGCCTTACTTATTATTCTTCTCATTTGGTTTTAATACAATTTCTAAGAGAAAGGGTAGTTTTATTGTCTTAAAAAGACTAGTTTTAGGAGAATGTAGAAAAACTTTCAGTTTGTATGAAAGTATTTCTAACTAAATGTAGATTGTCCTTGTGACTTCAGGCTAACATGTCACCTCCGTATGGACTGGGATTATTCACTGAGAACTGGAAGCAAACATTAACAAACATAAATGCTAAAGTGAACCGGGGCCACAGTGGTTCCCAAAGTTTGGACCTTACTTCTTATATTTTAAATTCCCAGTGTTTTTTACTATTTATGTGGAGAACTCTTTGGCAGCTCCTGCAGTGTCTCTGAGCGGCCACAGGGGGCCTCAGACCTAAACCCAGCACATACTTGAATCGTTGGGAGTAAAAGGCGTTTACACCGACCTCATCCCAGTGACAGATGGTTGTGTGTTTTAAAGCACACAACACCTGAACAAACCATCAGTGACTCACTCCAATGATGTCACAATCACTAACCACACACGGTGTGCATTTCCTGGTGTCCCATCACGGCGCTCGCTGCTCGGGATACGGTTGCCATGGGGACGGGAGGCTGGCAAGGCCGACTCTGAAAGCTCTCGCCGTCATCTGTCCTTTATGGCACTGACTTAATGGAGGCTGACACGGTGTGGAGCATGCGGCCGATGGGGCCAAGAACCTATAACTACAAATCTGATCATGAGCTTTGGTATTATGCCTTTTAGGACTCCTTCAGTCGTCATTAATACACTTTCACTCAGTGCTAAACCAAGGATAAATGTGTAAGTGGGCCTTCATTAAACAACATTCTGACGTGAATACAAACTGAATAGTTACACAACAGTGTAACAGAAAGATTTGTAAAGCGGTTTGTGTGACCTTGGTCTGTGAAATGCGCTCTGTAACTTTGTCTCCATGTTTTTGCTCAGGCATCTGTATGGACACATCTAGCCTCATTTTAATAATTAATTATGACAATGTTGATTTAGTTATGTGTTAAACACACTTGCTTTGAAATACAGCTTGAATATAATTGGCTT
Organism: Knipowitschia caucasica; assembly: GCA_964034765.1. NCBI lineage: Eukaryota > Metazoa > Chordata > Actinopteri > Gobiiformes > Gobiidae > Knipowitschia > Knipowitschia caucasica. The sequence continues at coordinate 40,285,606 of OZ035837.1, read as the reverse complement.
TATTTTGGTTTTCTTGGCTTCCTCTGGAGGAGGGGACTGGAGCTATTGTGGTTTGGCACAAAGATGTGTTAAAAAATGCACTAAGCTACGCTAAGCTACGCTAAGCTACGCTATGCTACGCTATGCTACGCTATGCTACGCTCATCAGAAAGAACAGTAACAAAGTTTCTGCCTCCTGTTTCCTCCGCTCTCATCTCCATCAAATCTCACCAAAAAAACCTTCATCGCTTCATTATGAAGACACAGGGACCAGAGAAACAGGCACACAGGGACCAGAGAAACAGACACAGGGACCAGAGAAACAGACACACAGGGACCAGAGAAACAGACACACAGGGACCAGAGAAACAGACACACAGGGACCAGAGAAACAGACACACAGGGACCAGAGAAACAGGCACACAGGGACCAGAGAAACAGGCACACAGGGACCAGAGAAACAGGCACACAGGGACCAGAGAAACAGGCACACAGGGACCAGAGAAACAGACACACAGGGACCAGAGAAACAGACACACAGGGACCAGAGAAACAGGCACACAGGGACCAGAGAAACAGACACAGGGACCAGAGAAACAGACACACAGGGACCAGAGAAACAGACACACAGGGACCAGAGAAACAGACACAGGGACCAGAGAAACAGACACACAGGGACCAGAGAAACAGACACACAGGGACCAGAGAAACAGACACACAGGGACCAGAGAAACAGACACACAGGGACCAGAGAAACAGGCACACAGGGACCAGAGAAAACAGACACACAGGGACCAGAGAAACAGACACCAGGGACCAGAGAAACAGACACACAGGGACCAGAGAAACAGACACACGGGACCAGAGAAACAGACACACAGGGACCAGAGAAACAGACACACAGGGACCAGAGAAACAGACACACAGGGACCAGAGAAACAGACACACAGGGACCAGAGAAACAGACACACAGGGACCAGAGAAACAGACACACAGGGACCAGAGAAACAGACACACAGGGACCAGAGAAACAGACACACACAGGAACAGACCAGGCAGAGAAACAGACACACAGGGACCAGAGAAACAGACACACAGGGACCAGAGAAACAGACACACAGGGACCAGAGAAACAGGCACACAGGGACCAGAGAAACAGGCACACAGGGACCAGAGAAACAGGCACACAGGGACCAGAGAAACAGGCACACAGGGACCAGAGACAAAACAGACACACAGGGACCAGAGAAACAGGCACACAGGGACCAGAGAAACAGGCACACAGGGACCAGAGAAACAGACACACAGGGACCAGAGAAACAGGCACACAGGGACCAGAGAAACAGGCACACAGGGACCAGAGAAACAGGCACACAGGGACCAGAGAAACAGGCACACAGGGACCAGAGAAACAGACACACAGGGACCAGAGAAACAGACACACAGGGACCAGAGAAACAGGCACACAGGGACCAGAGAAACAGACACACAGGGACCAGAGAAACAGACACACAGGGACCAGAGAAACAGACACACAGGGACCAGAGAAACAGACACACAGGGACCAGAGAAACAGACACACAGGGACCAGAGAAACAGACACACAGGACCAGAGAAACAGACACACAGGGACCAGAGAAACAGACACACAGGGACCAGAGAAACAGACACACAGGGACCAGAGAAACAGCACACAGGGACCAGAGAAACAGACACACAGGGACCAGAGAAACAGGCACACAGGGACCAGAGAAACAGGCACACAGGGACCAGAGAAACAGGCACACAGGGACCAGAGAAACAGGCACACAGGGACCAGAGAAACAGGCACACAGGGACCAGAGAAAACAGGCACACAGGGACCAGAGAAACAGGCACACAGGGACCAGAGAAACAGGCACACAGGGACCAGAGAAACAGCAACAAAAACAGACACACAGGGACCAGAGAAACAGACACACAGGGACCAGAGAAACAGACACACAGGGACCAGAGAAACAGGCACACAGGGACCAGAGAAACAGGCACACAGGGACCAGAGAAACAGGCACACAGGGACCAGAGAAACAGACACACAGGGACCAGAGAAACAGGCACACAGGGACCAGAGAAACAGGCACACAGGGACCAGAGAAACAGGCACACAGGGACCAGAGAAACAGGCACACAGGGACCAGAGAAACAGACACACAGGGACCAGAGAAACAGGCACACAGGGACCAGAGAAACAGACACACAGGGACCAGAGAAACAGACACACAGGGACCAGAGAAACAGGCACACAGGGACCAGAGAAACAGACACAGGGACCAGAGAAAACAGACACACAGGGACCAGAGAAACAGGCACACAGGGACCAGAGAAACAGGCACACAGGGACCAGAGAAACAGGCACACAGGGACCAGAGAAACAGCACACAGGGACCAGAGAAACAGACACACAGGGACCAGAGAAACAGGCACACAGGGACCAGAGAAACAGACACACAGGGACCAGAGAAACAGGCACACAGGGACCAGAGAAACAGGCACAACAGGGACCAGAAAACAGACACACAGGGACCAGAGAAACAGGCACACAGGGACCAGAGAAACAGAACACAGGGACCAGAGAAACAGGCACACAGGGACCAGAGAAACAGGCACACAGGGACCAGAGAAACAGACACACAGGGACCAGAGAAACAGACACACAGGGACCAGAGAAACAGACACACAGGGACCAGAGAAACAGGCACACAGGGACCAGAGAAACAGACACACAGGACCAGAGAAACAGGCACACAGGGACCAGAGAAACAGACACACAGGGACCAGAGAAACAGACACACAGGGACCAGAGAAACAGCACACAGGGACCAGAGAAACAGGCACACAGGGACCAGAGAAACAGACACACAGGGACCAGAGAAACAGACACACAGGGACCAGAGAAACAGGCACACAGGGACCAGAGAAACAGACACACAGGGACCAGAGAAACAGACACACAGGGACCAGAGAAACAGGCACACAGGGACCAGAGAAACAGGCACACAGGGACCAGAGAAACAGGCACACAGGGACCAGAGAAACAGGCACACAGGGACCAGAGAAACAGGCACACAGGGACCAGAGAAACAGACACACAGGGACCAGAGAAACAGACAGACACACAGAGAAACAGCACACAGGGACCAGAGAAACAGACACACAGGGACCAGAGAAACAGACACACAGGGACCAGAGAAACAGACACACAGGGACCAGAGAAACAGACACACAGGGACCAGAGAAACAGACACACAGGGACCAGAGAAACAGACACACAGGGACCAGAGAAACAGGCACACAGGGACCAGAGAAACAGACACACAGGGACCAGAGAAACAGACACACAGGGACCAGAGAAACAGGCACACAGGGACCAGAGAAACAGACACACAGGGACCAGAGAAACAGACACACAGGGACCAGAGAAACAGACACACAGGGACCAGAGAAACAGACACACAGGGACCAGAGAAACAGACACACAGGGACCAGAGAAACAGCAACAGGGACCAGAGAAACAGGCACACAGGGACCAGAGAAACAGACACACAGGGACCAGAGAAACAGCACACAGGGACCAGAGAAACAGGCACACAGGGACCAGAGAAACAGGCACACAGGGACCAGAGAAACAGACACACAGGGACCAGAGAAACAGACCACACAGGGACCAGAGAAACAGACACACAGGGACCAGAGAAACAGACACACAGGGACCAGAGAAACAGACACACAGGGACCAGAGAAACAGACACACAGGGACCAGAGAAACAGGACACACCAGGGACCAGAGAAAACAGACACACAGGGACCAGAGAAACAGACACACAGGGACCAGAGAAACAGACACACAGGGACCAGAGAGAAACAGACACACAGGGACCAGAGAAACAGACACACAGGGACCAGAGAAACAGACACACAGGGACCAGAGAAACAGACACACAGGGACCAGAGAAACAGACACACAGGGACCAGAGAAACAGACACACAGGGACCAGAGAAACAGACACACAGGGACCAGAGAAACAGACACACAGGGACCAGAGAAACAGACACACAGGGACCAGAGAAACAGACACACAGGGACCAGAGAAACAGGCACACAGGGACCAGAGAAACAGACACACAGGGACCAGAGAAAACAGACAGGGACCAGAGAAACAGCACACAGGGACCAGAGAAACAGACACACAGGGACCAGAGAAACAGACACACAGGGACCAGAGAAACAGACACACAGGGACCAGAGAAACAGACACACAGGGACCAGAGAAACAGACACACAGGGACCAGAGAAACAGCACACAGGGACCAGAGAAACAGACACACAGGGACCAGAGAAACAGACACACAGGGACCAGAGAAACAGACACACAGGGACCAGAGAAACAGACACACAGGGACCAGAGAAACAGACACACAGGGACCAGAGAAACAGACACACAGGGACCAGAGAAACAGGCACACAGGGACCAGAGAAACAGACACACAGGGACCAGAGAAACAGACACACAGGGACCAGAGAAACAGACACACAGGGACCAGAGAAACAGACACACAGGGACCAGAGAAACAGACACACAGGGACCAGAGAAACAGAACACAGGGACCACAGGCACACAGGGACCAGAGAAACAGACACACAGGGACCAGAGAAACAGCACACAGGGACCAGAGAAACAGACACACAGGGACCAGAGAAACAGACACACAGGGACCAGAGAAACAGACACACAGGGACCAGAGAAACAGACACACAGGGACCAGAGAAACAGACACACAGGGACCAGAGAAACAGACACACAGGGACCAGAGAAACAGGCACACAGGGACCAGAGAAACAGACACACAGGGACCAGAGAAACAGGCACACAGGGACCAGAGAAACAGACACACAGGGACCAGAGAAACAGACACACAGGGACCAGAGAAACAGACACACAGGGACCAGAGAAACAGGCACACAGGGACCAGAGAAACAGACACACAGGGACCAGAGAAACAGACACACAGGGACCAGAGAAACAGACACACAGGGACCAGAGAAACAGACACACAGGGACCAGAGAAACAGACACACAGGGACCAGAGAAACAGACACACAGGGACCAGAGAAACAGGCACACAGGGACAGAGAACCAGAGACAACAGGCACACAGGGACCAGAGAAACAGGCACACAGGGACCAGAGAAACAGACACACAGGGACCAGAGAAACAGGCACACAGGGACCAGAGAAACAGACACACAGGGACCAGAGAAACAGACACACAGGGACCAGAGAAACAGACACACAGGGACCAGAGAAACAGGACACAGGGACCAGAGAAACAGACACACAGGGACCAGAGAAACAGGCACACAGGGACCAGAGAAACAGGCACACAGGGACCAGAGAAACAGACACACAGGGACCAGAGAAACAGACACACAGGGACCAGAGAAACAGACACACAGGGACCAGAGAAACAGGCACACAGGGACCAGAGAAACAGACACAGGGACCAGAGAAACAGACACACAGGGACCAGAGAAACAGACACACAGGGACCAGAGAAACAGACACACAGGGACCAGAGAAACAGACACACAGGGACCAGAGAAACAGGCACACAGGGACCAGAGAAACAGACACACAGGGACCAGAGAAACAGACACACAGGGACCAGAGAAACAGACACACAGGGACCAGAGAAACAGGCACACAGGGACCAGAGAAACAGACACACAGGGACCAGAGAAACAGGCACACAGGGACCAGAGAAACAGACACACAGGGACCAGAGAAACAGGCACACAGGGACCAGAGAAACAGGCACACAGGGACCAGAGAAACAGGCACACAGGGACCAGAGAAACAGACACACAGGGACCAGAGAAACAGACACACAGGGACCAGAGAAACAGGCACACAGGGACCAGAGAAACAGGCACACAGGGACCAGAGAAACAGACACACAGGGACCAGAGAAACAGGCACACAGGGACCAGAGAAACAGACACACAGGGACCAGAGAAACAGGCACACAGGGACCAGAGAAACAGGCACACAGGGACCAGAGAAACAGACACACAGGGACCAGAGAAACAGGCACACAGGGACCAGAGAAACAGGCACACAGGGACCAGAGAAACAGGCACACAGGGACCAGAGAAACAGGCACACAGGGACCAGAGAAACAGCACACAGGGACCAGAGAAACAGACACACAGGGACCAGAGAAACAGGCACACAGGGACCAGAGAAACAGACACACAGGGACCAGAGAAACAGACACACAGGGACCAGAGAAACAGACACACAGGGACCAGAGAAACAGACACACAGGGACCAGAGAAACAGACACACAGGGACCAGAGAAACAGACACACAGGGACCAGAGAAACAGACACACAGGGACCAGAGAAACAGACACACAGGGACCAGAGAAACAGGCACACAGGGACCAGAGAAACAGACACACAGGGACCAGAGAAACAGACACACAGGGACCAGAGAAACAGACACACAGGGACCAGAGAAACAGACACACAGGGACCAGAGAAACAGGCACACAGGGACCAGAGAAACAGACACACAGGGACCAGAGAAACAGACACACAGGGACCAGAGAAACAGACACACAGGGACCAGAGAAACAGACACACAGGGACCAGAGAAACAGGCACACAGGGACCAGAGAAACAGACACACAGGGACCAGAGAAACAGACACACAGGGACCAGAGAAACAGGCACACAGGGACCAGAGAAACAGACACACAGGGACCAGAGAAACAGCACACAGGGACCAGAGAAACAGACACACAGGGACCAGAGAAACAGACACACAGGGACCAGAGAAACAGACACACAGGGACCAGAGAAACAGACACACAGGGACCAGAGAAACAGACACACAGGGACCAGAGAAACAGACACACAGGGACCAGAGAAACAGGCACACAGGGACCAGAGAAACAGACACAGGGACCAGAGAAACAGCACACAGGGACCAGAGAAACAGCACACAGGGACCAGAGAAACAGCACACAGGGACCAGAGAAACAGACACACAGGGACCAGAGAAACAGACACACAGGGACCAGAGAAACAGACACACAGGGACCAGAGAAACAGACACACAGGGACCAGAGAAACAGACACACAGGGACCAGAGAAACAGGCACACAGGGACCAGAGAAACAGACACACAGGGACCAGAGAAACAGACACACAGGGACCAGAGAAACAGGCACACAGGGACCAGAGAAACAGGCACACAGGGACCAGAGAAACAGGCACACAGGGACCAGAGAAACAGACACACAGGGACCAGAGAAACAGCACACGGGACACACACACAGGGACCAGAGAAACAGACACACAGGGACCAGAGAAACAGACACACAGGGACCAGAGAAACAGACACACAGGGACCAGAGAAACAGACACACAGGGACCAGAGAAACAGACACACAGGGACCAGAGAAACAGACACACAGGGACCAGAGAAACAGACACACAGGGACCAGAGAAACAGACACACAGGGACCAGAGAAACAGACACACAGGCAGGAAACGACCAGAGAAACAGACACACAGGGACCAGAGAAACAGGCACACAGGGACCAGAGAAACAGACACACAGGGACCAGAGAAACAGGCACACAGGGACCAGAGAAACAGGCACACAGGGACCAGAGAAACAGACACACAGGGACCAGAGAAACAGACACACAGGGACCAGAGAAACAGGCACCACAGGGACCAGAGAAACAGACACACAGGGACCAGAGAAACAGGCACACAGGGACCAGAGAAACAGACACACAGGGACCAGAGAAACAGACACACAGGGACCAGAGAAACAGGCACACAGGGACCAGAGAAACAGGCACACAGGGACCAGAGAAACAGGCACACAGGGGACCAGAGAAACAGACACACAGGGACCAGAGAAACAGACACACAGGGACCAGAGAAACAGGCACACAGGGACCAGAGAAACAGGCACACAGGGACCAGAGAACAACACACAGGGACCAGAGAAACAGCACACAGGGACCAGAGAAACAGACACACAGGGACCAGAGAAACAGACACACAGGGACCAGAGAAACAAGACAGCACAGGGACCAGAGAAACAGGCACACAGGGACCAGAGAAACAGCACACAGGGACCAGAGAAACAGCACACAGGGACCAGAGAAACAGGCACACAGGGACCAGAGAAACAGACACACAGGGACCAGAGAAACAGACACACACAGGGACCAGAGAAACAGGCACACAGGGACCAGAGAAACAGGCACACAGGGACCAGAGAAACAGCACACAGGGACCAGAGAAACAGGCACACAGGGACCAGAGAAACAGGCACACAGGGACCAGAGAAACAGCACACAGGGACCAGAGAAACAGGCACACAGGGACCAGAGAAACAGCACACACAGGGACCAGAGAAACAGCACACAGGGACCAGAGAAACAGGCACACAGGGACCAGAGAAACAGACACACAGGGACCAGAGAAACAGGCACACAGGGACCAGAGAAACAGACACAGGGACCAGAGAAACAGGCACACAGGGACCAGAGAAACAGACACACAGGGACCAGAGAAACAGGCACACAGGGACCAGAGAAACAGACACAGGGACCAGAGAAACAGGCACACAGGGACCAGAGAAACAGACACACAGGGACCAGAGAAACAGCACACAGGGACCAGAGAAACAGCACACAGGGACCAGAGAAACAGGCACACAGGGACCAGAGAAACAGGCACACAGGGACCAGAGAAACAGGCACACAGGGACCAGAGAAACAGGCACACAGGGACCAGAGAAACAGGCACACAGGGACCAGAGAAACAGGCACACAGGGACCAGAGAAACAGGCACACAGGGACCAGAGAAACAGCACACAGGGACCAGAGAAACAGACACACAGGGACCAGAGAAACAGACACACAGGGACCAGAGAAACAGGCACACAGGGACCAGAGAAACAGACACACAGGGACCAGAGAAACAGACACACAGGGACCAGAGAAACAGGCACACAGGGACCAGAGAAACAGGCACACAGGGACCAGAGAAACAGCACACAGGGACCAGAGAAACAGCACAGGACAGGACCAGGGACGAGAAACAGCACACAGGGACCAGAGAAACAGGCACACAGGGACCAGAGAAACAGCACACAGGGACCAGAGAAACAGCACACAGGGACCAGAGAAACAGGACCAGGGACCAGAGAACAGGCACACAGGGACCAGAGAAACAGCACACAGGGACCAGAGAAACAGGCACACAGGGACCAGAGAAACAGGCACACAGGGACCAGAGAAACAGGCACACAGGGACCAGAGAAACAGGCACACAGGGACCAGAGAAACAGGCACACAGGGACCAGAGAAACAGGCACACAGGGACCAGAGAAACAGGCACACAGGGACCAGAGAAACAGGCACACAGGGACCAGAGAAACAGGCACACAGGGACCAGAGAAACAGACACACAGGGACCAGAGAAACAGGCACACAGGGACCAGAGAAACAGACACACAGGGACCAGAGAAACAGACACACAGGGACCAGAGAAACAGACACACAGGACCAGAGAAACAGACACACAGGGACCAGAGAAACAGACACACAGGGACCAGAGAAACAGACACACAGGGACCAGAGAAACAGACACACAGGGACCAGAGAAACAGGCACACAGGGACCAGAGAAACAGACACACAGGGACCAGAGAAACAGACACACAGGGACCAGAGAAACAGGCACACAGGGACCAGAGAAACAGCACACAGGGACCAGAGAAACAGACACACAGGGACCAGAGAAACAGACACACAGGGACCAGAGAAACAGACACACAGGGACCAGAGAAACAGGCACACAGGGACCAGAGAAACAGGCACACAGGGACCAGAGAAACAGACACACAGGGACCAGAGAAACAGGCACACAGGGACCAGAGAAACAGACACACAGGGACCAGGAAACAGACACACAGGGACCAGAGAAACAGACACACAGGGACCAGAGAAACAGACACACAGGGACCAGAGAAACAGACACACAGGGACCAGAGAAACAGACACACAGGGACCAGAGAAACAGACACACAGGGACCAGAGAAACAGACACACAGGGACCAGAGAAACAGACACACAGGGACCAGAGAAACAGACACACAGGGACCAGAGAAACAGACACACAGGGACCAGAGAAACAGACACACAGGGACCAGAGAAACAGACACACAGGGACCAGAGAAACAGACACACAGGGACCAGAGAAACAGACACACAGGGACCAGAGAAACAGGCACACAGGGACCAGAGAAACAGCACACAGGGACCAGAGAAACAGACACACAGGGACCAGAGAAACAGGCACACAGGGACCAGAGAAACAGACACACAGGGACCAGAGAAACAGACACACAGGGACCAGAGAAACAGGCACACAGGGACCAGAGAAACAGGCACACAGGGACCAGAGAAACAGACACACAGGGACCAGAGAAACAGGCACACAGGACCAGAGAAACAGGCACACAGGGACCAGAGAAACAGGCACACAGGGACCAGAGAAACAGGCACACAGGGACCAGAGAAACAGCACACAGGGACCAGAGAAACAGGCACACAGGGACCAGAGAAACAGGCACACAGGGACCAGAGAAACAGGCACACAGGGACCAGAGAAACAGACACAGGGACCAGAGAAACAGCACACAGGGACCAGAGAAACAGACACACAGGGACCAGAGAAACAGACACACAGAGGACCAGAGAAACAGACACACAGGGACCAGAGAAACAGACACACAGGGACCAGAGAAACAGACACACAGGGACCAGAGAAACAGACACACAGGGACCAGAGAAACAGACACACAGGGACCAGAGAAACAGACACACAGGGACCAGAGAAACAGACACACAGGGACCAGAGAAACAGCACACAGGGACCAGAGAAACAGACACACAGGGACCAGAGAAACAGGCACACAGGGACCAGAGAAACAGACACACAGGGACCAGAGAAACAGACACACAGGGACCAGAGAAACAGACACACAGGGACCAGAGAAACAGACACACAGGGACCAGAGAAACAGACACACAGGGACCAGAGAAACAGACACACAGGGACCAGAGAAAACAGACACACAGGGACCAGAGAAACAGACACACAGGGACCAGAGAAACAGACACACAGGGACCAGAGAAACAGACACACAGGGACCAGAGAAACAGACACACAGGGACCAGAGAAACAGACACACAGGGACCAGAGAAACAGACACACAGGGACCAGAGAAACAGACACACAGGGACCAGAGAAACAGACACACAGGGACCAGAGAAACAGACACAGGGACCAGAGAAACAGGCACACAGGGACCAGAGAAACAGGCACACAGGGACCAGAGAAACAGACACACAGGGACCAGAGAAACAGGCACACAGGGACCAGAGAAACAGACACACAGGGACCAGAGAAACAGACACACAGGGACCAGAGAAACAGGCACACAGGGACCAGAGAAACAGGCACAAGGGACCAGGGTGGGGGCGGACCATCAACAGAGGAACAGGAAGTAAAACTATAATGAAACCACAAAAGAACTTAAAATAAAACCAGTACCAAAAAAAAAAAAAAAAAAAGAGTCGACAAAGTAAATAAACAAATATCATGCACTGAATATTTGTAAGGTCCAGGTTCACCTTCTGCTTGACCCTGAAAGAATCTAGTGTGAGGAATTTGAGAGTCGGAACCACAACATGTCAGCAGCTTTTAAAGACTCCACCTCAGACTGCACCGAGGAAGCTGATCCCACCATCCTCCACGTCGTTTATGGCCTCCGTCAAAAACTAGACTAAGCCCTGAGTCTGTAGCTCCTATTTTCTAACTGTAGCTCCTAATGTCTAACTGTAGCTCCTAATGTCTAACTGTAGCTCCTATTGTCTAACTGTAGCTCCTAATGTCTAACTGTAGCTCCTAATGTCTAACTGTAGCTCCTATTGTCTAACTGTAGCTCCTATTGTCTAACTGTAGCTCCTAATGTCTAACTGTAGCTCCTAATGTCTAACTGTAGCTCCTATTGTCTAACTGTAGCTCCTAATGTCTAACTGTAGCTCCTAATGTCTAACTGTAGCTCCTATTGTCTAACTGTAGCTCCTATTGTCTAACTGTAGCTCCTAATGTCTAACTGTAGCTCCTAATGTCTAACTGTAGCTCCTATTGTCTAACTGTAGCTCCTATTGTCTAACTGTGGCTCCTATTGTCTAACTGTAGCTCCTAATGTCTAACTGTAGCTCCTAATGTCTAACTGTAGCTCCTAATGTCTAACTGTAGCTCCTAATGTCTAACTGTAGCTCCTAATGTCTAACTGTAGCTCCTATTGTCTAACTGTAGCTCCTATTGTCTAACTGTAGCTCCTATTGTCTAACTGTAGCTCCTATTGTCTAACTGTAAGTAAGTAAGTAGTAGTAAGTAATCTTTATTTATATACCGCCTTTTCACTGCAGATCTGAGTCTCAAAGCGGTTTACAATTGTTAATTTTTTTGGGCATTTGTCTCTCACTCCACACAGAGATGGGAGCAGGGTCGCCAGTACAGGAGGCGCCTGTACTAATGCCAGAACTATTGGACATATTTTTAGTGGTAGGGGAAACCGGAGTACCCGGAGGAAACCGACGCAGACACGGGGAGAACATGCAAACTCCACTCAGAAAGGCCCTGGTCCGACCGGGATTCGAACCCAGGACCTTCTTGCTGAGAGGCGAGAGTGCTATCCACTCAGCCACCGTGCCGCCCTGTAGCTCCTATTGTCTAACTGTAGCTCCTATTGTCTAACTGTAGCTCCTATTCTACAACATGTATGACACACCTCACACACCTCAGACCTGGACCTGGACCTAAACCTCAGACCTGGACCTAAACCTCAGACCTGGACCTAAACCTCAGACCTGGACCTAAACCTCAGACCTGGACCTCAGACCTGGACCTCAGACCTGGACCTGGACCTGAGACCTGGACCTCAGACCTGGACCTCAGACCTGGACCTCAGACCTGGACCTCAGACCTGGACCTGAGACCTGGACCTGGACCTGAGACCTGGACCTCAGACCTGGACCTGGACCTCAGACCTGGACCTGATCCTCAGACCTGGACCTGGACCTGGACCTCAGACCTGGACCTAAACCTCAGACCTGGACCTGGACCTCAGACCTGCACCTGGACCTGGACCTCAGACCTGGACCTGGACCTCAGACCTGCACCTGGACCTGGACCCACAGAGATGAACCTTCTCCATAATCGTGTCATAAAAGCATTGGGCTGTTTCTGAGCCACTGCTTTTACTTTTACTTTTACTTTTAGGTATAAACTGACTGAAGTCTGGGGACCGTTGGATGTTTTTCTCTCTGAACTTCATTCAAACAGAACCATTGTGTTTAAATTGAGCCGTGCCAAAGCCAAAGGTAATCTGGGGTCAGCGACATCACAACCTCCTGCTGCTCTGTCCGAGGAGCATCTCTTCATCAAAGCACATTTCATTTCTTACTCTGTTTTCAGTCCTCTAGTACTGCTTCAAAAACACAAACACAGAGTTTTTCTCCAGGACAGAGTGAGTGTGACTCTGAGAGAGCGATACCGAGGTTTGAGGTGGCTCTGGACTCACTGAAGGTCACAGGAAGTATCAGTGACAGGAAGTGGGCTGTGCCAGGTTCAGGCTGGGTTACCACGGCGATGGATGCTCTTAAAGCCACGGCGCACACATACACACACCAAACACAGAGTCACGCAAGAGGATATATGACAAATACTGTAAAGTTATTCAATGAGCTGTTTTTATCTAAGTTCCACTGATACCAGAAAACATGTAGCCCCACCCCTTCTGTCCAAATCTAGCTGCATTGCAAGTTCTGCCACTGCACTTGTCCCACTGTGACATCCTCACTTTCACATTATTCAAATTCTGTTTTGGGAGGGACTTTATTGATTGTTTGCCATCACTTCCACAATTTTAGCTTCTGATACATGTCACTTCTTTATGGCCACGCGCTGCAGGACTGTATCTACCCACACCTTTGAGGAAAATATGTATTTATTAATTGGTCCATGCCATAAAACATACTTACATCAGGTATAGTTCCTTTACATTTGAGTAAAGTATGTTTTAGACACTGAAACAACAGAGACAAACTATAAACAAACTCTCATTTACTTTCACTGGGATATTTTCCGGTTTTGTGTTTTGTTCAAACCATTAAACCAGTTTTCTGCTCCTGGTTTGAAACTGCAGACCAGGTGAGGTGTGATGTTTTCTGATGTGCATGTTGACGGTTTGACGTTGACAAGAGAAGATGTTTTGCCTCTTTGCACCTGTGCCGTCGTTCCCTTCCGTTCCCCTCTCAGTTGTGTAGAGTTGTGTTGCCACAGATGCTCGGTGCCGGGCTCGGTGCCAGGCTCGGTGCCGGGTCCGAGTGCCACCATGGATCCCACTCACTGTCAGAGGAAATACGTTTGCATTGGTCTTGGTCGTCCGTGGATCGTTCTGACACGTGGTATTGGAGAAACTGAGCTCTTCACAGATTGTACGAGCATTTCCCAAAGATGCCACGACCTGATCTGGTGTGCAGTAAATGTTGTGTTGCATCAGCAGAATAATGTCTAAAGGAAGTATTGTTTTCCTCGGGGCTGCAGTCACATGACCAGAGCCGTCCTCTGCAACTTATGGTGTCTCTGTCTCATCGGACTTCAGCTTCATACAGACTCTCCTGCTTTCATCTGGACGTTTATGGTTCACCATGAGAGCCCTTTATCATATTGTCCAGGGCTCACAGAATATATTATTCTCTGGAGATAGTGGATCTTGGATACCTAAATGGTTTTTTACACTCAATAATAAATATATATTACTATCAAATATTCTTATCACTTGTTCCAGCACGATCCACGATGCAGAGAAAGGTGGTATTCTTCTGTTCTGCGTTAAAGGAGTTAGTTTTACAGATTATTTTTCAGGTCTTTTGAGTTGGTTGTTTTCCAGACCTTGCTAACAGACACAAACCATGGTGAAAACATTACCCCATGGTGGAGGGAAGATCATATTAAATAATTGGCGTTGATTATAGCATTATTTGTAGACCATTTTGATTGTAACAGTTTGTGTGTGGAATATTTTCTGATTTAAGTACGCATCATTTCATTTGTATCGGTTTAGGCCAAGTTCCAGCCTGAGGTTCACTTCTCTTTTATGACAGTAAGTGTCCTGCATGAGTCACAGTGTGGGCGGGGCATTCAGGCGGGCTGTGTGACCTCTGACCCCTGGAGCAAAGAGGTCAAGCACAGGCTGGAACAGGCAGATGAACGTGTGATGAACTCTCCCCTGCTCTTCTCCCTGTACACCAACCACTGCACCTCCAGCCACGACTCCGTGAAGCTGATCAAGTTCGCGGACGACACCACCCTCATTGGACTCATCTCCAACAACGATGAGTCCGCCTACAGGAGGGAGGTGGACCGGCTGGTGTCCTGGTGTCTCCTACAGGAGGGAGGTGGACCGGCTGGTGTCCTGGTGTCTCCTACAGGAGGGCGGTGGACCGGCTGGTGTCCTGGTGTCTCCTACAGGAGGGAGGTGGACCGGCTGGTGTCCTGGTGTCTCCTACAGGAGGGAGGTGGACCGGCTGGTGTCCTGGTGTCTCCTACAGGAGGGAGGTGGACCGGCTGGTGTCCTGGTGTCTCCTACAGGAGGGAGGTGGACCGGCTGGTGTCCTGGTGTCTCCTACAGGAGGAGGTGGACCGGCTGGTGTCCTGGTGTCTCCTACAGGAGGGAGGTGGACCGGCTGGTGTCCTGGTGTCTCCTACAGGAGGGAGGTGGACCGGCTGGTGTCCTGGTGTCTCCTACAGGAGGAGGTGGACCGGCTGGTGTCCTGGTGTCTCCTACAGGAGGGAGGTGGACCGGCTGGTGTCCTGGTGTCTCCTACAGGAGGGAGGTGGACCGGCTGGTGTCCTGGTGTCTCCTACAGGAGGGAGGTGGACCGGCTGGTGTCCTGGTGTCTCCTACAGGAGGGAGGTGGACCGGCTGGTGTCCTGGTGTCTCCTACAGGAGGGAGGTGGACCGGCTGGTGTCCTGGTGTCGCCTACAGGAGGGAGGTGGACCGGCTGGTGTCCTGGTGTCTCCTACAGGAGGGAGGTGGACCGGCTGGTGTCCTGGTGTCTCCTACAGGAGGGAGGTGGACCGGCTGGTGTCCTGGTGTCTCCTACAGGAGGGAGGTGGACCGGCTGGTGTCCTGGTGTCTCCTACAGGAGGGAGGTGGACAGGCTGGTGTCCTGGTGTCTCCTACAGGAGGGAGGTGGACCGGCTGGTGTCCTGGTGTCTCCTACAGGAGGGAGGTGGACCGGCTGGTGTCCTGGTGTCTCCTACAGGAGGGAGGTGGACCGGCTGGTGTCCTGGTGTCTCCTACAGGAGGGAGGTGGACCGGCTGGTGTCCTGGTGTCTCCTACAGGAGGGAGGTGGACCGGCTGGTGTCCTGGTGTCTCCTACAGGAGGAGGTGGACCGGCTGGTGTCCTGGTGTCTCCTACAGGAGGGAGGTGGACCGGCTGGTGTCCTGGTGTCTCCTACAGGAGGGAGGTGGACCGGCTGGTGTCCTGGTGTCTCCTACAGGAGGGAGGTGGACCGGCTGGTGTCCTGGTGTCGCCTACAGGAGGGAGGTGGACCGGCTGGTGTCCTGGTGTCTCCTACAGGAGGGAGGTGGACCGGCTGGTGTCCTGGTGTCTCCTACAGGAGGGAGGTGGACCGGCTGGTGTCCTGGTGTCTCCTACAGGAGGGAGGTGGACCGGATGGTGTCCTGGTGTCTCCTACAGGAGGGAGGTGGACCGGCTGGTGTCCTGGTGTCTCCTACAGGAGGGAGGTGGACCGGCTGGTGTCCTGGTGTCTCCTACAGGAGGGAGGTGGACCGGCTGGTGTCCTGGTGTCTCCTACAGGAGGGAGGTGGACCGGCTGGTGTCCTGGTGTCTCCTACAGGAGGGAGGTGGACCGGCTGGTGTCCTGGTGTCTCCTACAGGAGGGAGGTGGACCGGCTGGTGTCCTGGTGCAGTGGTAACAACCTGGAGCTGAACGCCCAGAAGACAGTGGAGATGATTGTGGACTTCAGGAAGAGCACTGTCCCCCCGCCCCCACCCTCCGTGATGGACTCCCCCATCACCTCTGTGGAGTCCTTCCGTTTCCTGGGCACCACCATCACCCAGGACCTCAAGTGGGAGCCGACCATCAGCTCCCTCATCAAGAAGGCCCAGCAGAGGATGTACTTCCTGCGGCAGCTCAGGAAAGCCAAGCTGCCTGCACAGATGATGGCCTCCTCCATCACCTCCTCCAGCACCTCCTCCGTCACCTCCTCCATCACCTCCTCATCACCTCCTCCATCACTTCCTCCATCACCTCCTCCATCACCTCCTCCATCACCTCCTCCATCACCTCCTCCGTCACCTCCTCCATCACCTCCTCCATCACCTCCTCCGTCACCTCCTCCGTCACCTCCTCCGTCACCTCCTCCGTCACCTCCTCCGTCACCTCCTCCAGCACCTCCTCCGTCACCTCCTCCAGCACCTCCTCCGTCACCTCCTCCGTCAATCTCCTCCGTCACCTCCTCCGTCACCTCCTCCATCACCTCCTCCAGCACCTCCTCCATCACTTCCTCCGTCACCTCCTCCATCACCTCCTCCAGCACCTCCTCCATCACCTCCTCCGTCACCTCCTCCATCACCTCCTCCATCACCTCCTCCATCACTTCCTCCATCACCTCCTCCATCACCTCCTCCATCACCTCCTCCGTCACCTCCTCCGTCACCTCCTCCATCACCTCCTCCATCACCTCCTCCAGCACCTCCTCCATCACTTCCTCCGTCACCTCCTCCAGCACCTCCTCCATCACCTCCTCCGTCACCTCCTCCGTCACCTCCTCCGTCACCTCCTCCATCACCTCCTCCATCACCTCCTCCATCACTTCCTCCATCACCTCCTCCATCCATCCTCCTCCATCCCCTCCTCCATCACCTCCTCCAGCACCTCCTCCATCACTTCCTCCGTCACCTCCTCCATCACCTCCTCCAGCACCTCCTCCATCACCTCCTCCGTCACCTCCTCCATCACCTCCTCCGTCACCTCCTCCATCTCCTCCTCCATCACCTCCTCCATCACCTCCTCCATCTCCTCCTCCATCACCTCCTCCGTCACCTCCTCCATCACCTCCTCCGTCACCTCCTCCATCACCTCCTCCGTCACCTCCTCCATCACCTCCTCCATCACCTCCCCATCACCTCCTCCATCTCCTCCTCCATCACCTCCTCCATCACCTCCCCCATCACCTCCTCCGTCACCTCCTCCGTCACCTCCTCCGTCACCTCCTCCGTCACCTCCTCCGTCACCTCCTCCGTCACCTCCTCCGTCCCCTCCTCCATCACCTCCTCCAGCACCTCCTCCATCACTTCCTCCGTCACCTCCTCCATCACCTCCTCCAGCACCTCCTCCATCACCTCCTCCGTCACCTCCTCCATCACCTCCTCCGTCACCTCCTCCATCTCCTCCTCCATCACCTCCTCCATCACCTCCTCCATCTCCTCCTCCATCACCTCCTCCGTCACCTCCTCCGTCACCTCCTCCGTCACCTCCTCCATCACCTCCTCCGTCACCTCCTCCATCACCTCCTCCATCACCTCCCCCATCACCTCCTCCATCTCCTCCTCCATCACCTCCTCCATCACCTCCCCCATCACCTCCTCCGTCACCTCCTCCGTCACCTCCTCCGTCACCACCTCCATCACCTCCTCCAGCACCTCCTCCGTCACCTCCTCCGTCACCTCCTCCGTCACCTCCTCCGTCACCTCCTCCAGCACCTCCTCCATCACTTCCTCCGTCACCTCCTCCATCACCTCCTCCAGCACCTCCTCCATCACCTCCTCCGTCACCTCCTCCATCACCTCCTCCATCACCTCCTCCATCACTTCCTCCATCACCTCCTCCATCACCTCCTCCGTCACCTCCTCCATCACCTCCTCCAGCACCTCCTCCGTCACCTCCTCCATCACCTCCTCCAGCACCTCCTCCATCACTTCCTCCATCACCTCCTCCATCACCTCCTCCATCACTTCCTCCATCACCTCCTCCATCACCTCCTCCGTCACCTCCTCCGTCACCTCCTCCATCACCTCCTCCAGCACCTCCTCCGTCACCCTCCTCCGTCACCTCCTCCAGCACCTCCTCCATCACTTCCTCCGTCACCTCCTCCATCACCTCCTCCAGCACCTCCTCCATCACCTCCTCCGTCACCTCCTCCATCACCTCCTCCATCACCTCCTCCATCACTTCCTCCATCACCTCCTCCATCACCTCCTCCGTCACCTCCTCCGTCACCTCCTCCATCACCTCCTCCAGCACCTCCTCCGTCACCTCCTCCATCACCTCCTCCAGCACCTCCTCCATCACCTCCTCCGTCACCTCCTCCATCACCTCCTCCGTCACCTCCTCCGTCACCTCCTCCGTCACCTCCTCCGTCACCTCCTCCGTCACCTACTCCAGCACCTCCTCCATCACTTCCTCCAGCACCTCCTCCATCACCTCCTCCGTCACCTCCTCCATCACCTCCTCCATCACCTCCTCCATCACTTCCTCCATCACCTCCTCCATCACCTCCTCCGTCACCTCCTCCATCACCTCCTCCATCACCTCCTCCATCTCCTCCTCCATCACCTCCTCCATCACCTCCTCCATCTCCTCCTCCATCACCTCCTCCGTCACCTCCTCCGTCACCTCCTCCATCACCTCCTCCGTCACCTCCTCCATCACTTCCTCCATCACTTCCTCCATCTCCTCCTCCATCACCTCCACCATCACCTCCTCCATCACCTCCTCCATCACCTCCTCCATCACCTCCTCCATCACCTCCTCCATCACCTCCTCCTTCACCTCCTCCTTCACCTCCTCATCACCTCCTCCATCACCTCCTCCATCACCTCCTCCATCACCTCCTCCATCACCTCCTCCATCACCTCCTCCATCACCGTGTGGTTCGCTGGAGCCACAGTCAGGGACAAACAGAGACTACAGTGCATTGTGCGCTCTGCAGAGGAAGTGATCGGCCGCAGCCTTCCATCGCTGCAGGACCTGTACGTCGCCCGAGCTCGAGGCCGGGCTGGTCGTATCACAGCCGACCCCTCTCACCTGCACATGGACTATTCCAACCACTCCCCTCTCACCTGCACATGGACTATTCCAACCACTCCCCTCTCACCTGCACATGGACTATTCCAACCACTCCCCTCTCACCTGCACATGGACTATTCCAACCACTCCCCTCTCACCTGCACATGGACTATTCCAACCACTCCCCTCTCACCTGCACATGGACTATTCCAACCACTCCCCTCTCACCTGCACATGGACTATTCCAACCACATCCCCTCAGGCAGGAGGCTGCGGTCCATCAGGACTAGAACCTCCCGCCACAAGAACAGTTTCTTCCCCTCTGCTGTTGGACTCTTGAACACTTCTTAACCTGTCCCCCCGCCCTTTATAAAGTCACTTTACTGCCCATCATACGTCACTTTACTTCACTGTACTGCTGTCACCTTACATTGTGTGCACCATGTGCACTTGTATATTGTAAATAGTAACTGTAACTCTATTTTAAATTTTACATTTATTCTTTAGAAGTGTTTTTTATTCTTATTTTTATTATCTCTTTTTGACTGTTGCACTGAGCCAAAGCAATTTCCAAGTCAGTGACTTCCTGTTAGTTACATGGCAATAAAAATGATTCTGATTCTGATGAACGTATGATGAGTGCGTTCCTCTTCACCCTCTACACTGCGGACTTCAGACACAACACGGACGGTTGTGTTCTACAGAAGTTCTCTGACGACTCTGCCATCATCAGACTCAGCTCCGAGGACGATGACACAGAGTACAGAGGAGTTATACAGGACTTTGTGGACTGGTGTCAGCGGAACCACCTCCTCATCAACGTGAGGAAGACCAAGGAGATGAACCACCTCTTCATCAACGTGAGGAAGACCAAGGAGATGGTGGTGGATTTCCGTAGACGTCATTCTGCCGCTCCAGCTCCAGTGAACATCCAGGGAAAGGACATCGAGAGAGTGGACTCTTACAAGTACCTGGGTGTTCATCTGAACCACAAACTGGACTGGACTCATAACACAGACGCCCTCTTCAAGAAGGGCCAGAGCCGACTCTACCTGCTGAGGAGGCTCAGGTCTTTTGGAGTGCAGGGGCCACTCCTGAAGACCTTCTATGACTCTGTGGTGGCATCAGCCATCTTGTACGGTGTGGTCTGCTGGAACAGCAGCATCACAGAGAGGGACAGGAAGAAGCTGGAACATCAGGAAGTCCAGCTCAGTCCTGGGCTGTTCCCTGGACACAGTGCAGCAGGTGGGGGACAGGAGGGTCCTGAGCAAACTAACATCTATGCTGGACCATGACTGTCATCCCCTGCAGGACACTCTCTCTGCTCTGGAGAGCAGCTTCAGTGACAGACTTATTCACCCTTGATGTGTGAAGGAGAGGTTCCGCAGGTCTTTCCTTCCTGCTGCTGTCAGACTGTACAACAAACAATAAGGACCAATAAGGACTAATGAAGACTGCCAACTTGATTCCAGTGTCATTCTCGCATCGTTGCAATATCCTTACCTTATACCAGAATGTGCAATACACAGCTGCCATTATACAGTTGTAAACATACGGCTGCCAATATACAGTTGTAAACATACTGCTGCTAATGTACAGATGTAAACATACTGCTGCTATTGTACAGATGCTAACATACAGCTGCTAATGTACAGATGCTAACATATAACTACACTTTACTTGCACTAGATTACACAGTACTTTATACTTGCCTCTTATTTTGTCAATTTTAAATTTTTACGTCTATTATATTTTCAAGATAGAGATTTTATACTTATTATTGATGCTAGAGTTAGATTATTTTTATTTTGTTTAGTATAGCTATTTTTCACTTAACGTGTGCTGTGTGCTCCTCTTTCCTACTGTCCTATAACCTGTGATGCAACACCGAAATTTCCCCACTGTGGGACAAATAAAGGATCTCTTAATCTACTAATACAACTGCTTCCACTGAATTATTGCGTGACAATGCAGAATGTGCTTTTTGTGTGCAGACCACAGTTATTTGGCAGTATGTGATCTACTGTGTCTTGGAGCATATTTTTATGTAAAACCTCTTGTTTTTAGGACGCCTCTATTGCTCATCGCTTCCACTTAATGCGAGAGAAACACCCGGAGAAGTTCAACAGCAGGTAACTCATCTGTCCTCCACTGAATACATTTTGCTCTTACGATCTATCTCCTCTGCGTCACCGTCTGACCCTGGTGTAATTAGTTAACGAGCTGAGCCTTATCCAGAAACCTAATATCAGATAGAGCTCAGCGGGTCAGCGAGAGGCCAAAACCACTCACATTTATGAAGTTTATTCTATTTTCATCTCCACTGAACTACATGGAAATGTCTTCGGCTGTTACTCCAAAGTCCCACTTTGTGTTGCTGCTGCAGTGTGTTTGTGTCGTGACAAAGTGTCACTTTGTGATGTTAATAAACCTCCTTAAAAGACTTTAGAGAAGTCAGTACAAACAACTATTTTAAAATGCTAGGTTTTAGGGCGGCACGGTGGCTGAGTGGATAGCACTCTCGCCTCTCAGCAAGAAGGTCCTGGGTTCGAATCCCGGTCGGACCAGGGCCTTTCTGAGTGGAGTTTGCATGTTCTCCCCGTGTCTGCGTAGGTTTCCTCCGGGTACTCCGGTTTCCCCTACCACTAAAAATATGTCCAATAGTTCTAGCATGCGCTTCCTGTACTGGCCCCTCCCATCTCTGTGTGGAGTGAGAGACAAATGCCCAAAAATAACAATTGTAAACCGCTTTGAGACTCAGATCTGCAGTGAAAAGGCGGTATATAAATAAATACTTACTTACTTACTTACTTTTGTTTTTTAAATAAACAAAGGGCGACAGTAGCTCAGTTGGTAGAGCATTGGCCTTAAGGCCAGAAGGTCGTGGGTTCAATACCCACCTCTGCACCTTCTCCATCGACTCCCACTGATGACTGCTGTCGTTGTGTCCTTGGGCAAGACACTTAACCCCACTTTGCCCAAAGCCCCCACTGAAAGATCAAGGCTATGCTCACAGTCAGAGAGCAGCCATCCTCCTGTGGACTCACCACCTGCAGAGGGTCAGTGAGGGGCTGGTGCTATGAGACTTGGGTGGCATCTCTGACTGCCACCCCCCTGACCCAGAAATGGATTAAAGGGTAGAAAATGGATGGATGGGTTTTGTTTTGCTCCTTTACAGAGTCAGACTTTAATTTATAAAAATAAGCGAAAGGGCCGGGCCACCTAACATTTATTTTCTCACTAATGACAAAAGATGTCTCCCCAACGGGAAGGGTCTCGCATCAGTAACATTTGGTGAACGAATCACACCACAACTTCTAAATCAAGTACATTTGTATTTTTCAGTCTTTTTGAAAAACACAAAGAACAGCGAGGTGCGAACGGTTCTGTCTTTCCACTTTTAAAGAAGGTGATTCGTAATGCAAAACATTCACATTAACATTAAACAGACAGGAGAATCCACACACTTCCTCTGGGGGCACAAACACAGGACACATTTGTAAATCTTTTTTTGCTCTTGGTGTTGGTGTAATGACGAAAATGACGTCTGGGATCGTGGCACAGACAGAAGACTGTTTTAGTTTTGGTATTTTGTCAATGGCAGAGACGAGACACCAACAAAGATTCACAGAATATTATACAGAGAAAAAAAACTGTGGAAATGTTTATAATGATGAATCCAGCTTTAACCACAGCTGCTTCAAAGTGAAATAAAATATCCAATGTTGTGCTCAGTTGTTAGCATGACTGTGTGTACACTGGTCCTCAAAGGGCTGGAGTACCGGAGAACTAGGACCTCATGTTGGTGTCCGGGATGAAGTTTATTTAAGTTTCTCTCAAGTTCCACTGGTTTCACTTTGTTTCTTTCTCTCAGACAGAATAAAGGCAGTACACAGTTTATATAGTCATTGTCACGTCACACATGGAAAGACGTGTCACACAGAGACAGTCACATCAGAGTCATAACATGGAGTCCTTGTAGAGTCCTTGTAGAGTCCTTGTAGAGTCCTGCACGTAGGCCATATTGCTATCTAATACTAACATTGGAACTAAAACCCTTTGAGGACCAGTTTGTCACCCCTGGTTTGTACAGTTTTGTAGATCCGTATCCATTTGGACACATTACCAGATAAAAGTGAATGTACAATTGTCTCTAATTTGAGAGCTTTTTACAGTCTATATGTGGATTTTTTATTCAGTGTGTGAATGATGAATACATGAACATGGCTAACTCCCACACTCGCTTGGGCGCGACATTGAAACCTTTACTGTAGTTTTTAAGCCAATGACTGAGAATCTAAACTGTTACGTTTTTCCCTGAATGACAGTGTAGTTGTGTGACTGGAGACTGTGTAGTTGTGTGACTGGAGACAGTGTAGTTGTGTGACTGGAGACTGTGAAGCAACACAATGACACTTGCACTTTGACCTGGTGAAGAATCACTCACTTAAGCCTCATCGTCTTGTGTGTCACTCAAAGCCCTGTATGCATTAGTATTTGTTTTGTGTGCCCCTCCCCCGCTCTGGCCTGGAGCTTTGGGGGAGGGGCCAGTGAAGTGCGACTGCTCTCACCTCAGACAGAGCTCTTCCATCAGGGCTAATGATCTTGGTCCAGACCTTTAGGAGCCCAAAGCCCTGGTGCTAATGACTCCCACAATGAACCACACGTGAAGAAGACACTGAATAAATCTGCTCCAGACTCATGTGCCGCGTGCACCAGGACGCCGCGGCAGTAAAACCTCAGAGCTGGGTCTGGGATTGGTCTTTCGTTTACGTTTAAGAGTGAAGCCCCCAGTACATGTTTCTGGGGGCTGAAAACGCTGGCATTGAGAAACAGTCTCCAGAGTGGAACAGAACAGATGCGCTGCACGGCGGGAGGCTCTTTCACACATGTGTGAAGAAAAGGTGTGAATGTCCTCCGTGCAACAACCTGACCACTTCCCTGCTCGTATGTAGTGGCCGAGAACAAACGTAAACAGCGATGGCGGCGGATCTAATGCTCTGTGTTCTTCGAGCGTTACCACTCCTTCGTTCGTGTCAGTTTCCATTTCCGCTGCTGCTGTTAAATTGAAGAAGATGGCATAGTCTGGGATCGCGTCTTTAATTCCGACAGAAGACATGTTTTATTGTCGATGGTAGAGACAGCACGAACACAGATACAACAGAATGCAAGTGTATTATACAGAGCGTTGGCATGGAGACCTCCAATCAGCAGCTGCCACAGTGCCATGTAGCTTGGCCTTCAGATAGACACAACATGAAGTGGAAAAGTACAGGCTTCTGCACATTGATAGAATGATGAGTTTAACTTTAACAAAAGTTGCTTAAAAGTGTTATGAAATCTCACAAAATGCAGAATGTATTTGGTTCTTTCGTTCATGTCTTTGGTGTGGCC
The DNA here is from genome assembly GCA_964034765.1 of Knipowitschia caucasica. NCBI lineage: Eukaryota > Metazoa > Chordata > Actinopteri > Gobiiformes > Gobiidae > Knipowitschia > Knipowitschia caucasica. The sequence continues at coordinate 40,259,984 of OZ035837.1, read as the reverse complement.
CGAGGAGGATGTTGTTGTTTGAAATGTCCTCACTGTGGGACCAATAAAGGGTTGTAAATCCACTGCCCCCTGCTGGCCGCGCTAGAACTACATGGTTTTCCGTCGTGTAGATGCGGAGGGGCCGACTGTTTGATTCAACACACACAAAAGGAATTTATTCATATTTATTTACATCGTTGTGGGTTACATATAGGACGTCTTAACATACAGTACAGAGCAAAAGTGTGGACACCCTCTCTCCTTCACTGAGTTCTTTTCATGACTATTGCTGTAGACCCGCACCAGGCTGTGTAAGGGCCGGACCTGAACCCAGTCCAGATGGTTTTGGACCTGAACCCAGTCCAGATGGTTTTGGACCTCAACTCAGTCCAGATGGTTTTGGACCTGAACCCAATCCATATGGTTTTGGACCTGAACCCAGTCCAGATGGTTTTGGACCTCAACCCAGTCCAGATGGTTTTGGACCTGAACCCAGTCCATATGGTTTTGGACCCGAACCCAGTCCAGATGGTTTTGGACCTGAACCCAGTCCAGATGGTTTTGGACCTGAACCCAGTCCAGATGGTTTTGGACCTGAACCCAGTCCAGATGGTTTTGGATCTAAACCCAGTCCAGATGGTTTTGGACCTGAACCCAGTCCAGATGGTTTTGGACCTGAACCCAGTCCAGATGGTTTTGGACCTGAACCCAGTCCAGATGGTTTTGGATCTAAACCCAGTCCAGATGGTTTTGGACCTGAACCCAGTCCAGATGGTTTTGGGGCTGGACCACAGAGTGAAGGGGCCAACAAGTGCTAAGCATCATGGGAACTCCTTCAAGACTGTTGGAGACCATTTCAGGTCCTGTTGAAGCTGAAGAAATAGTCAATGAAGAGTTGGAAAAGTCAATGTGATAATTATAGTGACAGCTCTACTCAGAGTGGGTTTTTGTTTTTACATTTTTGAACGCCTATGAACGGCGGTTCATGTTTTGTAACGACTGTTTCTAAATGAGTGCGATGATGAAGTGTTATTTCAGACCGACTGACGACCCTTTTGATTGTGCTTCTGCACTGCTGTAATGAGTTAATTAGGGACAATAGGATGAAGCGTTGCAAGAGAATTAACCTTGTGTTTTTTCCGTTGACAATCTTCATAAGCTCCTTAGCTCTGTAAAAACTCAGCAGACCTTAATGGATTAGAGACCAGAGCTTTAGTATCAACACTTTCCACTTTTGGCCGCTGCCCTGCACCTGTGCTCTTTGACGTCGTTGGTGCAATGAAAGTCATAATCACTGAATACATAAGAATAGCTTTGGCAACATAATTATACTGCACTATCCAACTTTACATCCAGCTGTTTCCCAAAGGCACGACCTAAGAGCTGGGTCTGTTATCATCATATCAAAGATAAATGTGGTTAGTGCTCAGAACGCTTTCATGAGTTTGTGAATAGGAACAAGTTTGCTTGATTTGAATAAATACAAGTCACAGGCAGTGATTTTCATGTTTCTGTTTTCTGAAGGCCAAAGCTACTGACACCGTTGCAGCGTCTTTAAAATCACTTTCTGAAAATCTCTGCTCGTGTTGTTTTAATATCAATGAAACCTTCTGTCTGTGACACAAACACAAAACCCTTTTGGATGGATCACAGGAGAACGTTTTGATCCATCTCCTTCAGTTTAAACCAGATTTATAGATTTATAGATAAAATGAAAAGATCCATGTGACGAGGCTCTCTTCATGTTTAAGAAGCTCAAAGCTCAGATACAGAAATATCAGATATGTTGTTTTTATTTTTATTTATTTCCTCATTTCTACTTAAATTAAGTGATTATTCTCCATAAATCCACTCTTTAGACAAAAAACTCTCTATGAGAAAACTAAATCCATTGTGCACAGATGATGTTGTAGGAGTCGGACGCACAACCAAGAGACAGACGCACAACCAAGAGACAGACGCACAACCAAGAGACAGATGCACAACCAAGAGACAGATGCACAACCAAGAGACAGACGCACAACCAAGAGACAGACGCACAACCAAGAGACAGACGCACAACCAAGAGACAGACGCACAACCAAGAGACAGACACACAACCAAGAGACAGACGCACAACCAAGAGACAGACGCACAACCAAGAGGGTGTAACAGACACACAACCAAGAGGGGGTAACAAACGCACAACCAAGAGGGGGTAACAAACGCACAACCAAGAGACAGACACACAACCAAGAGACAGACGCACAACCAAGAGACAGACACACAACCAAGAGACAGACGCACAACCAAGAGACAGACGCACAACCAAGAGGGTGTAACAGAAACACAACCAAGAGGGGGTAACAAACGCACAACCAAGAGGGGGTAACAAACGCACAACCAAGAGACAGACACACAACCAAGAGACAGACGCACAACCAAGAGACAGACACACAACCAAGAGACAGACGCACAACCAAGAGACAGACACACAACCAAGAGGAGGTAACAAACGCACAACCAAGAGGGTGTAACAGACACACAACCAAGAGGGGGTAACAAACGCACAACCGAGAGGGGGTGACAGACGCACAACCAAGAGGGGGTGACAGACGCACACCGGGGTCAAAGGTTACTGTGTATTTAGAGATGAAGAAGAAGATGTTTCTCACATGCAGTGGGAGCAGATACAACAGGACAGTTTTGAAGCCGCTGCAAAGGATCATGGGATTTGTCTTCACAGCAACATTCCTCGTCACGTTTCTACTCTTTCAAAGGAATTGTTATTTCCATTTACTGTCTTCAGCAAAACCATTCTCTCAGCTCTGAGTCAAATACGAAAGGGCAGAAGATGAAACATGTTCTAATAAGAGGATGGCAGCCGCGATCTGATTTTATTGTTCAGCTGACTCTTTTTGTCAGAAACAAAACATATCATTTAATTTGATAAGGTAGCCTAGCTTTAGCAGGTACAGAGTGTTTCATCTTTGGCATCATCTGACTACTATCAGCCTCTGAAGACAACATTAGCCTCTGCACCAGAAAACAGCCCCAAGGCCCAAGTAAGGAGTAAAACATATTTCCTCGTGACGATTAGCAAAGAGGGCTTGTTTTTGGACTTCTGAGCCGTGCTTTTGGAGGCAGAGATGTGGGAATAACACAGGAAGGTTTTTAGAAGTAAGTGGGGCTCCCTGTTGCGCACTTTGTCCATTTGAGAGAAGAAACGTCTTAATTGCATTTTTACAGTGAGTCTCATGTGAAAGCGGCTTAATGAGGTTAGGCAGCCTCAGCGTCACTACTGCTCCTAACTGTGATCTCAGCTATGGACATAATCCCCTGATCTGACAAAGGCACAGGTTTCTGGGGAGAGATTTAGGCCAAAGACAATTAGGCAAAAGAAGAACAGGTGAGATTATTTATGTAGTTTAAGATGCTTCGCAGACACATCTGGTCACAAACATAATGCTCAGTGGTCTCTGTTCTGGGTTGTTACAGTTATTTACATTTATATATATATATATATATATATATATATATATATATATATATATATATATATATATATTATTAGGGCTGTCAAAATTATCTTTAATTAATTGTTTTCATTAATCACGTTAAAAAGATTGATGCGATTGGCGCATGTACCAATGACCAGCCCATACATCCCATAATAACCCTGAGTGCCGCGGACACATGTGTGTGTGAGATGGTGACAGAGCAGGTCTCTGGGAATCCACGTTTTAAAAGAATACACATGTTTCCTGTATGAACTCTGGAGCTGAGCTGCGGCGCTCTGGACAGCGGTTCCTCCAGCGGCGGTGATCACGGCGACGGCGCCACCGTAACGTCATATCCAAGACCACGCACAAAACTATTCTGATTGTAATGTGCGTTTCTTTGTGTAACCGGTGCACACACAAAATACAGCGCAGAAGCTGAACAACGGAGCCTCAGTCTCCTCCGTAGGAGTGTGAAAATATTTCAATCTGGAGAGACGAGGAGACAAAATGCATTTGAAGTTTTTTATTGAAGGTAGTTTGGCGCCCTAGACCCCGGTGCGGCGTTCAGTCAGCGCGGCTCCTGCGAGAGTGCGCGCACAATCCCCCGGGACCTAGGCACTGGTGGCGGCATTCGGGCAGCAGGAAGAGGCATGATTGAGGCAGGGTGAAGAGGAGGAGGAGGGGAGGCGGTGGTTTGCAAGGCTTCGAGAAGGCCGTAAAGTGGGAGTTTCTCCGCTTTTAAGCGGCTGGCCTGGCCGGCGTAGGTTGGTTGGAAATGGGCGTTTTCTGCGATAGGCTGGGGCTGCGAGGCCTGGAAGGGGTGGCTTTGGCTGACGTCTTCCAGAATTGAATTTCCGCGAGGCTGCATATCGATATAATGACATATTGAGTTTTTTTTGTTTGTTTTTTTTGTTTTTTTTCAATTACTATCACTACTTAATATATGACTACATTACGCATCTTTCCATTCATCATTAAATAAAGTGTATTTTTTCACTTAACGTTATTTTATTTATGTCATAAATTGGCATATGGTATATTTCTGACCAATATATTGTGATATAATCGTTATCGTGAGCTTTGTATCGTATCGTATGTGAGGTACCCTGAGGTTCCCACGCCTACTCCTCCGTGTCTTCTCCCGAAGCGCACTCGCTAAATTAAAGCTGGGGTACCTAATTTTCCCTTCCACGACCAGTTCATGTTAGTTGTGGCCAAAAGTAATGTTGTGATCAAATCAAACAGATAGAATGGCATTCTGCCTCAGACTGTTTTAAATGTCCCTCATCTGTAACAACAATAGTTTGGTCTAAGTCTAAACAGAAAGACAGAATGTTAAGAATGTTAATGATGTTAATGATGTTAATGCCATTTTATATGGATTTATTGTTATAATAATCAAATAAACAACCATTTACAGAACAATATGGCATCATTTTGCCGATAGTTTGAAATGCGATTAATTACGATGAATTAATTTTTAAGCTGTAATTAACTCGATTAAACATTTGAATTGTTTGACAGCCCTAATATATATATATGTTGAAATGAATAGATAAACACAAATAATTGTTATCTTGAGAAATGTGTCCCATCCTGCAATGCCACAGGACTCTCTTATGGTGCCTTCAGACCGCAAACGCTCAAACGCTGAAACGCAGAAGCTCCGCCCACCAGACGCACATTCTCTAGTTTTCAGACGCAGAGGACTTCACACCAGAACGTCCTGACGTGAGCCGGAAGTACCGGAAGTAGCGAGCTCTGATGCTAACAGAGCTATGCTAGCGGCTTCGCGTGTACAGATCTTCTCCAATATTCAGCTTTGCAGCGTGTCTTTGCTCACAGACATTCCACTGACTTTATATAACAGCAGTATGTGTTCACGGAGGTGACTTTATATAACAGCAGTATGTGTTCACGGAGGTGACTTTATATAACAGCAGTATGTGTTCACGGAGGTGACTTTATATAACAGCAGTATGTGTTCACGGAGGTGACTTTATATAACAGCAGTATGTGTTCACGGAGGTGACTTTATATAACAGCAGTATGTGTTCACGGAGGTGACTTTATATAACAGCAGTATGTGTTCACGGAGGTGACTTTATATAACAGCAGTATGTGTTCACGCAGGTGACTTTATATAACAGTAGTATGTGTTCACGGAGGTGACTTTATATAACAGCAGTATGTGTTCACGGAGGTGACTTTATATAACAGCAGTATGTGTTCACGGAGGTGACTTTATATAACAGCAGTATGTGTTCACGGAGGTGACTTTATATAACAGCAGTATGTGTTCACGGTGACTTTATATAACAGCAGTATGTGTTCACGGAGGTGACTTTATATAACAGCAGTATGTGTTCACGGTGACTTTATATAACAGCAGTATGTGTTCACGGAGGTGACTTTATATAACAGCAGTATGTGTTCACGGTGACTTTATATAACAGCAGTATGTGTTCACGGTGACTTTATATAACAGCAGTATGTGTTCACGGAGGTGACTTTATATAACAGCAGTATGTGTTCACGGTGACTTTATATAACAGCAGTATGTGTTCACGGAGGTGACTTTATATAACAGCAGTATGTGTTCACGGTGACTTTATATAACAGCAGTATGTGTTCACGGTGACTTTATATAACAGCAGTATGTGTTCACGGAGGTGACTTTATATAACAGCAGTATGTGTTCACGGAGGTGACTTTATATAACAGCAGTATGTGTTCACGGTGACTTTATATAACAGCAGTATGTGTTCACGGAGGTGACTTTATATAACAGCAGTATGTGTTCACGGAGGTGACTTTATATAACAGCAGTATGTGTTCACGGAGGTGACTTTATATAACAGCAGTATGTGTTCACGGAGGTGACTTTATATAACAGCAGTATGTGTTCACGGAGGTGACTTTATATAACAGCAGTATGTGTTCACGGTGACTTTATATAACAGCAGTATGTGTTCACGGAGGTGACTTTATATAACAGCAGTATGTGTTCACGGTGACTTTATATAACAGCAGTATGTGTTCACGGAGGTGACTTTATATAACAGCAGTATGTGTTCACGGTGACTTTATATAACAGCAGTATGTGTTCACGGTGACTTTATATAACAGCAGTATGTGTTCACGGAGGTGACTTTATATAACAGCAGTATGTGTTCACGGTGACTTTATATAACAGCAGTATGTGTTCACGGAGGTGACTTTATATAACAGCAGTATGTGTTCACGGTGACTTTATATAACAGCAGTATGTGTTCACGGTGACTTTATATAACAGCAGTATGTGTTCACGGAGGTGACTTTATATAACAGCAGTATGTGTTCACGGAGGTGACTTTATATAACAGCAGTATGTGTTCACGGTGACTTTATATAACAGCAGTATGTGTTCACGGAGGTGACTTTATATAACAGCAGTATGTGTTCAGGGAGGTGACTTTATATAACAGCAGTATGTGTTCACGGAGGTGACTTTATATAACAGCAGTATGTGTTCACGGAGGTGACTTTATATAACAGCAGTATGTGTTCACGGAGGTGACTTTATATAACAGCAGTATGTGTTCACGGAGGTGACTTTATATAACAGTAGTATGTGTTCACGGAGGTGACTTTATATAACAGCAGTATGTGTTCACGGAGGTGACTTTATATAACAGTAGTATGTGTTCACGGAGGTGACTTTATATAACAGCAGTATGTATTCACGGAGGTGACTTTATGTAACAATACAATACAATAGAATGTATTCTTGTATAGCCCTAGGTCACAACAGAAGTCATCTCAGAGACTTAACAAAACCATTGAAATCACCAACACAGGTCAGAGAATCAACAGTTAAAACACATGAAGAATATAAAGCACACACAGAAGAAAATGTCCATACATGTTGTAGAATGCTAAAGTGTCCTGATCATCACCAATCCTTTCTGTTGGACACTAACTGTCCAACAAGACCCTCCTGCATCGACAAGGAAAAACTCTTAAAAAACCCAGTGGGAAAACGTGAGAAACCTTGGAGGAGAACTAGGGAAACCCACAGGGAGGGAGACCCATATGAGAAAGGGATCCGCTCCTCCGGACGGACAGACTAATGATCCAGGACCTAAGCTAGCTACAGAACGTGGACCTAAGCTAGCTACAGAACGTGGACCAGTGGCCGCTGAACGTGGACAGGTCCGGTGCAGGACTGAAGCACTCCCAGGCGGGTCGGGCGGGGCAGTCCGCAGGTGTAGATGGAAGAGGCCAGGCTCAGAGATCCCGTCATCGTACCATGAAACAGACAATGGGACAACGGGTGAATAGCAATGAACAAACTACAGTCAGAATCCTAATAAGGCTAAACAGATAAAGTAGGAAGGAGGAGAGGATAGTGCTCAAGTTACCATACTTCTCCAGCAGGGGGCGCCCTATGCAGCTTGACTGACAGTCTGAGGAGTTTAACCTTCTCCGAGTCTTACCTTCCTAGCCATATGCTAAACTAAAGAGGACTGTTTTAAACCTAGCCTTGAATAAAGAGAGCGTATCTGAAAGGAGGTGAGACAGCAGCAGCCACGGCTAGGCTAGGCTAGCCCAGGCTACAGCACCAAGGTTCATGGATTACACACCAGGTGTGCCAAACCGATCCAGGCAAACCTAATTATATATTATATATCATATACATCATATATACCATACATATTATATATATCATATATAATACACAACATAACATACAGCATCATATATAACATAATATACAACATAACACAATACACAACATAATACATATATTGTATAATATATAACATAATACATATATTGTATAATATATAACATAATACAGCATATATATATAATATATACACCATATATTATATATTACCTAATTATATGCTAAATTAAAGTAGAGTGCTTTAAGCCTGGCCTTGAATGTGGAGACCGTATCTGCTTCCTTAACATAAATGAAGCTGATTCCACAGTAAAGGAGCTTGGAGCTAAATGCTCTGCCGCCAACAGTGATTTTTGAGACCTTAGGGACCACCAGACGTCTGGCGTTTTGTGAGCGCAACGCTCGACCTGGTTGATACGACACTAACGTGTCTTGGAGATAAGAAGGAGCCAAGCCATTTATGGCTTTATATGTTAAGAGTAGGATTTTAAACTTTATTCTGTACTCCACAGGGAGCCAGTGGAGTGATTTTTAACACCGGAGTTATGTGCTCCCTCCTTTTGGTACCTGTTAAGATCCTAGCTGCTGTATTCTGAACGAGCTGGAAGCTCTTCAAAGAGGCTTTAGGGCACGCTGCCAGTAAAGCGTTACAGTAGTCGAGCCTTGAGGTGACAAACGCGTGAATGAGTTTTTCCGCGTCACTTTTAGGAAGGAAATTCCTAATTTTAGCGATGTTCCGTAAGTGGAAGTACGCCGTTTTAGTTGCTTGGCTTATATAAGCCTTGAAGGAGAGTTCTTGGTCAAAAATGACTCCAAGATTCCTCACAGTGTTACTGGGTATAATAATGACATTATCAGAGTAATTATCTGGTTAGTGAGGGAGTCACGCAGGCGCTTCGGACCGAGTAGGATCACTTCTGTCTTCTCCGGGTTGAGAAGTAGGAAGTTAAGAGTCATCCACATTTTAAGGTCCTTTATGCAGGCACTGAGCTTTTCTAGCTGATCTGTCTGATTTGGCTTCATCGACAGATAAAGCTGTGTGTCATCTGCATAGCAGTGGAAATTAATTCCATGCTTTTTAATAATGTTTCCTAACGGCAGCATGTAGAGTAAAAAGAATCGGTCCGAGTACCGAACCCTGCGGCACACCGAATTCTACTCCAGAATAAGGTGACGAGTTCTGATTTACGTTGACGAAGTGATACCGATCTGATAAATAGGATTTAAACCAGCCAAGGGCTGTTCCTCTAAGACCTATATCACATTCTAGCCTCTGCAGTAGAATGCTGTGGTCTATTGTGTCAAATGCAGCACTAAGGTCCAGTAGGACCAGCACTGACACTTGTCCATTATCGGCAGCTAGTAGTAAGTCATTTGTGACTTTGACTAGTGCCGTTTCAGTGCTATGATGAGCTCTGAATCCTGATTGAAAGACTTCAAACATATTATTTTCCTGCAGGTGGCAGCGAAGCTGGTCAGCTATAAGTTTTTCCAGGATTTTAGATATAAAAGTGAGGTTTGAGATCGGTCTGTAGTTTGTAAGTATTTCTGGGTCCAGGTTTGTTTTCTTCAGAAGGGGTTTGATTACCGCGGTTTTAAAAGCTTGTGGGACATAGCCACATTGTATGGATGCGTAACAGCAGTATGTGTTCACGGAGGTGACTTTATATAACAGCAGTATGTGTTCACGGAGGTGACTTTATATAACAGCAGTATGTGTTCACGGAGGTGACTTTATATAACAGCAGTATGTGTTCACGGAGGTGACTATATAACAGCAGTATGTGTTCACGGAGGTGACTTTATATAACAGCAGTATGAACACACTCGAAGCAGTTGCATAAGGTCACGGGAGCATGACAGGGCGGCACGGTGGCTGAGTGGATAGCACTCTCGCCTCTCAGCAAGAAGGTCCTGGGTTCGAATCCCGGTTGGACCAGGGCCTTTCTGAGTGGAGTTTGCATGTTCTCCCCGTGTCTGCGTAGGTTTCCTCCGGGTGCTCCGGTTTCCCCTACCACTAAAAATATGTACAATAGGTCTGGCATGTTCCTCCTGTACTGGCCCCACTCCCAAAAATCACAATTATAAACCGCTTTGAGACTCCAATGTGCAGTGAAAAGGCGGTATATAAATAAAGATTACTTACTTACTTACAACCCATATTTTCACAAGCACTCCCCCATTGTCAGCCCTGGTTTGAGTTCTGGTGAAGTCTGGTGTGGGTCCTGTTTTGGCTGTTTACAGTATGTTCAGTCTGCTCGCTGAGTCCGCTAATGTCCCCGTGACCACTTTGCTGCTCTCTGATTGGTTGTGAACGCGTACGTCCCAAGGAAAGGATGAGCAGAATCCATCTCCTGTGGGCGTCGATTTTTCGCTCCTGCTCCTCCCCTTTGACTTTCCCGCCAAGTCCGTGCGGCTCTACTGAGAGGTCCGTCCGTGCGGCTCCTCTGAGAGGTCCGTCCGTGCGGCTCTACTGAGAGGTCCGTCTGTGCGGCTCTACTGAGAGGTCCGTCTGTGCGGCTCTACTGAGAGGTCCGTCTGTGCGGCTCTACTGAGAGGTCCGTCCGTGCGGCTCTACTGAGAGGTCCGTCTGTGCGGCTCTACTGAGAGGTCCGTCCGTGCGGCTCTACTGAGAGGTCCGTCTGTGCGGCTCTACTGAGAGGTCCGTCTGTGCAGCTCTACTGAGAGGTCCGTCCGTGCGTGTCTACTGAGAGGTCCGTCTGTGCAGCTCTACTGAGAGATCCATCCGTGCGGCTCTACTGAGAGATCCGTCCGTGCGGTTCTACTGAGAGGTCCGTCTGTGCAGCTCTACTGAGAGGTCCGTCTGTGCGGCTCTACTGAGAGGTCCGTCCGTGCGGTTCTACTGAGAGGTCCGTCTGTGCGGCTCTACTGAGAGGTCCGTCCGTGCGGTTCTACTGAGAGGTCCGTCCGTGCGTGTCTACTGAGAGGTCCGTCTGTGCGGCTCTACTGAGAGATCCGTCCGTGCGGTTCTACTGAGAGGTCCATCCGTGCGGCTCTACTGAGAGGTCCATCCGTGCGGCTCTACTGAGAGGTCCGTCCGTGCGGCTCTACTGAGAGGTCCATCCGTGCGGCTCTACTGAGAGGGTCCATCCGTGCAGCTCTACTGAGAGGTCCGTCTGTGCGGCTCTACTGAGAGGTCCGTCCGTGCGGCTCTACTGAGAGGTCCATCCGTGCGGCTCTACTGAGAGGTCCATCCGTGCGGCTCTACTGAGAGGTCCATCCGTGCGGCTCTACTGAGAGATCCGTCCGTGCGGTTCTACTGAGAGGTCCGTCCGTGCGGCTCTACTGAGAGGTCCGTCCGTGCGGCTCTACTGAGAGGTCCGTCTGTGCGGGCTCTACTGAGAGGTCCGTCCGTGCGGCTCTACTGAGAGGTCCGTCTGTGCGGCTCTACTGAGAGGTCCGTGCGGCTCTACTGTGCGGCTCTACTGAGAGGTCCGTCTGTGCGGCTCTACTGAGAGGTCCGTCTGTGCGGCTCTACTGAGAGGTCCGTCTGTGCGGCTCTACTGAGAGGTCCGTCTGTGCGGCTCTACTGAGAGGTCCGTCCGTGCGGCTCTACTGAGAGGTCCGTCCGTGCGGCTCTACTGAGGGTCTCCGTGCGGCTCTACTGAGAGGTCCGTCCGTGCGGCTCTACTGAGAGGTCCATCCGTGCGGCTCTACTGAGAGGTCCATCCGTGCGGCTCTACTGAGAGGTCCATCCGTGCGGCTCTACTGAGAGGTCCATCCGTGCGGCTCTACTGAGAGGTCCGTCCGTGCGGCTCTACTGAGAGATCGTCGTGCGGTTCTACTGAGAGGTCCATCCGTGCGGCTCTACTGAGAGGTCCGTCCGTGCGGCTCTACTGAGAGGTCCGTCCGTGCGGCTCTACTGAGAGGTCCGTCTGTGCGGCTCTACTGAGAGGTCCGTCTGTGCGGCTCTACTGAGAGGTCCGTCTGTGCGGCTCTACTGAGAGGTCCGTCTGTGCAGCTCTACTGAGAGGTCCGTCTGTGCGGCTCTACTGAGAGGTCCATCCGTGCGGCTCTACTGAGAGGTCCATCCGTGCGGCTCTACTGAGAGGTCCGTCCGTGCGGCTCTACTGAGAGATCCGTCCGTGCGGCTCTACTGAGAGGTCCATCCGTGCGGCTCTACTGAGAGGTCCGTCTGTGCGGCTCTACTGAAGGTCCGTCTGTGTAGCTCTACTGAGAGGTCCGTCTGTGCGGCTCTACTGAGAGGTCCGTCTGTGCGGCTCTACTGAGAGGTCCGTCTGTGCGGCTCTACTGAGAGGTCCGTCTGTGTAGCTCTACTGAGAGGTCCGTCTGTGCGGCTCTACTGAGAGGTCCGTCCGTGCGGTTCTACTGAGAGGTCCATCCGTGCGGCTCTACTGAGAGGTCCGTCTGTGCGGCTCTACTGAGAGGTCCGTCTGTGCGGCTCTACTGAGAGGTCCGTCTGTGCGGCTCTACTGAGAGGTCCGTCCGTGCGGCTCTACTGAGAGGTCCGTCCGTGCGGCTCTACTGAGAGGTCCGTCCGTGCGGCTCTACTGAGAGGTCCATCCGTGCGGCTCTACTGAGAGGTCCGTCCGTGCGGCTCTACTGAGAGGTCCGTCTGTGCGGCTCTACTGAGAGGTCCGTCTGTGCGGCTCTACTGAGAGGTCCATCCGTGCGGCTCTACTGAGAGGTCCGTCTGTGCGGCTCTACTGAGAGGTCCGTCTGTGCGGCTCTACTGAGAGGTCCGTCTGTGCAGCTCTACTGAGAGGTCCGTCTGTGCAGCTCTACTGAGAGATCCGTCCGTGCGGCTCTACTGAGAGGTCCGTCTGTGCGGCTCTACTGAGAGGTCCATCCGTGCGGCTCTACTGAGAGGTCCGTCTGTGCGGCTCTACTGAGAGGTCCGTCTGTGCGGCTCTACTGAGAGGTCCGTCCGTGCGGCTCTACTGAGAGGTCCGTCCGTGCGGCTCTACTGAGAGGTCCGTCCGTGCGTGCCGAGAGGTCCGTGCGTTGTGACGCTCGAACACTCGTCACCATTGACTTTGCATTGAAAGCCGACGCGACGCATGATCCGGTCTGAATGCGCCGTTAGAGGATTCATGGTTTTACACTGGTCCAGACCAGAGCAGAGAGGATTCATGGTTTTACACTGGTCCAGACCAGAGCAGAGAGGATTCATGGTTTTACACTGGTCCAGACCAGAGCAGAGAGGATTCATGGTTTTACACTGGTCCAGACCAGAGCAGAGAGGATTCATGGTTTTACACTGGTCCAGACCAGAGCAGAGAGGATTTATGGTTTTACACTGGTCCAGACCAGAGCAGAGAGGATTCATGGTTTTACACTGGTCCAGACCAGAGCAGAGAGGATTTATGGTTTTACACTGGTCCAGACCAGAGCAGAGAGGATTTATGGTCCAAACCATGTGGATCAGGTCAAAATCCACTGGAGGAATGCAAACTTTTTGAAAAATGCTAATGAAGCATTTTACTTCGGACAAGAGCAGAGAAAATGGTCCGAACCAAGCGGCTCCACCTCTGCTGCTGTGACCCGTCCTGCTCCACCCAGAGACTACTCCACCTCTGCTGCTGTGACCTGTCCTGCTCCACCCAGAGGCTACTCCACCTCTGCTGCTGTGACCTGTCCTGCTCCACCCAGAGACTACTCCACCTCTGCTGCTGTGACCTGTCCTGCTCCACCCAGAGGCTACTCCACCTCTGCTGCTGTGACCCGTCCTGCTCCACCCAGAGGCTACTCCACCTCTGCTGCGGTGACCCGTCCTGCTCCACCCAGAGGCTACTCCACCTCTGCTGCTGTGACCTGTCCTGCTCCACCCAGAGGCTACTCCACCTCTGCTGCTGTGACCCGTCCTGCTCCACCCAGAGGCTACTCCACCTCTGCTGCTGTGACCCGTCCTGCTCCACCCAGAGGCTACTCCACCTCTGCTGCTGTGACCTGTCCTGCTCCACCCAGAGTCTACTCCACCTCTGCTGCTGTGACCTGAGGCTGCTGCTGATTATTGCTATTGTTGGCTTTTGGAATTATCAATTTAATTTTTTATGTTTTGTTTTTGCTGCTACTGGAGACCTGCATTTCTCCTGTGGGGATCAATAAAGTATCTATCTATCTCTGCATGTTCCCTCAGTAAAGTCCTGACAGAACCAGTCCAATGGGTCCTGCTCCGACCAGGATTTCAATCCAGGACCTCCTTTCTCCGAAGAAAGTGCTTAAACAATAACAATAGTAATTATTATATCATACTAGATAGTTTGCAGTTTTAACCAGATCATCCTTTTTACTGAATAATTAGATTTTTTTCTCTTTTGAGACAAAATGACACATTCCATTTCATTTTTTTATTTGAGCAATCTTAGTATGAACATGTTACATACATATATACAGAATAATGATGTAACACATCAAAAAGGAGTAGGAAGAAGTGGGGACTTATAAACTCCTACCCCTTTCTCCATTCAGAGATTTTGATGACCTAGGCTGTTTTTATGCTTAAAAACTCACTCACTAAATCAACATTCTTTAACGCACACAAACTGCTTAACACCAACAGTAAAGTCCAGTTATCGTTCTGTCCTATTGCCGTCTTACATACATCGTGTATTCATGCATCATGTTCTGTCCCCAAGTCTCTCTCACAAACCCGTTCCCTGTAACACTTAATACAGCCCCTATAACACGTCTGTGGTGTAAATATCCGTGTTGTGGGTATCAGCAGCACCCTGTTGTGTCATTAATGTGTCGCGTGTAAGAGCTCAAACGAAATGGAATTATTATGAAGCTTTTAGACTGGAGTTTGAGAGTATGGGCCTAAAGTGACAGAAGTACATTAGTCACATCCCTCAGCTCCTGGCTCTGGCACGTCCTGACACAACTCCTGACACAATGTGTCAAAAGTGCAAGAGGAGCACAAAACTGTTGTCATTTTACATCCAAATAATAAAATAAATAATAATAAACAATAAATATGTTGCATTATAACTACAAAACTACTTTTTTAGTCGTCGCTCGGCAGGAAAATACATAGACTACAACACACACGAGTCTAGTGACAGATACATGACATTTATAATACTAATGTCTTTACATACAATTATAATACTAATATATTACATACAATTATAATACTAATATATTACATACAATTATAATACTAATGTATTTACATACATTTATAATACTAATGTATTTACATACAATTATAATACTAATATATTACATACAATTATAATACTAATGTATTTACATACAATTATAATACTAATGTATTTACATACAATTATAATACTAATATATTACATACAATTATAATACTAATGTATTTACATACAATTATAATACTAATATATTACATACAATTATAATACTAATATATTACATACAATTATAATACTAATATATTACATACAATTATAATACTAATATATTACATACAATTATAATACTAATGTATTTACATACAATTATAATACTAATATATTACATTCAATTATAATACTAATATATTACATACAATTATAATACTAATGTATTTACATACATTTATAATACTAATGTATTTACATACAATTATAATACTAATATATTACATACAATTATAATACTAATGTATTTACATACAATTATAATACTAATGTATTTACATACAATTATAATACTAATATATTACATACAATTATAATACTAATGTATTTACATACAATTATAATACTAATATATTACATACAATTATAATACTAATATATTACATACAATTATAATACTAATATATTACATACAATTATAATACTAATATATTACATACAATTATAATACTAATGTATTTACATACAATTATAATACTAATATATTACATTCAATTATAATACTAATATATTACATACAATTATAATACTAATATATTACATACAATTATAATACTAATATATTACATTCAATTATAATACTAATATATTACATACAATTATAATACTAATATATTATATCTTAGAAACATCTAAAAGATTTTGGAGTTTGCTGGATTTGTACTTTAAAATATCAGCCCCAACATGTCCGTCTGACAAATGCATGATTATAAAGTATTTAACTATACATACACATGTTATTTACTTCATGTTTAGCCCCAGATATTAGCCTTCTCCATGTGTTCCATACCATGACTCATGATGTTATTTACAGGATTGGCCATGACTGTCCTCCGTCAGCTCTTGTTGCTCCTGGCACATTCAACATTTTGACAAATGGCCCAAAACGCCTCTTTTTGACAGATGGTGAGACTGACGCAGAGCTTTGTGATCTCACGTGCCTGTTTCACCTGTTTCAGCTGTGACCGTCACTAAAGACGTTCTGGTGATTAGCGCTGTTGCCAAAATATAATATATTTGTTACATCCCTTCAAAATGAAACTCACTGTAACTGTACAATATTACATCACAACGATACATTTACAAAGCTCTGGAAGTGTAGCATCGTTACGTCCTGCGAAAACACAACGGCTGTGAGTTATGTCACTCTGACTGTCACAGGGGGGGGGACAGTCAGAGCTGCCCAAGTCTCAAAGCACCAGACCCTGGTCCTCTGCAGGGGGTGGGTCCACAGGATGATGGCTGCTCCATCATCGAAGACATGGCCTTTGTCTTACAGTGGGGGCTTCAGGCAATGTGGGGTTAAGTGTCTTGCCCAAGGACACAACGACAGCAGACATGTGTGGGAGTAGATGCCATAGGGTGTTGTGGGATTGAACCCATGATCAGTAGGTCCCAAGACCAACTGAGCTACTGTCGCCCCATGTTATTATCATTTTACATGAATGAGTTACGGGCCGGATCAAATCTCTTGGTGGGCCGGATTCAGCCCGCGGGCCGTAGATTAGACATCCCTGCTTTAGATTTATAAAAAACAACTATTATTACTATTGAGGTTATGTCAGAATAAAAGTACAGCTTTTATAACTCAAAATCCACTCATCTGGTTATTTTTACAGACTAATGTCTCTGCACGGACTCTGAAGAGTCTCCAGCAAAAGGAAAACATGTTTAATACAGACATGTTTAATACAGACATGTTTAATACAGACATGTTTAATACAGACATGTTTAATACAGACATGTTTATTACAGACATGTTTAATACAGACATGTTTAATACAGACATGTTTATTACAGACATGTTTAATACAGACATGTTTATTACAGACATGTTTATTACAGACATGTTTAATACAGACATGTTTAATACAGACATGTTTATTACAGACATGTTTAATACAGACATGTTTAATACTGACATGTTTAATACAGACATGTTTAATACAGACATGTTTAATACAGACATGTTTAATACAGACATGTTTAATACAGACATGTTTAATACAGACATGTTTAATACAGACATGTTTAATACAGACATGTTTAATACAGACATGTTTAATACAGACATGTTTAATACAGACATGTTTATTACAGACATGTTTAATACAGACATGTTTAATACAGACATGTTTATTACAGACATGTTTAATACAGACATTTTAATACTGACATGTTTAATACAGACATGTTTAATACAGACATGTTTAATACAGACATGTTTAATACAGACATGTTTAATACAGACATGTTTAATACAGACATGTTTAATACAGACATGTTTAATACAGACATGTTTAATACAGACATGTTTAATACAGACATGTTTAATACAGACATGTTTAATACAGACATGTTTAATACAGACATGTTTAATACAGACATGTTTAATACAGACATGTTTAATACAGACATGTTTAATACAGACATGTTTAATACAGACATGTTTAATACAGACATGTTTAATACAGACATGTTTAATACAGACATGTTTAATACAGACATGTTTAATACAGACATGTTTAATACAGACATGTTTATACAGACATGTTTAATACAGACTATACAGACATGTTTAATACAGACATGTTTAATACAGACATGTTTAATACAGACATGTTTAATACAGACATGTTTAATACAGACATGTTTAATACAGACATGTTTACAGACATGTTTAATACAGACATGTTTAATACAGACATGTTTAATACAGACATGTTTATTACAGACATGTTTAATACAGACATGTTTATTACAGACATGTTTAATACAGACATGTTTAATACAGACATGTTTATTACAGACATGTTTAATACAGACATGTTAATACAGACATGTTTAATACAGACATGTTTAATACAGACATGTTTATACAGACATGTTTAATACAGACATGTTTAATACAGACATGTTTAATACAGACATGTTTAATACAGACATGTTTAATACAGACATGT
>OZ035837.1:39916536-40236536 GCA_964034765.1 Knipowitschia caucasica | reverse complement strand
TTAGCTACAGTAGCTGTTAGCTACAGTAGCAGTTAGCTACAGTAGCTGTTAGCTACAGTAGCAGTTAGCTACAGTAGCAGTTAGCTACAGTAGCTGTTAGCTACAGTAGCGTTAGCTACAGTAGCTGTTAGCTACAGTAGCTGTTAGCTACAGTAGCAGTTAGCTACAGTAGCTTTAGCTACAGTAGCAGTTAGCTACAGTAGCTGTTAGCTACAGTAGCAGTTAGCTACAGTAGCTGTTAGCTACAGTAGCTGTTAGCTACAGTAGCTGTTAGCTACAGTAGCAGTTAGCTACAGTAGCAGTTAGCTACAGTAGCTGTTAGCTACAGTAGCTGTTAGCTACAGTAGCAGTTAGCTACAGTAGCAGTTAGCTACAGTAGCGTTAGCTACAGTAGCTGTTAGCTACAGTAGCTGTTAGCTACAGTAGCTGTAGCTACAGTGCGTTAGCTACAGTAGCACAGTAGCGTAGCTACAGTAGCTGTTAGCTACAGTAGCAGTTAGCTACAGTAGCTGTTACAGTCTACACGTAGCTGTTAGCTACAGTAGCTGTTAGCTACAGTAGCAGGTTTAGCTACAGTAGCAGTTGTACAGTAGCTTACAGTAGCTGTTAGCTACAGTAGCTGTTAGCTACAGTAGCTGTTAGCTACAGTACAGTAGCTGTTAGCTACAGTAGCTGTTAGCTACAGTAGCTGTTAGCTACAGTAGCTGTTAGCTACAGTAGCAGTTAGCTACAGTAGCAGTTAGCTACAGTAGCGTTAGCTACAGTAGCTGTTAGCTACAGTAGCTGTTAGCTACAGTAGCTGTTAGCTACAGTAGCAGTTAGCTACAGTAGCAGTTAGCTACAGTAGCTGTTAGCTACAGTAGCTGTTAGCTACAGTAGCTGTTAGCTACAGTAGCTGTTAGCTACAGTAGCTGTTAGCTACAGTAGCTGTTAGCTACAGTAGCTGTTAGCTACAGTAGCTGTTAGCTACAGTAGCTGTTAGCTACAGTCGTTAGCTACAGTGCTGTTAGCTACAGTAGCTGTTAGCTACAGTAGCTGTTAGCTACAGTAGCTGTTAGCTACAGTAGCTGTTAGCTACAGTAGCTGTTAGCTACAGTAGCTGTTAGCTACAGTAGCTGTTAGCTACAGTAGCTGTTAGCTACAGTAGCTGTTAGCTACAGTAGCTGTTAGCTACAGTAGCTGTTAGCTACAGTAGCTGTTAGCTACAGTAGCTGTTAGCTACAGTTAGCTACAGTAGCGTTAGCTACAGTAGCTGTTAGCTACAGTAGCTGTTAGCTACAGTAGCTGTTAGCTACAGTAGCTGTTAGCTACAGTAGCTGTTAGCTACAGTAGCTGTTAGCTACAGTAGCTGTTAGCTACAGTAGCTGTTAGCTACAGTAGCTGTTAGCTACAGTAGCTGTTAGCTACAGTAGCTGTTAGCTACAGTAGCTGTTAGCTACAGTAGCTGTTAGCTACAGTAGCTGTTAGCTACAGTGGCTGTTAGCTACAGTGCTGTTAGCTACAGTAGCTGTTAGCTACAGTAGCAGTTAGCTACAGTAGCGTTAGCTACAGTAGCTGTTAGCTACAGTAGCTGTTAGCTACAGTAGCTGTTAGCTACAGTAGCTGTTAGCTACAGTAGCTGTTAGCTACAGTAGCAGTTAGCTACAGTAGCTGTTAGCTACAGTAGCTGTTAGCTACAGTAGCTGTTAGCTACAGTAGCAGTTAGCTTAGCTACAGTAGCAGTTAGCTACAGTAGCTGTTAGCTACAGTAGCTGTTAGCTACAGTAGCAGTTAGCTACAGTAGCTGTTAGCTACAGTAGCTGTTAGCTACAGTAGCGTTAGCTAAGTTTAGCTACAGTAGCTGTTAGCTACAGTAGCAGTTAGCTACAGTAGCTGTTAGCTACAGTAGCTGTTAGCTACAGTAGCAGTTAGCTACAGTAGCTGTTAGCTACAGTAGCTGTTAGCTACAGTAGCTGTTAGCTACAGTAGCTGTTAGCTACAGTAGCTGTTAGCTACAGTAGCAGTTAGCTACAGTAGCTGTTAGCTACAGTAGCTGTTAGCTACAGTAGCTGTTGCTACAGTGCGTTAGCTACAGTAGCTGTTAGCTACAGTAGCTTTAGCTACTACGTAGCTGTTAGCTACAGTAGCAGTTAGCTACAGTAGCGTTAGCTACAGTAGCTGTTAGCTACAGTAGCTGTTAGCTACAGTAGCAGTTAGCTACAGTAGCTGTTAGCTACAGTAGCTGTTAGCTACAGTAGCAGTTAGCTACAGTAGCAGTTAGCTACAGTAGCTGTTAGCTACAGTAGCTGTTAGCTACAGTAGCTGTTAGCTACAGTAGCTGTTAGCTACAGTAGCTGTTAGCTACAGTAGCAGTTAGCTACAGTAGCTGTTAGCTACAGTAGCTGTTAGCTACAGTAGCAGTTAGCTACAGTAGCATTAGCTACAGTAGCTGTTAGCTACAGTAGCTGTTAGCTACAGTAGCTGTAGCTACAGTAGCTGTTAGCTACAGTAGCTAGCTACAGTAGCTGTTAGCTACAGTAGCTGTTAGCTACAGTAGCTGTTAGCTACAGTAGCAGTTAGCTACAGTAGCTGTTAGCTACAGTAGCTGTTAGCTACAGTGGCTGTTAGCTACAGTAGCTGTTAGCTACAGTGGCTGTTAGCTACAGTGGCTGTTAGCTACAGTGGCTGTTAGCTACAGTAGCTGTTAGCTACAGTAGCTGTTAGCTACAGTAGCTGTTAGCTACAGTAGCAGTTAGCTACAGTAGCAGTTAGCTACAGTAGCAGTTAGCTACAGTAGCTGTTAGCTACAGTGGCTGTTAGCTACAGTAGCTGTTAGCTACAGTAGCTGTTAGCTACAGTGGCTGTTAGCTACAGTAGCTGTTAGCTACAGTAGCTGTTAGCTACAGTAGCTGTTAGCTACAGTAGCTGTTAGCTACAGTGGCTGTTAGCTACAGTAGCTGTTAGCTACAGTGGCTGTTAGCTACAGTAGCAGTTAGCTACAGTAGCTGTTAGCTACAGTGGCTGTTAGCTACAGTGGCTGTTAGCTACAGTGGCTGTTAGCTACAGTAGCTGTTAGCTACAGTAGCAGTTAGCTACAGTAGCTGTTAGCTACAGTAGCTGTTAGCTACAGTAGCAGTTAGCTACAGTAGCTGTTAGCTACAGTAGCTGTTAGCTACAGTAGCAGTTAGCTACAGTAGCTGTTAGCTACAGTAGCTGTTAGCTACAGTAGCTGTTAGCTACAGTAGCAGTTAGCTACAGTAGCAGTTAGCTACAGTAGCTGTTAGCTACAGTAGCTGTTAGCTACAGTAGCAGTTAGCTACAGTAGCAGTTAGCTACAGTAGCTGTTAGCTACAGTAGCTGTTAGCTACAGTAGCAGTTAGCTACAGTAGCAGTTAGCTACAGTAGCTGTTAGCTACAGTGGCTGTTAGCTACAGTAGCAGTTAGCTACAGTAGCTGTTAGCTACAGTAGCAGTTAGCTACAGTAGCTGTTAGCTACAGTAGCTGTTAGCTACAGTAGCTGTTAGCTACAGTAGCTGTTAGCTACAGTAGCAGAATGTAAACAGGACAACGAGGTCGCCGCTGAAGTTAGTATTAGCGCCACCAGCTGGACTGAGCGTCGTACAAAGTTGCTCTGGCAACGTTTGCGAAACACGTTCATGTGGCCGCGGTCCGCTTTCACACCCTGTGGCCGCGGTCCGCTTTCACACCCTGTGGCCGCGGGCCGCTTTCACACCCTGTGGCGACGGTCCGCTTTCACACCCTGTGGCAACGGTCCGCTTTCACACCCTGTGGCGACGGTCCGCTTTCACACCCTGTGGCGACGGTCCGCTTTCACACCCTGTGGCGACGGTCCGCTTTCACACCCTGTGGCCGCGGTCCGCTTTCACACCCTGTGGCCGCGGGCCGCTTTCACACCCTGTGGCGACGGTCCGCTTTCACACCCTGTGGCGACGGTCCGCTTTCACACCCTGTGGCGACGGTCCGCTTTCACACCCTGTGGTGACGGTCCGCTTTCACACCCTGTGGCGACGGGCCGCTTTCACACCCTGTGGCGACGGTCCGCTTTCACACCCTGTGGCGACGGTCCGCTTTCACACCCTGTGGCCGCGGGCCGCTTTCACACCCTGTGGCGACGGTCCGCTTTCACACCCTGTGGCAACGGTCCGCTTTCACACCCTGTGGCGACGGTCCGCTTTCACACCCTGTGGCGACGGTCCGCTTTCACACCCTGTGGCGACGGTCCGCTTTCACACCCTGTGGCGACGGTCCGCTTTCACACCCTGTGGCAACGGTCCGCTTTCACACCCTGTGGCGACGGTCCGCTTTCACACCCTGTGGCAACGGTCCGCTTTCACACCCTGTGGCAACGGTCCGCTTTCACACCCTGTGGCGACGGTCCGCTTTCACACCCTGTGGCGACGGTCCGCTTTCACACCCTGTGGCCGCGGGCCGCTTTCACACCCTGTGGCAACGGTCCGCTTTCACACCCTGTGGCGACGGGCCGCTTTCACACCCTGTGGCCGCGGGCCGCTTTCACACCCTGTGGCGACGGTCCGCTTTCACACCCTGTGGCCGCGGGCCGCTTTCACACCCTGTGGCGACGGTCCGCTTTCACACCCTGTGGCAACGGTCCGCTTTCACACCCTGTGGCGACGGTCCGCTTTCACACCCTGTGGTGACGGTCCGCTTTCACACCCTGTGGCGACGGTCCGCTTTCACACCCTGTGGCGACGGTCCGCTTTCACACCCTGTGGCAACGGTCCGCTTTCACACCCTGTGGCAACGGTCCGCTTTCACACCCTGTGGCGACGGTCCGCTTTCACACCCTGTGGCGACGGTCCGCTTTCACACCCTGTGGCCGCGGGCCGCTTTCACACCCTGTGGCGACGGGCCGCTTTCACACCCTGTGGCGACGGTCCGCTTTCACACCCTGTGGCGACGGTCCGCTTTCACACCCTGTGGCGACGGTCCGCTTTCACACCCTGTGGCGACGGTCCGCTTTCACACCCTGTGGCGACGGGCCGCTTTCACACCCTGTGGCGACGGTCCGCTTTCACACCCTGTGGCGACGGTCCGCTTTCACACCCTGTGGCGACGGTCCGCTTTCACACCCTGTGGCAACGGTCCGCTTTCACACCCTGTGGCAACGGTCCGCTTTCACACCCTGTGGCGACGGTCCGCTTTCACACCCTGTGGCCGCGGGCCGCTTTTACACCCTGTGGCAACGGTCCGCTTTCACACCCTGTGGCGACGGTCCGCTTTCACACCCTGTGGCGACGGTCCGCTTTCACACCCTGTGGCAACGGTCCGCTTTCACACCCTGTGGCAACGGTCCGCTTTCACACCCTGTGGCGACGGTCCGCTTTCACACCCTGTGGCAACGGTCCGCTTTCACACCCTGTGGCGACGGTCCGCTTTCACACCCTGTGGCAACGGTCCGCTTTCACACCCTGTGGCAACGGTCCGCTTTCACACCCTGTGGCGACGGTCCGCTTTCACACCCTGTGGCGACGGTCCGCTTTCACACCCTGTGGCCGCGGGCCGCTTTTACACCCTGTGGCGACGGTCCGCTTTCACACCCTGTGGCGACGGTCCGCTTTCACACCCTGTGGCAACGGTCCGCTTTCACACCCTGTGGCAACGGTCCGCTTTCACACCCTGTGGCGACGGTCCGCTTTCACACCCTGTGGCAACGGTCCGCTTTCACACCCTGTGGCGACGGTCCGCTTTCACACCCTGTGGCGACGGTCCGCTTTCACACCCTGTGGCGACGGTCCGCTTTCACACCCTGTGGCAACGGTCCGCTTTCACACCCTGTGGCAACGGTCCGCTTTCACACCCTGTGGTGACGGTCCGCTTTCACACCCTGTGGCAACGGTCCGCTTTCACACCCTGTGGCGACGGTCCGCTTTCACACCCTGTGGCCGCGGGCCGCTTTCACACCCTGTGGCGACGGTCCGCTTTCACACCCCTGTGGCGACGGTCCGCTTTCACACCCTGTGGCGACGGTCCGCTTTCACACCCTGTGGCGACGGTCCGCTTTCACACCCTGTGGCGACGGTCCGCTTTCACACCCTGTGGCGACGGTCCGCTTTCACACCCTGTGGCAACGGTCCGCTTTCACACCCTGTGGCAACGGTCCGCTTTCACACCCTGTGGCGACGGTCCGCTTTCACACCCTGTGGCAACGGTCCGCTTTCACACCCTGTGGCGACGGTCCGCTTTCACACCCTGTGGCGACGGTCCGCTTTCACACCCTGTGGCGACGGTCCGCTTTCACACCCTGTGGCGACGGTCCGCTTTCACACCCTGTGGCAACGGTCCGCTTTCACACCCTGTGGCGACGGTCCGCTTTCACACCCTGTGGCGACGGGCCGCTTTCACACCCTGTGGCGACGGTCCGCTTTCACACCCTGTGGCGACGGTCCGCTTTCACACCCTGTGGCGACGGTCCGCTTTCACACCCTGTGGCGACGGTCCGCTTTCACACCCTGTGGCGACGGTCCGCTTTCACACCCTGTGGCCGCGGGCCGCTTTCACACCCTGTGGCGACGGTCCGCTTTCACACCCTGTGGCGACGGTCCGCTTTTACACCCTGTGGCGACGGTCCGCTTTCACACCCTGTGGCAACGGTCCGCTTTCACACCCTGTGGCGACGGTCCGCTTTCACACCCTGTGGCGACGGTCCGCTTTCACACCCTGTGGCGACGGTCCGCTTTCACACCCTGTGGCGACGGTCCGCTTTCACACCCTGTGGCGACGGTCCGCTTTCACACCCTGTGGCGACGGTCCGCTTTCACACCCTGTGGCAACGGTCCGCTTTCACACCCTGTGGCGACGGTCCGCTTTCACACCCTGTGGCGACGGTCCCGCTTTCACACCCTGTGGCCGCGGGCCGCTTTCACACCCTGTGGCGACGGGCCGCTTTCACACCCTGTGGCGACGGTCCGCTTTCACACCCTGTGGCGACGGTCCGCTTTCACACCCTGTGGCGACGGTCCGCTTTCACACCCTGTGGCGACGGTCCGCTTTCACACCCTGTGGCGACGGGCCGCTTTCACACCCTGTGGCGACGGTCCGCTTTCACACCCTGTGGCAACGGTCCGCTTTCACACCCTGTGGCGACGGTCCGCTTTCACACCCTGTGGCGACGGGCCGCTTTCACACCCTGTGGCGACGGGCCGCTTTCACACCCTGTGGTGACGGTCCGCTTTCACACCCTGTGGCGACGGTCCGCTTTCACACCCTGTGGCGACGGTCCGCTTTCACACCCTGTGGCGACGGTCCGCTTTCACACCCTGTGGCGACGGTCCGCTTTCACACCCTGTGGCCGCGGGCCGCTTTCACACCCTGTGGCGACGGTCCGCTTTTACACCCTGTGGCGACGGTCCGCTTTCACACCCTGTGGCGACGGTCCGCTTTCACACCCTGTGGCGACGGGCCGCTTTCACACCCTGTGGCGACGGTCCGCTTTCACACCCTGTGGCAACGGTCCGCTTTCACACCCTGTGGCAACGGTCCGCTTTCACACCCTGTGGCGACGGGCCGCTTTCACACCCTGTGGTGACGGTCCGCTTTCACACCCTGTGGCAACGGTCCGCTTTCACACCCTGTGGCGACGGGCCGCTTTCACACCCTGTGGCGACGGTCCGCTTTCACACCCTGTGGCGACGGGCCGCTTTCACACCCTGTGGCGACGGTCCGCTTTCACACCCTGTGGCGACGGTCCGCTTTCACACCCTGTGGCCGCGGGCCGCTTTCACACCCTGTGGCGACGGTCCGCTTTCACACCCTGTGGCGACGGTCCGCTTTCACACCCTGTGGCGACGGTCCGCTTTCACACCCTGTGGCCGCGGGCCGCTTTCACACCCTGTGGCGACGGTCCGCTTTCACACCCTGTGGCGACGGGCCGCTTTCACACCCTGTGGCGACGGTCCGCTTTCACACCCTGTGGCGACGGTCCGCTTTCACACCCTGTGGCAACGGTCCGCTTTCACACCCTGTGGCGACGGTCCGCTTTCACACCCTGTGGCAACGGTCCGCTTTCACACCCTGTGGCGACGGTCCGCTTTCACACCCTGTGGCGACGGTCCGCTTTCACACCCTGTGGCAACGGTCCGCTTTCACACCCTGTGGCAACGGTCCGCTTTCACACCCTGTGGCAACGGTCCGCTTTCACACCCTGTGGCGACGGTCCGCTTTCACACCCTGTGGCGACGGTCCGCTTTCACACCCTGTGGCCGCGGTCCGCTTTCACACCCTGTGGCGACGGTCCGCTTTCACACCCTGTGGCGACGGTCCGCTTTCACACCCTGTGGCGACGGTCCGCTTTCACACCCTGTGGCAACGGTCCGCTTTCACACCCTGTGGCGACGGTCCGCTTTCACACCCTGTGGCGACGGTCCGCTTTCACACCCTGTGGCGACGGTCCGCTTTCACACCCTGTGGCAACGGTCCGCTTTCACACCCTGTGGCAACGGTCCGCTTTCACACCCTGTGGCGACGGTCCGCTTTCACACCCTGTGGCGACGGTCCGCTTTCACACCCTGTGGCCGGGCCGCTTTCACACCCTGTGGCGACGGTCCGCTTTCACACCCTGTGGCCGCGGGCCGCTTTCACACCCTGTGGCGACGGTCCGCTTTTACACCCTGTGGCAACGGTCCGCTTTCACACCCTGTGGCGACGGTCCGCTTTCACACCCTGTGGCGACGGTCCGCTTTCACACCCTGTGGCAACGGTCCGCTTTCACACCCTGTGGCAACGGTCCGCTTTCACACCCTGTGGCGACGGTCCGCTTTCACACCCTGTGGCGACGGTCCGCTTTCACACCCTGTGGCCGCGGGCCGCTTTCACACCCTGTGGCGACGGGCCGCTTTCACACCCTGTGGCGACGGTCCGCTTTCACACCCTGTGGCGACGGTCCGCTTTCACACCCTGTGGCGACGGTCCGCTTTCACACCCTGTGGCGACGGTCCGCTTTCACACCCTGTGGCGACGGGCCGCTTTCACACCCTGTGGCGACGGTCCGCTTTCACACCCTGTGGCAACGGTCCGCTTTCACACCCTGTGGCGACGGTCCGCTTTCACACCCTGTGGCGACGGGCCGCTTTCACACCCTGTGGTGACGGTCCGCTTTCACACCCTGTGGCGACGGTCCGCTTTCACACCCTGTGGCGACGGTCCGCTTTCACACCCTGTGGCGACGGTCCGCTTTCACACCCTGTGGCGACGGTCCGCTTTCACACCCTGTGGCCGCGGGCCGCTTTCACACCCTGTGGCGACGGTCCGCTTTTACACCCTGTGGCGACGGTCCGCTTTCACACCCTGTGGCGACGGTCCGCTTTCACACCCTGTGGCGACGGTCCGCTTTCACACCCTGTGGCGACGGGCCGCTTTCACACCCTGTGGCGACGGTCCGCTTTCACACCCTGTGGCAACGGTCCGCTTTCACACCCTGTGGCGACGGTCCGCTTTCACACCCTGTGGCGACGGGCCGCTTTCACACCCTGTGGTGACGGTCCGCTTTCACACCCTGTGGCAACGGTCCGCTTTCACACCCTGTGGCGACGGGCCGCTTTCACACCCTGTGGCGACGGTCCGCTTTCACACCCTGTGGCGACGGGCCGCTTTCACACCCTGTGGCGACGGTCCGCTTTCACACCCTGTGGCGACGGTCCGCTTTCACACCCCTGTGGCCGCGGGCCGCTTTCACACCCTGTGGCGACGGTCCGCTTTCACACCCTGTGGCGACGGTCCGCTTTCACACCCTGTGGCGACGGTCCGCTTTCACACCCTGTGGCCGCGGGCCGCTTTCACACCCTGTGGCGACGGTCCGCTTTCACACCCTGTGGCGACGGGCCGCTTTCACACCCTGTGGCGACGGTCCGCTTTCACACCCTGTGGCGACGGTCCGCTTTCACACCCTGTGGCAACGGTCCGCTTTCACACCCTGTGGCGACGGTCCGCTTTCACACCCTGTGGCAACGGTCCGCTTTCACACCCTGTGGCGACGGTCCGCTTTCACACCCTGTGGCGACGGTCCGCTTTCACACCCTGTGGCAACGGTCCGCTTTCACACCCTGTGGCAACGGTCCGCTTTCACACCCTGTGGCAACGGTCCGCTTTCACACCCTGTGGCGACGGTCCGCTTTCACACCCTGTGGCGACGGTCCGCTTTCACACCCTGTGGCCGCGGTCCGCTTTCACACCCTGTGGCGACGGTCCGCTTTCACACCCTGTGGCGACGGTCCGCTTTCACACCCTGTGGCGACGGTCCGCTTTCACACCCTGTGGCAACGGTCCGCTTTCACACCCTGTGGCGACGGTCCGCTTTCACACCCTGTGGCGACGGTCCGCTTTCACACCCTGTGGCGACGGTCCGCTTTCACACCCTGTGGCAACGGTCCGCTTTCACACCCTGTGGCAACGGTCCGCTTTCACACCCTGTGGCGACGGTCCGCTTTCACACCCTGTGGCCGCGGGCCGCTTTTACACCCTGTGGCAACGGTCCGCTTTCACACCCTGTGGCGACGGTCCGCTTTCACACCCTGTGGCGACGGTCCGCTTTCACACCCTGTGGCAACGGTCCGCTTTCACACCCTGTGGCAACGGTCCGCTTTCACACCCTGTGGCGACGGTCCGCTTTCACACCCTGTGGCAACGGTCCGCTTTCACACCCTGTGGCGACGGTCCGCTTTCACACCCTGTGGCAACGGTCCGCTTTCACACCCTGTGGCAACGGTCCGCTTTCACACCCTGTGGCGACGGTCCGCTTTCACACCCT
Source organism: Knipowitschia caucasica (assembly GCA_964034765.1). Lineage (NCBI taxonomy): Eukaryota > Metazoa > Chordata > Actinopteri > Gobiiformes > Gobiidae > Knipowitschia > Knipowitschia caucasica. The sequence continues at coordinate 40,225,774 of OZ035837.1, read as the reverse complement.
GTGGCCGCGGGCCGCTTTTACACCCTGTGGCAACGGTCCGCTTTCACACCCTGTGGCGACGGTCCGCTTTCACACCCTGTGGCGACGGTCCGCTTTCACACCCTGTGGCAACGGTCCGCTTTCACACCCTGTGGCAACGGTCCGCTTTCACACCTGTGGCGACGGTCCGCTTTCACACCCTGTGGCAACGGTCCGCTTTCACACCCTGTGGCGACGGTCCGCTTTCACACCCTGTGGCGACGGTCCGCTTTCACACCCTGTGGCGACGGTCCGCTTTCACACCCTGTGGCAACGGTCCGCTTTCACACCCTGTGGCAACGGTCCGCTTTCACACCCTGTGGTGACGGTCCGCTTTCACACCCTGTGGCAACGGTCCGCTTTCACACCCTGTGGCGACGGTCCGCTTTCACACCCTGTGGCCGCGGGCCGCTTTCACACCCTGTGGCGACGGTCCGCTTTCACACCCTGTGGCGACGGTCCGCTTTCACACCCTGTGGCGACGGTCCGCTTTCACACCCTGTGGCCGCGGGCCGCTTTCACACCCTGTGGCGACGGTCCGCTTTCACACCCTGTGGCAACGGTCCGCTTTCACACCCTGTGGCAACGGTCCGCTTTCACACCCTGTGGCCGCGGGCCGCTTTCACACCCTGTGGCGACGGGCCGCTTTCACACCCTGTGGCAACGGTCCGCTTTCACACCCTGTGGCGACGGGCCGCTTTCACACCCTGTGGCAACGGTCCGCTTTCACACCCTGTGGCGACGGTCCGCTTTCACACCCTGTGGCGACGGTCCGCTTTCACACCCTGTGGCAACGGTCCGCTTTCACACCCTGTGGCAACGGTCCGCTTTCACACCCTGTGGCCGCGGGCCGCTTTCACACCCTGTGGCGACGGGCCGCTTTCACACCCTGTGGCGACGGTCCGCTTTCACACCCTGTGGCGACGGTCCGCTTTCACACCCTGTGGCGACGGTCCGTATGTGACATGTATGTGACATGTATGTGACATGTATGTGACATGTATGTGACATGTATGTGCCGGGACAGTTCACCAGGCTGTATGTTATTGTTATCTATAATTCAGCATTAGCTTTCCCTTTTCTCTGTCATGTATATTTCAGGGTTATGGTTATGGCAGGGTTATGGTTATGGCAGGGTTATGGTTATGGCAGGGTTATGGTTATGGTAGGGTTATGGCAGGGTTATGGTAGGGTTATGGCAGGGTTATGGTTATGGTTATGGTAGGGTTTTAGTTATGGTAGGGTTATGTTAGGGTTATGGTTATGGCAGGGTTATGGTTATGGTAGGGTTATGTTAGGGTTATGGTTATGGCAGGGTTATGGTTATGGTAGGGTTATGGTTATGGTAGGGTTATGGCAGGGTTATGGTTATGGCAGGGTTATGGTTATGGCAGGGTTATGGTTATGGTAGGGTTATGGCAGGGTTATGGTAGGGTTATGGCAGGGTTATGGTAGGGTTATGGCAGGGTTATGGTTATGGTTATGGTAGGGTTTTAGTTATGGTAGGGTTATGTTAGGGTTATGGTTATGGCAGGGTTATGGTTATGGTAGGGTTATGTTAGGGTTATGGTTATGGCAGGGTTATGGTTATGGTAGGGTTATGGTTATGGTAGGGTTATGGCAGGGTTATGGTTATGGCAGGGTTATGGTTATGGCAGGGCTATGGTTATGGTAGGGTTATGGTTATGGCAGGGTTATGGTTATGGCAGGGTTATGGTTATGGTAGGGTAGGGAAGGGTAGGAGGCACAGACCTGAGGGTGACGCTGGAGCATTGGGCCAGTCTCCGTCCCGCACTCTTCAGTCCGGTGTAGATCTGGCCCATCTCGATGGCCCCCTCCAGACCCACCACCTCCAGCAAAGTGTCACTGAGATCTAGAAACACAGACACACACGTGTGAACGGTGAAGGAGACACAGACACACACGTGTGAACGGTGAAGGAGACACAGACACACACGTGTGAACGGTGAAGGAGACACAGACACACACGTGTGAACGGTGAAGGAGACACAGACACACACGTGTGAACGGTGAAGGAGACACAGACACACACGTGTGAACGGTGAAGGAGACACAGACACACACGTGTGAACGGTGAAGGAGACACAGACACACACGTGTGAACGGTGAAGGAGACACAGACACACACGTGTGAACGGTGAAGGAGACACAGACACACACGTGTGAACGGTGAAGGAGACACAGACACACACGTGTGAACGGTGAAGGAGACACAGACACACACGTGTGAACGGTGAAGGAGACACAGACACACACGTGTGAACGGTGAAGGAGACACACACGTGTGAACGGTGAAGGAGACTTAAGGCGCGTTCAGACCAAAAGCTTCAAAAAGCTTTTGACGCGCTTCAACTGACGCCGGGATAGTTTTGTCATTTTGGTGCTTGAAGCTTTTGACGCGAGTGACGCGCCTGACGCCGGTGGGAGGAGCTTCTCTGTTGCCTGTGGGAGGAGCTTCTCTGTTGCCTGTAGTCAGGACTGCGGTGGATTTTTCAATGGCAGCGAGCCTTTATTTGTTATATAAAGCAAAATAACGTTGTTGTAGGGCTTCAACAAAACATGTTCTGGGTTCACCACAGACTTGAGAGGCTGCAGTTGTTTGCAGAGTTCCGTCATTTACTCCAGGAGCTGCGTACGGAGGAGTTTCGCTTTCAGCGGTACTTCCGCATGTCACTCGCCCAGTTGAGTTCTCAAACCCCGGAGCTCGCCTCTCCTTGCCTCTCCCCGGCTCTCCCCGGCTCTCGCTCGCCACTCCCTGCCTCTCCGCGGCTCTCGCTCGCCTCTCCCCGGCTCTCGTTCGCCTCTCCCTGCCTCTCCCCGGCTCTGGCTCGCCTCTCCCCGGCTCTCGCTCGCCTCTCCCTGCCTCTCCCTGCCTCTCCCTGCCTCTCCCGCCTCGCTCTCGCCTCTCCCTGCCTCTCCCCGGCTCTCCCTGCCTCTCCCGGCTCTCACTCGCCTCTCCCTGCCTCTCCCCGGCTCTCGCCCGCCCGGAGCTGCCTTGCTCTGAGCCAGACCCATCGTCAGCCTGTTCTTATATTAAATAAACTACGTTTACTACACAGCATGTGTACAATGATTTTTGTTACTCAGAATTTTACTACTCATACAAATAATATTACTAATAACAATAAAACAGCAGCAGCAGATACATGACTTCTCTTCATGACAGAGACAGACCCTCTGCTGCTGCTCGTCTCCTGATTGGTTGAAGCCCGCGTCAAAGCTTCAAAAGCTCAGCTTTGCTCAGCTTCGGCGTCAGAGGGATTGTTGTGATACGCGAGCGTTTCGCGCGTCAAAAGCTTCAAGTGAGCGCGTAGTACGCGCGACTCTTGAAGCTTTTGACGCGCGTCAAGTGACGCCGGGGCTCTCGGCTTCACCTGACGCGCTTCACCATTCACTTTCAATGGAAACCTGACGCTTTTGACGCCGAAGTTAAGTCCGGTGTGAACGCCCCTTTACAGTCATCTGATCATGTGTGTGTGTGTGTGTCTGTGTGTGACTGTGTGTCTGTCTGTCTTTGTGTGTGTGTGTGTGTGTGTCTCTGTGTGTATGTGTGTGTCTTTTAGGACTCAACAAGATATCAAAAAATAATAATTATTGCGATATTGGTACATGCAATATCCGTATAGACAAGATGCGCAATAATTTTTAATTATTTATTTTGTTTTTTTCCTTTATTAAAGACAACAAAACAGACACATCCACATTTAACAAGAACAACAAACAAACAAACAATTATATAAATAAATGCATTTGGATGTTATTAATGTTGTTATTTGTCTTGTGTTTCAAAGCAGAAGCAATTTTAGGTGAAAGACAAAAATATCGCAATAATATCGTTATCGCAAGAAACACACATATCGAACATCGCAGCCCTAGTGTCTGTGTGTGTGTGTGTGTGTGTCTGTGTGTGTGTCTGTGTGTGTCTGTGTGTGTGTGTGTGTGTGTGTCTGTGTGTGTCTGTGTGTGTGTGTGTGTGTCTGTGTGTGTGTGTGTCTGTGTGTGTGTCTGTGTGTGTCTGTGTGTGTGTGTGTCTGTGTGTGTGTGTCTGTGTGTGTGTGTCTGTGTGTGTGTGTGTGTCTATGTGTGTCTGTGTGTGTGTGTGTGTGTGTGTGTGTGTGTGTGTCTGTCTGTTATTCGGACTCTAAAATGAATCACTTTAAAATAATGCATTGTTATGTTCTTTAAATCCATGGAACGAACACAAAGTCCACATAAAGTCTGACAGAGGAGCATGGACCTGCAGGAGATCAGTCTGACAATAAACAGGACCAGCAGAAGCAGCCATCGCCCCGGGGTCCGAGCCCAGACCAGACCAGAGCAGCCCAGACCAGCCTAGACCAACCCAGCCTAGACCAGACCAGACCAGCCCAGCCTAGACCAGATCAGACCAGCCCAGTCCAGTCCAGCCCAGCCTAGACCAGCCTAGACCAGCCCACACCAGACCAGCCCAGCCCACACCAGACCAGCCCAGCCCAGCCCAGTCCAGTCCAGTCCAGCCCAGCCCAGTCTAGACCAGCCTAGACCAGCCTAGACCAGCCCAGCCCAGCTCTCTGCCTGTTGTGGAACAAACAATGTTAATAATGTCCTGATCTTGTCCGACCTCACCCTCTCGTCCTTGATCCAGAAAACACAAATACTTCAAAGAAAACATCTTGAAACTACTTTTATCAGCGGAACAACTGCTTTGAACAATTTCAGAGGAGTTTTGTCCAAATGTGCACTTGGCATTTGAAAAGTACCATTATTTGGTGCAAGCGACGGAGAAGTAGAAGGAAATGCACTTTGACGCTGACTCACTGGCTCTTTAAGTTGTAAATATACACTTTCATAGAAAATGTCAGTCCAGAACTGAACAAACATTTTGGAATGAGCAGAGTAACAAGAACATGTCGAGGGACATCTTCCTGGAAAATCCAAGGAAAGAAAAACAAACGCCAAAGTTGAGCCATTACTGTATTTCCTCCTCGTTACGAATCATTTAGAAAACATTGTTATTGATTATTCGTTTTTCTGTCCCAACACTGTTTTTTGATCAGTCCCATTTTTTTTTAATAACTGTCTGTTTTGTTCTTTCCAGGATTATATTAAAGGGAGATAACCTAAAAATCCACTTTTCTCTTTTTGGCCACTCTTTACAATCCAAACAACACAACAGTTTTAAAAGTGTCATTTCCATACTTGTGTACCTCTAAATGCGGTACATACTGCCCTTTTTGTACGCCACTACTTCCTGAAGCCTAATTTGGGCATTTCCAGGTGGTGCCAGTACGGACGCTGAGTTTCCCACTGTTTGCAGCTCCCTGGGTCCCGCCTCATCACATCGCTCTGACTCTCGGCACCAGCACCGTTTCTTTCTCAGCGAGGTAGAGCTAAGAATAGACCAGAACAGTCTCTTACATAAGCCATGGTGCAGTGCATTATGGGATGGGATGGTTACAGCTCTGCCAAACAGTAGGAGAGCTCCCATCGTGACTGCTGTGTGCATTCTTTTCTCATTGTTAAGGCGCTGAGAAACATGTTTTGCCTTCAAAGATTCATAGAGAAGCTTGTTCTGAATTGTATTGAATGGACTTAAATAAATGTTGCATTGAAATGAATTATAGAAAAGTTCATATTATTTTATTTCATCATATATTATTATATTATAAGACCTTTAGACGTTCAGTGCTATTTTTATTTATCTATATTTAGCAGCAAGATCTCTTCAAAGACAATTAAAATGAGGTGCAGTGACGGAATGGTTTGGAAAAAAGTGGAAAACCTGCAGATATGTGACATCACAATAACCATAATATTCACAATAACCATAATATTCACAATAACCACAATATTCACAATAACCACACATTGTGAATTGTAAATTAGGGCTGTAACAAGTGTATGTATTTTATGTATATATTATTGTCTTATTGGAGTGGGACGATGGGACATATGAATCAACATGTGTCTGAGTAAATATCACAGATTTACCAACAGAAGCCCACGGCAGGTTTATGTTACAGCCGAAAAACAATTTTAAAATCTTTCAGTCATAAAAACACAGGTGACTAAAAGCAGCAACAATTGAAGGACAAACAGACACTATGTTTTTAATTTTATCAATGTTCATGAAGCGGTAAAAAGCCGCTGATGTCAGCGACCTGAGGGTTAGGGTTCATTCAGGTTCTTCTGTGTTGATCTTTTAAAGCCACTGCTCTGCTGGATGAAGGAGTGAGTCCTCTGCTCCATGTTCATCACTTCATTTATTCCTTTTCTCTTACAATGACTTCATTATGTGACAAACACAGACTATTTGTAATGAAACAAACTAATGTGTAACACCTATGAAGACGTTCTCCAGGGACAGCACTTGAGATTATTTGGGTCAATTGTATAAAAATCCCATAATCATACTTTTTACAATCTAACCCAACTAATCGATGAATCAAAAGAATAATCAGCCAAAATACCAACCATCAAAACAATCTGCTAATTACAGCGCTAACACAAACGTGAAAGGCAGACTGGATGATCAAAATGTGCTGCAGAAGCCACTGTTTTTACAAAAATACTGACGCCTTTGTCCCTTCCATCGGGATGTTTAAAAATATCGGATGAGCTGAAGATCTGAGATGCTGTTTTGTGTTTGAGGCGTTTGGCTATAATTATCAGCGGCATATTTGAGTGTCCTTCTCCGCCCACGGCCCTCCCTCGCTCTTTCTGGCCGGACAGTTCTCGTCTCGGTGTGGACAGTGCCGAGGCAGATGGTCAAAGCCAGAGCCCACGGCCCCAAACACAAGAGAGAGCACTTGGACCCATGTCAAGAAACAATATGTGATGAATCTGTCGTAAACATTCACTGCATTTCTGCCCGAGCTGCTGCTGTCGAGGCACAAACCGACTGTTTCAAAACCACAAATGTGTACATTTCTATTTTGGAGGTCCAACTAAGTGTTTACGGAGGATGGGTCAAACACAGAGCACAGATGGTCTACAGAGACAACAAAACACACAACTGTTTCAGGGCAGTGTGTGTTGATATAGAAAAATGGCTGATGCCTTTTGGTAAAGACTTTGGATCGACACCAATGCAGCTCTGAACATTAGAACTTATACAACAACAACAACTTATCCTTGTATAGTATATTCTTGTATCTCAGACTTAACAAAACCATTGAACTTATGCACTGAAAACACAAAACCCTTCTGCAGAAACTTCCTCTGGATTTAATTTACAAATACATTCTTTAAAAATCCTACAATGTGAATTCCTGGATTTATTTTCACATTCTGTCTCACAGTTGAAGTGAACCTATGATGAACATTAAAGACCTCTGTCTTTATTCTAAGTGGGAGAACCTGCACAATCGGTGGCTGACTAAATACTTTTTTGCCCCACTGTATATATAGGCTACATAGTACAGTACGACAGTATCTCCGTTGGTAGAGCATTGGCCTTTGAGCCTGAAGGTTGTGGTCCCACTGATGTCTGCTGTCGTTGTGTCCTTGGGCAAGACACTTAGGCCCTGTCCACACGAAGTCAAGCTCAGGCCTAAACGCAAAAATACTTTATCAATCCAGTGTATCGTCCATACGAGGCCGGCGTTTTGGGGGGGTGTAAACGAACATTTTTGAAACTAGGTCCCAGAGTGGAAAGATTTCAAAACTCCGTATATGCCGCTCCGTGGTTACTGCCTCTCCGCAATGTATCTGAGACGCTTCATCGCCCCGCCTCTTGTTAAAGCAGCATGCGCCGCACTCAGAAAATAATGACAACAACAATGTAGCTTGTTGGTTTTGTAATCCAGTGTGACCCGAAGCAACAGTTCAACCTCATCGTCCGTCCATACTAATGTAGTACCAGCTCGCCCACTCGCCATGTTGTCTGTTTACAACATTCTGCGCATGCCCAGTTCCCGTCACGGAAGTTTGGGCTTGATCCAGTCATTGCGTCACAGCGCCACCAACAGGTCTGGCATAGTTTCACAGCGTTTTCAGGCGTATTGACTACATTCATATGGACGCACACATTTACTGAGCTAACTCCGTGTTTACAGAAAAAGTTTCTGAAATTATAAGCGTTTTGTCTTCGTGTGGATATAGCCTTAACCTCTGGGAACAGCAGGTGCCACAGTGGGGCGGCTGCGGCTGTAAAGTGACAGACTGTGGTTGTGTCCTTAGGCAAGACACTTCCCCCACATTAGAATGAGTCTGGTGTGTGTGTGAATGGTTGGTGGTGGTGGGAGGGGCCGATGGCACAGACTGGTTGCCTCGCTTCTGTCAGTGTGCCCCAGGGCAGCTGTGGCTACAGTAGTAGTTTATCACCACCGTGTTTGGAGAGAAAGAATAATGTTGTGAAGAGACTTTGAGAGTCTGAAAAAGCAGTGTATAAAACTGATTAAATAATGTTCAGGTACAAACATTTTCAGTTCATACATTTATGTTATTGTTGCTTGAAGTTAGATCGACCCATGGTTCAGTTTAGTTTGGAGTGGGCCATAATCCAAGAGGGAAAAAATACACGGTCTGCGACAAATCTCACCATGAAGCAAGACTCTCATTAACATGAAGCACAGTTGAAGGTCCAGTAAGTAGTAGTAAGTAATCTTTATTTATATACCGCCTTTTCACTGCACATCGGAGTCTCAAAGCGATTTACAATTGTTATTTTTGGGAGTGGGGCCAGTACAGGAGGCACATGCCAGACCTATTGTACATATTTTTAGTGGTAGGGGAAACCGGAGCACCCGGAGGAAACCTACGCAGACACGGGGAGAACATGCAAACTCCACTCAGAAAGGCCCTGGTCCAACCGGGATTCGAACCCAGGACCTTCTTGCTGAGAGGCGAGAGTGCTATCCACTCAGCCACCGTGCCGCCCGGTGACCAGTCTCACCTGGTCACATGCTCACATGGTCCCAGTATTTCTATATATTTGGATATATTTTCAGCTGCATTTACCAGCAGCAGTGATCTACAGTTATTATAGTCTGCAGTTTATTCAGTGTAAGAATAAAACTAAACACTACAGAGACTTGAATGGAACGTTTAGAAATAATGGACTTTAGAGGAATGCGGGGAAGCTGGCCCGAGTGTCAAAGTGAGACAGCAGAAGTCACATTCAAAGTTGCCAAAAGATTTATTTTGCACAACAAGCAATCCTGTCCCTTGTGTGTGACTCCCCTTGACGAGGTTCACTTGTGAGCTTTTATCATTGTAGCTCCGCCCACATGAGTTTGCCTACAAAACAAAATGGCTGTCCGAGACACACCCTCACAAAACAGGTAATACATTCAATAAAAGTGGCATTAAAAGGGACAAAGGAACCTGCTTTGTCACAAGGAAGAAGAGGAAGGTGCTTTGGGAAGAGTAGATCAAAGGTTTAAAGTTGGATTAAAGGGCCCTAATCTGTCATCTATAAAGGGCCCTTATCTGTCATCATTAAAGGGCCTGTTGTGGAAATTCTGTACATACCGAGAGTAAAATAATGTAAACAACTCAGAGCTGTAATTCCAAACAAAGTGTGAGTTTATTAATTAGTAAATGTGCACAATTACAATGAATAACAGAACCGATACCAATACCACCGGGCAGCCGTCTGAAATCGACTGCCCCGATTGAGGAAATGACTGTACATTAAATAGACCAGAGTAAACAAACACATATCTACTCTAGATATTACATAAATGAAGTCAACATTGATATGTGTTGCTCAAGGCTTCTCTTTACGCCTCCTAACGCTGATACAACTCTGATATATGTAACAATCTGCTTTTGAACTGAACATATTGTTCTATGACCCAGGTCAAAAACATGATGCAGCACGTCTCCATCTATCACTGACCTGAGCCAACAGAGCATTATGGCCTGTATCTGAATCTCCATCTATCACTGACCTGAGCCAACAGAGCATTATGGCCTGTATCTGAATCTCCATCTATCATTGACCTGAGCCAACAGAGCATTATGGCCTGTATCTGAATCTCCATCTATCACTGACCTGAGCCAACAGAGCATTATGGCCTGTATCTGAATCTCCATCTATCACTGACCTGAGCCAACAGAGCATTATGGCCTGTATCTGAATCTCCATCTATCACTGACCTGAGCAACTGAGGCCATCTGAACTCCATCTACATGAGAGCCAACAGAGCATTATGGCCTGTGTCTGAATCTCCATCTATCACTGACCTGAGCCAACAGAGCATCATGGCCTGTATCTGAATCCAGAGTTCACTGTTAGTTAATAACTTACACTCAGAACTATTTGGTGTTAATTCAGATTGCTTTACTAAAATATTTCTATAACAGGCCCTAATCTGTCATCAATAAAGGGCCCTAATCTGTCATCAATAAAGGGCCCTAATCTGTCATCAATAAAGGGCCCTTATCTGTCATCATTAAAGGGCCCTAATCTGTCATTATTAAAGGGCCCTAATCTGTCATCATAAAAGGGCCCTTATTTGTCCTCATTAAAGGGCCCCATGGAGCTGGACGTCAGAATAAACTCATGCAGCTTATGCATCCATGCATCAGTCTGAACACAGCCTTAAGTGTCTACAAAACAACAGAAATCGATGTAGTTCTAGCATCCGGCCAGTAGGGGACAGTGGAACTTTACAACACGACCACGTAGGGGCAGACCTGGAATAAGAATTATTCAATGCTCCCTCTGGAAAACGTCTTTACAGGATGGTCCTTAAGTGGTTCTTGGTCCAAAAGTGGCTCTTGGTCCAAAAGTAGTTCTGGACAACTGTGCGTGTTCAAATGTACGTGCAGGAAGTGAGGAGGTCAGTACTTGTTAGAATGATATTAGTTCCACTGCCCAAAGACGAGCCAAAGACAAAGGAACCAAACACTTTTCATCAAGAGGAAGTTTAAGAAATGGTAAAGTGAAGCAAAGAGGAAGTAAACCTGCAGCTCAGATGAAGTGAAATAAGTCCTGAATGATGTAAATCCTCTTCCTGTTCACAGTCCCACACATTCAGGACAGTCTGGCCCAGGCCGGTCCGACAGTGTCTTTCTTCTGTGTTTCCCAAACATGTTACAGCTGTTAACATTTTGGTAGCTGGAAGAAGCTGGACAAGGTCATCATGAAGTCCTGTCCCTGGACACAGTGCAGCAGGTGGGGGACAGGAGGGTCCTGAGAAAACTAACATCTATGCTGGACCATGACTGTCGCCCCCTGCAGGACACTCTCTCTGCTCCGGAGAGCAGCTTCAGTGACAGACTAATTCACATTCAGGTGGCTCACTGACTTCCTGATGGACAGGAAGCAGCGAGTGCGTCTGGGGAAGAATGTCTCGGACTCTCGGATTATAAATACAGGAGTCCCACAGGGCTGTGTTCTGTTTGGGGAAGAGGACCCTCGACGCATGTGGAAGGGGATCAGTCTTATCACGTCCTGGAAACCAAGTGCAGGGAAAATTGCTGCTGGCCAAGCTCTGCCAAACGAGCTCAACGACTTTTACTGCCGCTTTGAATCTGCTGATCCCCTGCCTTTTGTCTTCCCCGAATGTCAGGGTGCCTTCACAGTGACTCACGAGGAAGTACGGCGGGTCTTGTCCAGGACCACAGCTCGGAAAGCCGCAGGCCCGGACTGCATTCCTCCCCGCGTCCTGAAACTGTGCTCCGAGCAACTTGCCCCTGTTTTAACGGACATCTTTAACTTGTCACTCAGGAGCTGTACGGTGCCGGTGAGCTTTAAAAGGTCCACCATTATTCCAGTTCCTAAGAAAACTCCTGTGACATGCCTGAATGACTATCGTCCTGTGGCCCTCACGTCTGTTCTTATGAAAACTTTTGAGCGGCTTGTGCTGGAGTTCATTAAGAGCCAGATCCCTGTGAGTGTTGACCCGCTCCAGTTTGCTACAGACAGAACAGGAGTGTGGAGGATGCATCTCCTTTGCTCTGAACTCTGTCTACAGTCACTTGGACACTAGTAAATCTGTCGCGAGAATGCTTTTCATCGATTATAGCTCTGCTTTTAACTGCCCTGTCCCAGGTAAACTGATTGAAAAGCTCATGTCTCTGGGTTTAAGTGTTGCCAAGTGTAAATGGATTTTTAGCTTTTTAACTGACAGATCTCAGAGAGTGTTTTTTCTGATGTTGTTTCTGTGAGCACTGGTTCTCCTCAGGGATGTATTTTGAGTCCTTTGCTTTTTACTTTATACACTCACGATTGTGTGTCCTCCTCTGACTCTAACTTGATCATCAAATACGCTGATGACACCACCATCATCGGTCTCATCAGTGACACTGATGATTCCTCTTACAGAGCAGAGATCGAACATGTTTTTCAGTGGAGTAAAGTAAACAATCTCCAGCTGAACACTGCAAAAACATGTGAACTTGTCTTTGACTTCAGTCGTAGCAGTTCTCACACTCCTGTTGTTATTGACAACTCCCAGGTGCAGATCGTAGAGGAGCAAGTTTCTGGGTTTAACTCTGTCTAACCTGAAATGGGTTAAAAACACTGACCGAGTCATTAAGAAAGCTCGTCAGCGGCTCTTCTTTTTGCGGAAACTTAGAGAATTTACCACTAACTCTAAGATTGTGCTTAACTTTTATGGCTGCACCATTGAGAGTTTACTTGTTGGTTCTGTGTCTGTGTGGTTTGGAAACATCACAGATAAAGAAAAGAGAGCTTTAAACAAGGTGCTCCGCTCTGCAAAGAGGACCGTGGGCTGTGAGCTTCCTGTTCTGGAGGTTCTTTACAAATCCAGACTTTTAAACAAAGCTCTTAAAATCATCAATGACTCTTCTGGCCACCCTGGGAAAGCCATGTTCCAGCTTCTTCCCTCTGGCAGAAGATATCAGTCGCTGAGATGCAAGACATCTCGCTATGCTAACAGCTTCTTTCCACAGGCTGTTAGGTGCCTAAACAGAGCACTTTAATTCCTGCTTTTACCTCTTGTATCGTTTTGTTGATCAGTGCCACAGTGTCAGCTGTTTTTTTATTATTTTATATTCAGTGTATGTGTATTTTATATTACATTGTATCGTGCTTTTTATTCTGTCGGTGCACACAGAGTACCTTTCTCTGCAAATGTATTCCAATGTAGTTTTTATACTGCACATGGCTAATAAAATGAATCTGAATCTGAATCTTTCTCCCCTGTTCTTCTCCCTGTACACCAACCACAGACGTTGGTGCAGTTCTACACGGCCATCATCGAGTCATCCTCACCTCCTCCATCACCTCCTCCATCACCTCCTCCATCACCTCCTCCATCACCTCCATCTCCTCCTCCATCACCTCCTCCATCTCCTCCTCCATCACCTCCTCCATCACCTCCTCCATCACCTCCATCTCCTCCTCCATCACCTCCTCCATCTCCTCCTCCATCACCTCCTCCATCACCTCCTCCATCACCTCCTCCATCTCCTCCTCCATCACCTCCTCCATCACCTCCTCCATCACCTCCTCCATCACCTCCTCCTTCACCTCCTCCTTCACCTCCTCATCACCTCCTCCATCACCTCCTCCATCACCTCCTCCATCACCTCCTCCATCACCTCCTCCATCACCTCCTCCATCACCTCCTCCATCACCTCCTCCATCACCTCCTCCGTCACCGTGTGGTTCGCTGGAGCCACAGTCAGGGACAAACAGAGACTACAGTGCATTGTGCGCTCTGCAGAGGAAGTGATCGGCCGCAGCCTTCCATCGCTGCAGGACCTGTACGTCGCCCGAGCTCGAGGCCGGGCTGGTCGTATCACAGCCGACCCCTCCTCACCTGCACATGGACTATTCCAACCACTCCCCTCTCACCTGCACATGGACTATTCCAACCACTCCCCTCTCACCTGCACATGGACTATTCCAACCACTCCCCTCTCACCTGCACATGGACTATTCCAACCACTCCCCTCTCACCTGCACATGGACTATTCCAACCACTCCCCTCTCACCTGCACATGGACTATTCCAACCACTCCCCTCTCACCTGCACTATTCCAACCACTCCCCTCTCACCTGCACATGGACTATTCCAACCACTCCCCTCTCACCTGCACATGGACTATTCCAACCACTCCCCTCTCACCTGCACATGGACTATTCCAACCACTCCCCTCTCACCTGCACATGGACTATTCCAACCACTCCCCTCTCACCTGCACATGGACTATTCCAACCACTCCCCTCTCACCCTGCACATGGACTATTCCAACCACTCCCCTCTCACCTGCACATGGACTATTCAACCACTCCCCTCTCACCTGCACATGGACTATTCCAACCACTCCCCTCTCACCCTGCACATGGACTATTCCAACCACTCCCCTCTCACCTGCACATGGACTATTCCAACCACTCCCCTCTCACCTGCACATGGACTATTCCAACCACTCCCCTCTCACCTGCACATGGACTATTCCAACCACTCCCCTCTCACCTGCACATGGACTATTCCAACCACTCCCCTCTCACCTGCACATGGACTATTCCAACCACTCCCCTCTCACCTGCACATGGACTATTCCAACCACTCCCCTCTCACCTGCACATGGACTATTCCAACCACTCCCCTCAGGCAGGAGGCTGCGGTCCATCAGGACTAGAACCTCCCGCCACAAGAACAGTTTCTTCCCCTCTGCTGTTGGACTCTTGAACACTTCTTAACCTGTCCCCCCGCCCTTTATAAAGTCACTTTACTGCCCATCATACGTCACTTTACTTCACTGTACTGCTGTCACCTTACATTGTGTGCACCATGTGCACTTGTATATTGTAAATAGTAACTGTAACTCTATTTTAAATTTAAATGTATTCCTTAGAAGTGTTTTTTATTCTTTATTTTTATTATCTCTTTCTGTCTGTTGCACTGAGCCAAAGCAATTTCCAAGTCTGTGACTTCCTGTTACTTACGTGGAAATAAAAATTATTCTGATTCTGATCCCTGTGTGCTCTTACTACTGTCCTGTATGTGCGCTGCAACAACAAAATTTCCCCACTGTGGGACGAATAAAGGAACTCTTATCTTATCTTATTTTGAAGGATCTTCATTCTCTCAAATGCGTAAGATGTGTTTTTGGGCAAAAGTAAACGAAGGTGGAAAAGCAAATAATTATTGATATCAGAAGAGAGAATATATATTAGAGAAAATGGTTATATTTGCATTTAGTACAGTTTTTCATTTTGGTCTTCACATCATGTCTGGGCCGTGTAGAAACTTACATTTCATGATTGTTGTGAACATGGCCAGAACTATTGACTTCAGCTGAAAACACCATCCATCCATCCATCCATCCATTTTCTTCCCCTTAATCCATTTCTGGGTCAGGGGGGGTGGCAGTCAGAGCTGCACCCAGTACACTTAGCACCAGCCCCTCACTGATCCTCCTGCAGGTGGTGAGTCCACAGGAGCTGAGATCTTTCAGTGCGAGCTTCAGGCAAAGTGGGGTTAAGTGTCTTGCCCAAGGACACAACGACAGCAGTCATCAGTGGGAGTCGTGAAGTTAGGTCTTATGGTGGGCTTGAACCCACGACCTTCACGCCCAAAGGCCAATGCTCTACCAACTGAGCTACTGTCGCCCTCATATGTGAAAACACATATGTGACAAATCTATTCCACACTGCAACAGCCACTGGTGAAACGGATCAATAACAAATACAATATAATGTATTTAAGAAGCTTCAGGCCTGTGCATGTTGCAGATGACACTGCTGTAGATATGTTAGAGTTTGTCTGTGTGCAGATGACACTGCTGTAGATATGTGAGAGTTTGTCTGTGTGCAGATGACACTGTAGATATGTGAGAGTTTGTCTGTGTGCAGATGACACTGTAGATATGTGAGAGTTTGTCCGTGTGCAGATGACACTGCTGTAGATATGTTAGAGTTTGTCTGTGTGCAGATGACACTGCTGTAGATATGTGAGAGTTTGTCTGTGTGCAGATGACACTGTAGATATGTGAGAGTGTCCGTGTGAGAGACACTGTAGATATGTTAGAGTTTGTCTGTGTGCAGATGACACTGTAGATATGTGAGAGTTTGTCTGTGTGCAGAAGACACTGTTAGATATGTGAGAGTTTGTCTGTGTGCAGATGACACTGTAGATATGTGAGAGTTTGTCCGTGTGCAGATGACACTGTAGATATGTTAGAGTTTGTCTGTGTGCAGATGACACTGTAGATATGTTAGAGTTTGTCTGTGTGCAGATGACACTGTAGATATGTGAGAGTTTGTCCGTGTGCAGATGACACTGCTGTAGATATGTTAGAGTTTGTCTGTGTGCAGATGACACTGCTGTAGATATGTTAGAGTTTGTCTGTGTGCAGATGACACTGCTGTAGATATGTGAGAGTTTGTCTGTGTGCAGATGACACTGCTGTAGATATGTGAGAGTTTGTCTGTGTGCAGATGACACTGTAGATATGTGAGAGTTTGTCCGTGTGCAGATGACACTGTAGATATGTTAGAGTTTGTCTGTGTGCAGATGACACTGTAGATATGTGAGAGTTTGTCTGTGTGCAGATGACACTGTAGATATGTGAGAGTTTGTCTGTGTGCAGATGACACTGTAGATATGTTAGAGTTTGTCTGTGTGCAGATGACACTGTAGATATGTTAGAGTTTGTCTGTGTGCAGATGACACTGCTGTAGATATGTTAGAGTTTGTCTGTGTGCAGATGACACTGCTGTAGATATGTTAGAGTTTGTCTGTGTGCAGATGACACTGTAGATATGTGAGAGTTTGTCTGTGTGCAGATGACACTGTAGATATGTGAGAGCATGAACTATGTTAATATGGATTGTCTGTGCGTGTGCGGTCTGTCGATGTAGAACAAAAGCCAGGACACTGGTTCTGAAACGCCTCGGGCTTCTTTCACTCTGCCTGATCACATTATCTGTGCTAAATGGATTTGAAAGATTTTGTTTATTGTTCCAGAGAAAGCAAACTGCCATAAACAATTACACTTACGATAAGCATGTGCCATCACCACAGGAGAAGAACCAGAGCATACACAAAGGCAAATAAATAGTTTATATCTTTAAAAAACACCATACGTACTAGGACTATTGGAGCTCAGGGAGTGTCTTTACTCAGTGTGTAATGAGATCAAGACAAACTCTGCAAACGAGGCCAGTGTTTTGGCTTTAAGGACGAGGAATATATGTCAGTGCGTTGGCTTTAAGGACCTGGTAGTTATGTCCAAGTGCTTTTAAGGACCCACGTGCGTTGGCTTTAAGGACCTACGGTAGGATTATGACAAGTGTTGGCTTTAGAACCTGGTAGGATTAATGTCAGTCCTACGTAGGATTGGTCAGGACAGTGCTTTAGAGAGTGGAGCCACTAGGAGTTTAAAGATTAATGTTGCGACATTGGCGCACGGACATGTTGTAAAGCACAGACTGCTCTGTAGAGACAAACGGACTGTTCTGTAGAGACGCACGGACTGCTCTGTAGAGACGCACGGACTGCTCTGTAGAGACGCACGGACTGCTCTGTAGAGACGCACAGACTGTTCTGTAGAGACGCACGGACTGCTCTGTAGAGACGCACGGACTGTTCTGTAGAGACGCACAGACTGTTCTGTAGAGACGCACGGACTGTTCTGTAGAGTCGCACGGACTGTTCAGTAGAGACGCACAGACTGCTCTGTAGAGACGCACGGACTGTTCAGTAGAGACGCACGGACTGTTCTGTAGAGACGCACGGACTGTTCAGTAGAGACGCACGGACTGCTCTGTAGAGACGCACAGACTGTTCAGTAGAGACGCACGGACTGTTCAGTAGAGACGCACAGACTGCTCTGTAGAGACGCACAGACTGTTCTGTAGAGACGCACAGACTGTTCTGTAGAGACGCACGGACTGCTCTGTAGAGACGCACGGACTGCTCTGTAGAGACGCACGGACTCCGTGCGTCTCTACAGAGCAGTCCGTGCGTCTCTACTGAACAGTCCGTGCGTCTCTACAGAACAGTCCGTGCGTCTCTAACAGAGCAGTCCGTGCGTCTCTACAGAACAGTCCGTGCGTCTCTACTGAACAGTCCGTGCGTCTCTACAGAACAGTCCGTGCGTCTCTACAGAGCAGTCCGTGCGTCTCTACAGAACAGTCCGTGCGTCTCTACAGAGCAGTCCGTGCGTCTCTACAGAGCAGTCCGTGCGTCTCTACAGAACAGTCTGTGCGTCTCTACAGAACAGTCTGTGCGTCTCTACAGAGCAGTCTGTGCGTCTCTACTGAACAGTCCGTGCGTCTCTACTGAACAGTCTGTGCGTCTCTACAGAGCAGTCCGTGCGTCTCTACTGAACAGTCCGTGCGTCTCTACAGAACAGTCCGTGCGTCTCTACTGAACAGTCCGTGCGTCTCTACAGAGCAGTCTGTGCGTCTCTACTGAACAGTCCGTGCGACTCTACAGAACAGTCCGTGCGTCTCTACAGAACAGTCTGTGCGTCTCTACAGAACAGTCCGTGCGTCTCTACAGAGCAGTCCGTGCGTCTCTACAGAACAGTCTGTGCGTCTCTACAGAGCAGTCCGTGCGTCTCTACAGAGCAGTCCGTGCGTCTCTACAGAGCAGTCCGTGCGTCTCTACAGAACAGTCCGTTTGTCTCTACAGAGCAGTCTGTGCGTCTCTACAGAACAGTCCGTGCGCATTACAATGTCAACAACATTAATCTTTAAACTCCTAGTGGCTCCACTCTCTAAAGCACTGTCCTGACACAATCCTACCGTAGGTCCTTAAAGCCAACGCACTGACATAATCCTACCGTAGGTTCTTAAAGCCAACGCACTGACATAATCCTACCGTAGGTCCTTAAAGCCAACGCACTGACATAATCCTACCGTAGGTCCTTAAAGCCAACGCACTGACATAATCCTACCGTAGGTCCTTAAAGCCAACGCACTGACATAAATCCTACCGTGGGTCCTTAAAGCCAACACACTGGCCTCGTTTGCAGAGTTTGTCTTGATCTCATTACACACTGAGTAAAGACACTCCCTGAGCTCCAATAGTCCTAGTACGTATGGTGTTTTTAAAGATATAAACTATTTATTTGCCTTTGTGTATGCTCTGGTTCTTCTCCTGTGGTGATGGCACATGCTTATCGTAAGTGTAATTGTTTATGGCAGTTTGCTTTCTCTGGAACAATAAACAAAATCTTTCAAATCCATTTAGCACAGATAATGTGATCAGGCAGAGTGAAAGAAGCCCGAGGCGTTTCAGACCAGTGTCCTGGCTTTTGTTCTACATCGACAGACCGCACACGCACAGACAATCCATATTAACATAGTTCATGCTCTCACATATCTACAGTGTCATCTGCACACAGACAAACTCTCACATATCTACAGTGTCATCTGCACACAGACAAACTCTAACATATCTACAGCAGTGTCATCTGCACACAGACAAACTCTAACATATCTACAGCAGTGTCATCTGCACACAGACAAACTCTAACATATCTACAGTGTCATCTGCACACAGACAAACTCTAACATATCTACAGTGTCATCTGCACACAGACAAACTCTCACATATCTACAGTGTCATCTGCACACAGACAAACTCTCACATATCTACAGTGTCATCTGCACACAGACAAACTCTAACATATCTACAGTGTCATCTGCACACGGACAAACTCTCACATATCTACAGTGTCATCTGCACACAGACAAACTCTCACATATCTACAGCAGTGTCATCTGCACACAGACAAACTCTCACATATCTACAGCAGTGTCATCTGCACACAGACAAACTCTAACATATCTACAGCAGTGTCATCTGCACACAGACAAACTCTAACATATCTACAGCAGTGTCATCTGCACACGGACAAACTCTCACATATCTACAGTGTCATCTGCACACAGACAAACTCTAACATATCTACAGTGTCATCTGCACACAGACAAACTCTAACATATCTACAGTGTCATCTGCACACGGACAAACTCTCACATATCTACAGTGTCATCTGCACACAGACAAACTCTCACATATCTACAGTGTCATCTGCACACAGACAAACTCTCACATATCTACAGTGTCATCTGCACACAGACAAACTCTAACATATCTACAGTGTCATCTGCACACGGACAAACTCTCACATATCTACAGTGTCATCTGCACACAGACAAACTCTCACATATCTACAGCAGTGTCATCTGCACACAGACAAACTCTAACATATCTACAGCAGTGTCATCTGCACACGGACAAACTCTCACATATCTACAGTGTCATCTGCACACAGACAAACTCTCACATATCTACAGTGTCATCTGCACACAGACAAACTCTCACATATCTACAGCAGTGTCATCTGCACACAGACAAACTCTAACATATCTACAGCAGTGTCATCTGCAACATGCACAGGCCTGAAGCTTCTTAAATACATTATATTGTATTTGTTATTGATCCGTTTCACCAGTGGCTGTTGCAGTGTGGAATAGATTTGTCACATATGTGTTTTCACATATGAGGGCGACAGTAGCTCAGTTGGTAGAGCATTGGCCTTTGGGCGTGAAGGTCGTGGGTTCAAGCCCACCATAAGACCTACTTCACGACTCCCACTGATGACTGCTGTCGTTGTGTCCTTGGGCAAGACACTTAACCCCACTTTGCCTGAAGCTCGCACTGAAAGATCTCAGCTCCTGTGGACTCACCACCTGCAGGAGGATCAGTGAGGGGCTGGTGCTAAGTGTACTGGGTGCAGCTCTGACTGCCACCCCCCCTGACCCAGAAATGGATTAAGGGGAAGAAAATGGATGGATGGATGGATGGATGGTGTTTTCAGCTGAAGTCAATAGTTCTGGCCATGTTCACAACAATCATGAAATGTAAGTTTCTACACGGCCCAGACATGATGTGAAGACCAAAATGAAAAACTGTACTAAATGCAAATATAACCATTTTCTCTAATATATATTCTCTCTTCTGATATCAATAATTATTTGCTTTTCCACCTTCGTTTACTTTTGCCCAAAAACACATCTTACGCATTTGAGAGAATGAAGATCCTTCAAAATAAGATAAGATAAGAGTTCCTTTATTCGTCCCACAGTGGGGAAATTTTGTTGTTGCAGCGCACATACAGGACAGTAGTAAGAGCACACAGGGATCAGAATCAGAATAATTTTTATTTCCACGTAAGTAACAGGAAGTCACAGACTTGGAAATTGCTTTGGCTCAGTGCAACAGACAGAAAGAGATAATAAAAATAAAGAATAAAAAACACTTCTAAGGAATACATTTAAATTTAAAATAGAGTTACAGTTACTATTTACAATATACAAGTGCACATGGTGCACACAATGTAAGGTGACAGCAGTACAGTGAAGTAAAGTGACGTATGATGGGCAGTAAAGTGACTTTATAAAGGGCGGGGGGACAGGTTAAGAAGTGTTCAAGAGTCCAACAGCAGAGGGGAAGAAACTGTTCTTGTGGCGGGAGGTTCTAGTCCTGATGGACCGCAGCCTCCTGCCTGAGGGGAGTGGTTGGAATAGTCCATGTGCAGGTGAGAGGGGAGTGGTTGGAATAGTCCATGTGCAGGTGAGAGGGGAGTGGTTGGAATAGTCCATGTGCAGGTGAGAGGGGAGTGGTTGGAATAGTCCATGTGCAGGTGAGAGGGGAGTGGTTGGAATAGTCCATGTGCAGGTGAGAGGGGAGTGGTTGGAATAGTCCATGTGCAGGTGAGAGGGGAGTGGTTGGAATAGTCCATGTGCAGGTGAGAGGGGAGTGGTTGGAATAGTCCATGTGCAGGGTGAGAGGGGAGTGGTTGGAATAGTCCATGTGCAGGTGAGAGGGGAGTGGTTGGAATAGTCCATGTGCAGGTGAGAGGGGAGTGGTTGGAATAGTCCATGTGCAGGGTGAGAGGGGAGTGGTTTGGAATAGTCCATGTGCAGGGTGAGAGGGGAGTGGTTGGAATAGTCCATGTGCAGGTGAGAGGGGAGTGGTTGGAATAGTGCAGGTGAGAGGGGAGTGGTTGGAATAGTCCATGTGCAGGTGAGAGGGGAGTGGTTGGAATAGTCCATGTGCAGGTGAGAGGGGAGTGGTTGGAATAGTCCATGTGCAGGTGAGAGGGGAGTGGTTGGAATAGTCCATGTGCAGGTGAGAGGGGAGTGGTTGGAATAGTCCATGTGCAGGTGAGAGGGGAGTGGTTGGAATAGTCCATGTGCAGGTGAGAGGGGTCGGCTGTGATACGACCAGCCCGGCCTCGAGCTCGGGCGACGTACAGGTCCTGCAGCGATGGAAGGCTGCGGCCGATCACTTCCTCTGCAGAGCGCACAATGCACTGTAGTCTCTGTTTGTCCCTGACTGTGGCTCCAGCGAACCACACGGTGACGGAGGAGGTGATGGAGGAGGTGATGGAGGAGGTGATGGAGGAGGTGAGGAGGAGGTGATGGAGGAGGTGATGGAGGAGGTGATGGAGGAGGTGATGGAGGAGGTGATGAGGAGGTGAAGGAGGAGGTGAAGGAGGAGGTGATGGAGGAGGTGATGGAGGAGGTGATGGAGGAGGTGATGGAGGAGGAGATGGAGGAGGTGATGGAGGAGGTGATGGAGGAGGTGATGGAGGAGGAGATGGAGGAGGTGAGGGGAGGAGGAGATGGAGGTGATGGAGGAGGTGATGGAGGAGGTGATGGAGGAGGAGATGGAGGAGGTGATGGAGGAGGAGATGGAGGTGATGGAGGAGGTGATGGAGGAGGTGATGGAGGAGGTGATGGAGGAGGTGAGGATGACTCGATGATGGCCGTGTAGAACTGCACCAACGTCTGTGGTTGGTGTACAGGGAGAAGAACAGGGGAGAAAGATTCAGATTCAGATTCATTTTATTAGCCATGTGCAGTATAAAAACTACATTGGAATACATTTGCAGAGAAAGGTACTCTGTGTGCACCGACAGAATAAAAAGCACGATACAATGTAATATAAAATACACATACACTGAATATAAAATAATAAAAAAACAGCTGACACTGTGGCACTGATCAACAAAACGATACAAGAGGTAAAAGCAGGAATTAAAGTGCTCTGTTTAGGCACCTAACAGCCTGTGGAAAGAAGCTGTTAGCATAGCGAGATGTCTTGCATCTCAGCGACTGATATCTTCTGCCAGAGGGAAGAAGCTGGAACATGGCTTTCCCAGGGTGGCCAGAAGAGTCATTGATGATTTTAAGAGCTTTGTTTAAAAGTCTGGATTTGTAAAGAACCTCCAGAACAGGAAGCTCACAGCCCACGGTCCTCTTTGCAGAGCGGAGCACCTTGTTTAAAGCTCTCTTTTCTTTATCTGTGATGTTTCCAAACCACACAGACACAGAACCAACAAGTAAACTCTCAATGGTGCAGCCATAAAAGTTAAGCACAATCTTAGAGTTAGTGGTAAATTCTCTAAGTTTCCGCAAAAAGAAGAGCCGCTGACGAGCTTTCTTAATGACTCGGTCAGTGTTTTTAACCCATTTCAGGTTAGACAGAGTTAAACCCAGAAACTTGCTCCTCTACGATCTGCACCTGGGAGTTGTCAATAACAACAGGAGTGTGAGAACTGCTACGACTGAAGTCAAAGACAAGTTCACATGTTTTTGCAGTGTTCAGCTGGAGATTGTTTACTTTACTCCACTGAAAAACATGTTCGATCTCTGCTCTGTAAGAGGAATCATCAGTGTCACTGATGAGACCGATGATGGTGGTGTCATCAGCGTATTTGATGATCAAGTTAGAGTCAGAGGAGGACACACAATCGTGAGTGTATAAAGTAAAAAGCAAAGGACTCAAAATACATCCCTGAGGAGAACCAGTGCTCACAGAAACAACATCAGAAAAACACTCTCTGAGATCTGTCAGTTAAAAAGCTAAAAATCCATTTACACTTGGCAACACTTAAACCCAGAGACATGAGCTTTTCAATCAGTTTACCTGGGACAGGCAGTTAAAAGCAGAGCTATAATCGATGAAAAGCATTCTGGCCACAGATTTACTAGTGTCCAAGTGAGTGTAGACAGAGTTCAGAGCAAAGGAGATGCATCCTCCACACTCCTGTTCTGTCTGTAGCAAACTGGAGCGGGTCAACACTCACAGGGATCTGGCTCTTAATGAAGTCCAGCACAAGCCGCTCAAAAGTTTTCATAAGAACAGACGTGAGGGCCACAGGACGATAGTCATTCAGGCATGTCACAGGAGTTTTCTTAGGAACTGGAATAATGGTGGACCTTTTAAAGCTCACCGGCACCGTACAGCTCCTGAGTGACAAGTTAAAGATGTCCGTTAAAACAGGGGCAAGTTGCTCGGAGCACAGTTTCAGGACGCGGGGAGGAATGCAGTCCGGGCCTGCGGCTTTCCGAGCTGTGGTCCTGGACAAGACCCGCCGTACTTCCTCGTGAGTCACTGTGAAGGCACCCTGACATTCGGGGAAGACAAAAGGCAGGGGATCAGCAGATTCAAAGCGGCAGTAAAAGTCGTTGAGCTCGTTTGGCAGAGCTTGGCCAGCAGCAATTTTCCCTGCACTTGGTTTCCAGGACGTGATAAGACTGATCCCCTTCCACATGCGTCGAGGGTCCTCTTCCCCAAACAGAACACAGCCCTGTGGGACTCCTGTATTTATAATCCGAGAGTCCGAGACATTCTTCCCCAGACGCACTCGCTGCTTCCTGTCCATCAGGAAGTCAGTGAGCCACCTGAATGTGAATTAGTCTGTCACTGAAGCTGCTCTCCGGAGCAGAGAGAGTGTCCTGCAGGGGGCGACAGTCATGGTCCAGCATAGATGTTAGTTTTCTCAGGACCCTCCTGTCCCCCACCTGCTGCACTGTGTCCAGGGACAGGACTTCATGATGACCTTGTCCAGCTTCTTCCAGCTACCAAAATGTTAACAGCTGTAACATGTTTGGGAAACACAGAAGAAAGACACTGTCGGACCGGCCTGGGCCAGACTGTCCTGAATGTGTGGGACTGTGAACAGGAAGAGGATTTACATCATTCAGGACTTATTTCACTTCATCTGAGCTGCAGGTTTACTTCCTCTTTGCTTCACTTTACCATTTCTTAAACTTCCTCTTGATGAAAAGTGTTTGGTTCCTTTGTCTTTGGCTCGTCTTTGGGCAGTGGAACTAATATCATTCTAACAAGTACTGACCTCCTCACTTCCTGCACGTACATTTGAACACGCACAGTTGTCCAGAACTACTTTTGGACCAAGAGCCACTTTTGGACCAAGAACCACTTAAGGACCATCCTGTAAAGACGTTTTCCAGAGGGAGCATTGAATAATTCTTATTCCAGGTCTGCCCCTACGTGGTCGTGTTGTAAAGTTCCACTGTCCCCTACTGGCCGGATGCTAGAACTACATCGATTTCTGTTGTTTTGTAGACACTTAAGGCTGTGTTCAGACTGATGCATGGATGCATAAGCTGCATGAGTTTATTCTGACGTCCAGCTCCATGGGGCCCTTTAATGAGGACAAATAAGGGCCCTTTTATGATGACAGATTAGGGCCCTTTAATAATGACAGATTAGGGCCCTTTAATGATGACAGATAAGGGCCCTTTATTGATGACAGATTAGGGCCCTTTATTGATGACAGATTAGGGCCCTTTATTGATGACAGATTAGGGCCTGTTATAGAAATATTTTAGTAAAGCAATCTGAATTAACACCAAATAGTTCTGAGTGTAAGTTATTAACTAACAGTGAACTCTGGATTCAGATACAGGCCATAATGCTCTGTTGGCTCAGGTCAGTGATAGATGGAGATTCAGATACAGGCCATAATGCTCTGTTGGCTCAGGTCAGTGATAGATGGAGATTCAGATACAGGCCATAATGCTCTGTTGGCTCAGGTCAGTGATAGATGGAGATTCAGATACAGGCCATAATGCTCTGTTGGCTCAGGTCAGTGATAGATGGAGATTCAGATACAGGCCATAATGCTCTGTTGGCTCAGGTCAGTGATAGATGGAGATTCAGATACAGGCCATAATGCTCTGTTGGCTCAGGTCAATGATAGATGGAGATTCAGATACAGGCCATAATGCTCTGTTGGCTCAGG
The DNA here is from genome assembly GCA_964034765.1 of Knipowitschia caucasica. NCBI lineage: Eukaryota > Metazoa > Chordata > Actinopteri > Gobiiformes > Gobiidae > Knipowitschia > Knipowitschia caucasica. The sequence continues at coordinate 40,199,752 of OZ035837.1, read as the reverse complement.
TCAGTGATAGATGGAGATTCAGATACAGGCCATAATGCTCTGTTGGCTCAGGTCAGTGATAGATGGAGACGTGCTGCATCATGTTTTTGACCTGGGTCATAGAACAATATGTTCAGTTCAAAAGCAGATTGTTACATATATCAGAGTTGTATCAGCGTTAGGAGGCGTAAAGAGAAGCCTTGAGCAACACATATCAATGTTGACTTCATTTATGTAATATCTAGAGTAGATATGTGTTTGTTTACTCTGGTCTATTTAATGTACAGTCATTTCCTCAATCGGGGCAGTCGATTTCAGACGGCTGCCCGGTGGTATTGGTATCGGTTCTGTTATTCATTGTAATTGTGCACATTTACTAATTAATAAACTCACACTTTGTTTGGAATTACAGCTCTGAGTTGTTTACATTATTTTACTCTCGGTATGTACAGAATTTCCACAACAGGCCCTTTAATGATGACAGATAAGGGCCCTTTATAGATGACAGATTAGGGCCCTTTAATCCAACTTTAAACCTTTGATCTACTCTTCCCAAAGCACCTTCCTCTTCTTCCTTGTGACAAAGCAGGTTCCTTTGTCCCTTTTAATGCCACTTTTATTGAATGTATTACCTGTTTTGTGAGGGTGTGTCTCGGACAGCCATTTTGTTTTGTAGGCAAACTCATGTGGGCGGAGCTACAATGATAAAAGCTCACAAGTGAACCTCGTCAAGGGGAGTCACACACAAGGGACAGGATTGCTTGTTGTGCAAAATAAATCTTTTGGCAACTTTGAATGTGACTTCTGCTGTCTCACTTTGACACTCGGGCCAGCTTCCCCGCATTCCTCTAAAGTCCATTATTTCTAAACGTTCCATTCAAGTCTCTGTAGTGTTTAGTTTTATTCTTACACTGAATAAACTGCAGACTATAATAACTGTAGATCACTGCTGCTGGTAAATGCAGCTGAAAATATATCCAAATATATAGAAATACTGGGACCATGTGAGCATGTGACCAGGTGAGACTGGTCACCGGGCGGCACGGTGGCTGAGTGGATAGCACTCTCGCCTCTCAGCAAGAAGGTCCTGGGTTCGAATCCCGGTTGGACCAGGGCCTTTCTGAGTGGAGTTTGCATGTTCTCCCCGTGTCTGCGTAGGTTTCCTCCGGGTGCTCCGGTTTCCCCTACCACTAAAAATATGTACAATAGGTCTGGCATGTGCCTCCTGTACTGGCCCCACTCCCAAAAATAACAATTGTAAATCGCTTTGAGACTCCGATGTGCAGTGAAAAGGCGGTATATAAATAAAGATTACTTACTACTACTTACTGGACCTTCAACTGTGCTTCATGTTAATGAGAGTCTTGCTTCATGGTGAGATTTGTCGCAGACCGTGTATTTTTTCCCTCTTGGATTATGGCCCACTCCAAACTAAAACTGAACCATGGGTCGATCTAACTTCAAGCAACAATAACATAAATGTATGAACTGAAAATGTTTGTACCTGAACATTATTTAATCAGTTTTATACACTGCTTTTTCAGACTCTCAAAGTCTCTTCACAACATTATCCTCTCTCTCCAAACACGGTGGTGATAAACTACTACTGTAGCCACAGCTGCCCTGGGGCACACTGACAGAAGCGAGGCAACCAGTCTGTGCCATCGGCCCCTCCCACCACCACCAACCATTCACACACACACCAGACTCATTCTAATGTGGGGGAAGTGTCTTGCCTAAGGACACAACCACAGTCTGTCACTTTACAGCCGCAGCCGCCCCACTGTGGCACCTGCTGTTCCCAGAGGTTAAGGCTATATCCACACGAAGACAAAACGCTTATAATTTCAGAAACTTTTTCTGTAAACACGGAGTTAGCTCAGTAAATGTGTGCGTCCATATGAATGTAGTCAATACGCCTGAAAACGCTGTGAAACTATGCCAGACCTGTTGGTGGCGCTGTGACGCAATGACTGGATCAAGCCCAAACTTCCGTGACGGGAACTGGGCATGCGCAGAATGTTGTAAACAGACAACATGGCGAGTGGGCGAGCTGGTACTACATTAGTATGGACGGACGATGAGGTTGAACTGTTGCTTCGGGTCACACTGGATTACAAAACCAACAAGCTACATTGTTGTTGTCATTATTTTCTGAGTGCGGCGCATGCTGCTTTAACAAGAGGCGGGGCGATGAAGCGTCTCAGATACATTGCGGAGAGGCAGTAACCACGGAGCGGCATATACGGAGTTTTGAAATCTTTCCACTCTGGGACCTAGTTTCAAAAATGTTCGTTTACACCCCCCCAAAACGCCGGCCTCGTATGGACGATACACTGGATTGATAAAGTATTTTTGCGTTTAGGCCTGAGCTTGACTTCGTGTGGACAGGGCCTAAGTGTCTTGCCCAAGGACACAACGACAGCAGACATCAGTGGGACCACAACCTTCAGGCTCAAAGGCCAATGCTCTACCAACGGAGATACTGTCGTACTGTACTATGTAGCCTATATATACAGTGGGGCAAAAAAGTATTTAGTCAGCCACCGATTGTGCAGGTTCTCCCACTTAGAATAAAGACAGAGGTCTTTAATGTTCATCATAGGTTCACTTCAACTGTGAGACAGAATGTGAAAATAAATCCAGGAATTCACATTGTAGGATTTTTAAAGAATGTATTTGTAAATTAAATCCAGAGGAAGTTTCTGCAGAAGGGTTTTGTGTTTTCAGTGCATAAGTTCAATGGTTTTGTTAAGTCTGAGATACAAGAATATACTATACAAGGATAAGTTGTTGTTGTTGTATAAGTTCTAATGTTCAGAGCTGCATTGGTGTCGATCCAAAGTCTTTACCAAAAGGCATCAGCCATTTTTCTATATCAACACACACTGCCCTGAAACAGTTGTGTGTTTTGTTGTCTCTGTAGACCATCTGTGCTCTGTGTTTGACCCATCCTCCGTAAACACTTAGTTGGACCTCCAAAATAGAAATGTACACATTTGTGGTTTTGAAACAGTCGGTTTGTGCCTCGACAGCAGCAGCTCGGGCAGAAATGCAGTGAATGTTTACGACAGATTCATCACATATTGTTTCTTGACATGGGTCCAAGTGCTCTCTCTTGTGTTTGGGGCCGTGGGCTCTGGCTTTGACCATCTGCCTCGGCACTGTCCACACCGAGACGAGAACTGTCCGGCCAGAAAGAGCGAGGGAGGGCCGTGGGCGGAGAAGGACACTCAAATATGCCGCTGATAATTATAGCCAAACGCCTCAAACACAAAACAGCATCTCAGATCTTCAGCTCATCCGATATTTTTAAACATCCCGATGGAAGGGACAAAGGCGTCAGTATTTTTGTAAAAACAGTGGCTTCTGCAGCACATTTTGATCATCCAGTCTGCCTTTCACGTTTGTGTTAGCGCTGTAATTAGCAGATTGTTTTGATGGTTGGTATTTTGGCTGATTATTCTTTTGATTCATCGATTAGTTGGGTTAGATTGTAAAAAGTATGATTATGGGATTTTTATACAATTGACCCAAATAATCTCAAGTGCTGTCCCTGGAGAACGTCTTCATAGGTGTTACACATTAGTTTGTTTCATTACAAATAGTCTGTGTTTGTCACATAATGAAGTCATTGTAAGAGAAAAGGAATAAATGAAGTGATGAACATGGAGCAGAGGACTCACTCCTTCATCCAGCAGAGCAGTGGCTTTAAAAGATCAACACAGAAGAACCTGAATGAACCCTAACCCTCAGGTCGCTGACATCAGCGGCTTTTTACCGCTTCATGAACATTGATAAAATTAAAAACATAGTGTCTGTTTGTCCTTCAATTGTTGCTGCTTTTAGTCACCTGTGTTTTTATGACTGAAAGATTTTAAAATTGTTTTTCGGCTGTAACATAAACCTGCCGTGGGCTTCTGTTGGTAAATCTGTGATATTTACTCAGACACATGTTGATTCATATGTCCCATCGTCCCACTCCAATAAGACAATAATATATACATAAAATACATACACTTGTTACAGCCCTAATTTACAATTCACAATGTGTGGTTATTGTGAATATTGTGGTTATTGTGAATATTATGGTTATTGTGAATATTATGGTTATTGTGATGTCACATATCTGCAGGTTTTCCACTTTTTTCCAAACCATTCCGTCACTGCACCTCATTTTAATTGTCTTTGAAGAGATCTTGCTGCTAAATATAGATAAATAAAAATAGCACTGAACGTCTAAAGGTCTTATAATATAATAATATATGATGAAATAAAATAATATGAACTTTTCTATAATTCATTTCAATGCAACATTTATTTAAGTCCATTCAATACAATTCAGAACAAGCTTCTCTATGAATCTTTGAAGGCAAAACATGTTCTCAGCGCCTTAACAATGAGAAAAGAATGCACACAGCAGTCACGATGGGAGCTCTCCTACTGTTTGGCAGAGCTGTAACCATCCCATCCCATAATGCACTGCACCATGGCTTATGTAAGAGACTGTTCTGGTCTATTCTTAGCTCTACCTCGCTGAGAAAGAAACGGTGCTGGTGCCGAGAGTCAGAGCGATGTGATGAGGCGGGACCCAGGGAGCTGCAAACAGTGGGAAACTCAGCGTCCGTACTGGCACCACCTGGAAATGCCCAAATTAGGCTTCAGGAAGTAGTGGCGTACAAAAAGGGCAGTATGTACCGCATTTAGAGGTACACAAGTATGGAAATGACACTTTTAAAACTGTTGTGTTGTTTGGATTGTAAAGAGTGGCCAAAAAGAGAAAAGTGGATTTTTAGGTTATCTCCCTTTAATATAATCCTGGAAAGAACAAAACAGACAGTTATTAAAAAAAAATGGGACTGATCAAAAAACAGTGTTGGGACAGAAAAACGAATAATCAATAACAATGTTTTCTAAATGATTCGTAACGAGGAGGAAATACAGTAATGGCTCAACTTTGGCGTTTGTTTTTCTTTCCTTGGATTTTCCAGGAAGATGTCCCTCGACATGTTCTTGTTACTCTGCTCATTCCAAAATGTTTGTTCAGTTCTGGACTGACATTTTCTATGAAAGTGTATATTTACAACTTAAAGAGCCAGTGAGTCAGCGTCAAAGTGCATTTCCTTCTACTTCTCCGTCGCTTGCACCAAATAATGGTACTTTTCAAATGCCAAGTGCACATTTGGACAAAACTCCTCTGAAATTGTTCAAAGCAGTTGTTCCGCTGATAAAAGTAGTTTCAAGATGTTTTCTTTGAAGTATTTGTGTTTTCTGGATCAAGGACGAGAGGGTGAGGTCGGACAAGATCAGGACATTATTAACATTGTTTGTTCCACAACAGGCAGAGAGCTGGGCTGGGCTGGTCTAGGCTGGTCTAGGCTGGTCTAGACTGGGCTGGGCTGGACTGGACTGGACTGGGCTGGGCTGGGCTGGTCTGGTGTGGGCTGGGCTGGTCTGGTGTGGGCTGGTCTAGGCTGGTCTAGGCTGGGCTGGACTGGACTGGGCTGGTCTGATCTGGTCTAGGCTGGGCTGGTCTGGTCTGGTCTAGGCTGGGTTGGTCTAGGCTGGTCTGGGCTGCTCTGGTCTGGTCTGGGCTCGGACCCCGGGGCGATGGCTGCTTCTGCTGGTCCTGTTTATTGTCAGACTGATCTCCTGCAGGTCCATGCTCCTCTGTCAGACTTTATGTGGACTTTGTGTTCGTTCCATGGATTTAAAGAACATAACAATGCATTATTTTAAAGTGATTCATTTTAGAGTCCGAATAACAGACAGACACACACACACACACACACACACACACACACACAGACACACATAGACACACACACACACACAGACACACACACACAGACACACACACACAGACACACACACACACAGACACACACAGACACACACACAGACACACACACACACAGACACACACACACACACACAGACACACACAGACACACACACACACACACACACAGACACACACAGACACACACACAGACACACACACACACACACACACACAGACACTAGGGCTGCGATGTTCGATATGTGTGTTTCTTGCGATAACGATATTATTGCGATATTTTTGTCTTTCACCTAAAATTGCTTCTGCTTTGAAACACAAGACAAATAACAACATTAATAACATCCAAATGCATTTATTTATATAATTGTTTGTTTGTTTGTTGTTCTTGTTAAATGTGGATGTGTCTGTTTTGTTGTCTTTAATAAAGGAAAAAAACAAAATAAATAATTAAAAATTATTGCGCATCTTGTCTATACGGATATTGCATGTACCAATATCGCAATAATTATTATTTTTTGATATCTTGTTGAGTCCTAAAAGACACACACATACACACAGAGACACACACACACACACACACACAAAGACAGACAGACACACAGTCACACACAGACACACACACACACACATGATCAGATGACTGTAAAGGGGCGTTCACACCGGACTTAACTTCGGCGTCAAAAGCGTCAGGTTTCCATTGAAAGTGAATGGTGAAGCGCGTCAGGTGAAGCCGAGAGCCCCGGCGTCACTTGACGCGCGTCAAAAGCTTCAAGAGTCGCGCGTACTACGCGCTCACTTGAAGCTTTTGACGCGCGAAACGCTCGCGTATCACAACAATCCCTCTGACGCCGAAGCTGAGCAAAGCTGAGCTTTTGAAGCTTTGACGCGGGCTTCAACCAATCAGGAGACGAGCAGCAGCAGAGGGTCTGTCTCTGTCATGAAGAGAAGTCATGTATCTGCTGCTGCTGTTTTATTGTTATTAGTAATATTATTTGTATGAGTAGTAAAATTCTGAGTAACAAAAATCATTGTACACATGCTGTGTAGTAAACGTAGTTTATTTAATATAAGAACAGGCTGACGATGGGTCTGGCTCAGAGCAAGGCAGCTCCGGGCGGGCGAGAGCCGGGGAGAGGCAGGGAGAGGCGAGTGAGAGCCGGGGAGAGGCAGGGAGAGCCGGGGAGAGGCAGGGAGAGGCGAGAGCGAGGCGGGGAGAGGCAGGGAGAGGCAGGGAGAGGCAGGGAGAGGCGAGCGAGAGCCGGGGAGAGGCGAGCCAGAGCCGGGGAGAGGCAGGGAGAGGCGAACGAGAGCCGGGGAGAGGCGAGCGAGAGCCGCGGAGAGGCAGGGAGTGGCGAGCGAGAGCCGGGGAGAGCCGGGGAGAGGCAGGGAGAGGCGAGCTCCGGGGTTTGAGAACTCAGACTGGGCGAGTGACATGCGGAAGTACCGCTGAAAGCGAAACTCCTCCGTACGCAGCTCCTGGAGTAAATGACGGAACTCTGCAAACACTGCAGCCTCTCAAGTCTGTGGTGAACCCAGAACATGTTTTGTTGAAGCCCTACAACAACGTTATTTTGCTTTATATAACAAATAAAGGCTCGCTGCTCATTGAAAAATCCACCGCTGTCCTGACTACAGGCAACAGAGAAGCTCCTCCCACAGGCAACAGAGAAGCTCCTCCCACCGGCGTCAGGCGCGTCACTCGCGTCAAAAGCTTCAAGCACCAAAATGACAAAACTATCCCGGCGTCAGTTGAAGCGCGTCAAAAGCTTTTTGAAGCTTTTGGTCTGAACGCGCCTTAAGTCTCCTTCACCGTTCACACGTGTGTGTCTGTGTCTCCTTCACCGTTCACACGTGTGTGTCTGTGTCTCCTTCACCGTTCACACGTGTGTGTCTGTGTCTCCTTCACCGTTCACACGTGTGTGTCTGTGTCTCCTTCACCGTTCACACGTGTGTGTCTGTGTCTCCTTCACCGTTCACACGTGTGTGTCTGTGTCTCCTTCACCGTTCACACGTGTGTGTCTGTGTCTCCTTCACCGTTCACACGTGTGTGTCTGTGTCTCCTTCACCGTTCACACGTGTGTGTCTGTGTCTCCTTCACCGTTCACACGTGTGTGTCTGTGTCTCCTTCACCGTTCACACGTGTGTGTCTGTGTCTTCTTCACCGTTCACACGTGTGTGTCTGTGTCTCCTTCACCGTTCACACGTGTGTGTCTGTGTCTCCTTCACCGTTCACACGTGTGTGTCTGTGTCTCCTTCACCGTTCACACGTGTGTGTCTGTGTCTCCTTCACCGTTCACACGTGTGTGTCTGTGTCTCCTTCACCGTTCACACGTGTGTGTCTGTGTCTCCTTCACCGTTCACACGTGTGTGTCTGTGTCTCCTTCACCGTTCACACGTGTGTGTCTGTGTCTCCTTCACCGTTCACACGTGTGTGTCTGTGTCTCCTTCACCGTTCACACGTGTGTGTCTGTGTCTCCTTCACCGTTCACACGTGTGTGTCTGTGTCTCCTTCACCGTTCACACGTGTGTGTCTGTGTCTCCTTCACCGTTCACACGTGTGTGTCTGTGTCTCCTTCACCGTTCACACGTGTGTGTCTGTGTCTCCTTCACCGTTCACACGTGTGTGTCTGTGTTTCTAGATCTCAGTGACACTTTGCTGGAGGTGGTGGGTCTGGAGGGGGCCATCGAGATGGGCCAGATCTACACCGGACTGAAGAGTGCGGGACGGAGACTGGCCCAATGCTCCAGCGTCACCCTCAGGTCTGTGCCTCCTACCCTTCCCTACCCTACCATAACCATAACCCTGCCATAACCATAACCCTGCCATAACCATAACCCTACCATAACCATAGCCCTGCCATAACCATAACCCTGCCATAACCATAACCCTGCCATAACCCTACCATAACCATAACCCTACCATAACCATAACCCTGCCATAACCATAACCCTAACATAACCCTACCATAACCATAACCCTGCCATAACCATAACCCTAACATAACCCTACCATAACTAAAACCCTACCATAACCATAACCATAACCCTGCCATAACCCTACCATAACCCTGCCATAACCCTACCATAACCCTGCCATAACCCTACCATAACCATAACCCTGCCATAACCATAACCCTGCCATAACCATAACCCTGCCATAACCCTACCATAACCATAACCCTACCATAACCATAACCCTGCCATAACCATAACCCTAACATAACCCTACCATAACCATAACCCTGCCATAACCATAACCCTAACATAACCCTACCATAACTAAAACCCTACCATAACCATAACCATAACCCTGCCATAACCCTACCATAACCCTGCCATAACCCTACCATAACCATAACCCTGCCATAACCATAACCCTGCCATAACCATAACCCTGCCATAACCATAACCCTGAAATATACATGACAGAGAAAAGGGAAAGCTAATGCTGAATTATAGATAACAATAACATACAGCCTGGTGAACTGTCCCGGCACATACATGTCACATACATGTCACATACATGTCACATACATGTCACATACATGTCACATACATGTCACATACATGTCACATACATGTCACATACATGTCACATACATGTCACATACATGTCACATACACCGCACATGGACCATGTTGACGTCTGTTGTTTGCTTGAATGTTAGAGGAGGAGTTTGTGAATGATTGAGCTGTGAGTGGGACCAGGCCCCACAGGGACAGGGACCAGGGGGACAGGGACCAGAGGGACCAGAGGGACAGGGACCAGGCCCCACAGGGACAGGTGGAAGACACTCAGAACATCACAAACTGCATCTTATTGTTCTTCTAAATGTTGTAAAAATCATCTGCTGCTGAGAAAATACAGACAAAATAATAGGTCTAAACCATAGACAGTATATATTAACGGACGTAGTCAGACCTATCTCCACCGTTCTAACTAATGGGCCAAAAATAGGGCTTTCATGGAGAAAAAATGCATCTCTGCATGCGTCAGCTGCACGAGCCCAATTCATTTAACGACAGACTTCAAAAGTCCACAGCGACTAAACTAGACTGGTCCAGAACACTCAGCATTGACACACATGTGGAACGGAGCTTTGGGCCAAGAGACAACTTTTGGTCCATCCTGTAAAGACGTTTTCGAGAGGTCAGAAGATGCTATATGTTAGCATTGGCTAATTCTTATTCCGGGTGCACCCCCACAGGCCCTGGGTGGTACTGCAGCATGTCAGCGCACCTCATTTTGGCCACTTTTGAGCTGGGACCCGCCCCCAATCGTTTAGACAGATTATCAGGACCAGTATCGACCAATATTGGATCTATCCAATGATTAGTCCTTAGTCCAGTCTTCTGGTTCAAACAACAATGATAGAACAAAACACAGACATGCATTTGTCTACTGCACACACACACACCCACACACACACACACACACACACACAGCTGTAACACACTGTGCATGTGCCAACACAAATCATTCATGAGTTTAGTTTGTTTTATTTCAGTCTAAAGTAACTTTAAAACAGGACACTTCAGTTGGACAGAATCAGATACAAGAGCGGCCCGTGTCCATCATGCTCTACATCCATACAGTGGGGATTATTGGTTTTGTGTGTTACTTTTCCACTATTTGTCTATATTTTCACTATAACTGTAAATGAATATCAGCTCCACATAAATGTTTTCCTCCTGGACCAGAGTTTACATGATTTGAAATGGGATTCTTTTCATTACCTCTATGCCCTGGGCTCAGATTTAAATTTTCCCAGACTCTATCTCCCTCTACGATGGAGGACACACAACACTTTGACAACACACACAACACTTTGAAAACACACACAACACTTTGAAAACACACAAAACACTTTCCAAGAACTGAGCTGAAGAGTATTTAGTCATCACTGTCCCGTACACTGTGGCTTTAGCTGCAGGAGAGGACACAGGCCCTAAACTGACTTGTGTGTGTTGTGTGTGTCTGTGTGTGTGTGTGTGTGTGTGTCTGTGTGTGTGTGTGTGTGTGTGTCTGTGTGTGTGTGTGTGTGTGTGTCTGTGTGTGTGTGTGTGTGTGTGTGTGTGTGTGCGTGCGTGTGTGTGTGTGTGTGTGTGTGTGTGTCTGTGTGTGTGTGTGTGTGTGTGTGTGTGCATGCGTGCGTGCGTGTGTGTGTGTGTGTGTGTGTGTGCGTGTCTGTGTGTATGTGTGTGTGTGTTTAAACAGTGGGGGCCTGTCTGGGAATGAGTCTGAAAGAAACAAAGGAGGCAGTGTGTGACCCTGTGATGGGATAGTGCGAACGGCCTGAGGTGTGTGATCTAACCTCTGTCTCTCTCCTTGGTCTCTCTCTCGCTCTGGTCTCTCTCTGGTCCCTCTCTGGTCCCTCTCTCTGGTCTCTCTCTCTCTGGTCTCTCTCTGGTCTCTCTCTCTCTGGTCTCTCTCTGGTCCCTCTCTCTGGTCTCTCTCTCAGGACGTCCCGGCGACTCCCCATGCAGATTGATGGTGAGCCCTGGATGCAGCCCCCGTGTACAGTAAGTAGCTCATGATGTTTGCTCATGAAAATAGTTCATAAACTCATTGCAGTTAATAATCAGGGTGCAAAGAAACTTTAAAAAAATGCATCTTCCTGAGAAGACATTATTGTGTATTTCGTTGTGTTGCATGGTTCCTCTCAACGTGGAGGAGCAGCGGCTCTACTCCGAGCTCCTCCCGTGTGACTGAGCTCCTCACCTTATCTCTAAGGGAGCAGCCACTCTGCGGAGGAAGCTCATTTCGACCGCTTGTATCCGCGATCTCGTTCTTTCGGTCATTACCCAAAGCTCATGACCATAGGTGAGGGAGGGGACGAAGATTGACCGATAAATCGAGAGCTTTGCCTTTCGGCTCAGCTCCCTCTTCACCACGACGGTCCGATACAGCTCTGACTGCAGACGCTGCTACCTCTTTACCACGACGGTCCGATACAGCGACCGCATCACTGCGCACGCTGCACCGATCCACCTGTCAATCTCACGCTCCATCCTTCCCTCACTCGTGAACAAGACCCCGAGATACTTGAACTCCTCCACTTGAGGAAGGACCTCTCCACCCACCTGCAGAGGGCAAGGCACCTTTTTCAGGTCGAGCACCATGGCCTCGGATTTGGAGGTGCTGATTCTCATCCCAGCCGCTTCACACTCGGCTGCAAACCGTCCCAGTGCATGCTGCAGGTCCTGGTTTGTTGGAGCCAACAGGACAACATCGTCTGCAAACAGCAGAGATGAAATCCTGTGGTCCCCGAACCGGACCCCCTCCGACCCCTGGCTGCACCTAGAAATTCTGTCCATAAATACAGTGAACATTACCAGTGACAAAGGGCAGCCCTGGCGGAGGCCAACACCGGGAACACGTCTGACTTACTGCTGATAAACACAGCTCTGGCTCCGGTCATACAGGGACCGGACGGCCCTCAGCAGAGGACCCCGTACTCCCGGAGAACCCCCCGAAGGACACCCCGGGGAACACGGTCAAATGCCTTCTCCAAATCCACAAACCACATGTGGACAGGTTGGGCGAACTCCCATGAACCCTCGAGTATCCGATGGAGAGTATAGAGCTGGTCCAGTGTTCCGCGACCGGGACAAAAACCACACTGCTCCTCCTGAATCCGAGATTCGACCATCGGCCGTAGCCTCCTCTCCAGTACCTTGGAGTAGACCTTACCGGGGAGGCTGAGGAGTGTGATTCCCCCGATAATTGGAACACACACTCCGGTCCCCCTTCTTGTAGAGAGGGACCACCACCCAGTCTGCCACTCCATTGGCACTGCCCCCAAGACAGTCCTACAGCATCCAGAGACTTTAGAGTCAGGACGGATCTCATCCACTCCTGGCGCCTTGCCACCAAGGAGGCTGCCAACCACCTTGGTGACCTCTGCCAGGGAGATGGAAGTATCTGCCCCAACATCCTCAATCTCTGCCTCTGTAACAGTGGACGTGACGGGGGGATTGAGGAGAACCTCCAAGTATTCCTTCCATCGCCCGACAATATCCCCAGTCGAGGTCAGCAGCTCTCCACCCGCACCGTACATGGTGTTGGCAAAGAACTTCTTCCCCCTCCTGAGGCGCCGGACGGTTTGCCAGAATCTCTTTGAGGCCGACCGATAGTCATGCTCCATGGACTCTCCAAACTCCTCCCAGTCCCGGGTTTTTTGCCTCTGTAACAGCCCGGGCAGCGGCACGCTTGGCCTGACGGTACTGGACAGCTGCCTCAGGAGTCCCATGAACCATCATTGCTCGATAGGACTCCTTCTTCAGCCTGACGGCATCCCTTACTGCCGGTGTCCACCACCGGGTTCGGGGGTTGCCGCCGGGACCAGCACCAGAGACCTTGCGACCACAGCTACGAGCCGCCGCATCGGCGATAGAGGAAGAGAACATGGTCCACTCGGACTCAATGTCCCCCTCCTCCACCGGGACCTGGGAGAAACTCTCCCGGAGGTGTGAGTTGAAAGTCCGTCTGACAGGGGGCTCAGCGAGACGTTCCCAGCAGACCCTCACTACACGCTTGGGTCTGCCAGGTCCGACCGGCTTCCTCCCCTGCCAGCGGATCCAACTCACGACCAGGTGGTGATCGGTGACAGCTCCGCCCCTCTCTTTAGCTCCTCCCCTCTCTTCACCCGAGTGTCCGAGACACGCGGTCGAAGGTCAGATGATACAACAACAAAGTCGATCATCGACCTCCGGCCTAGGGTGTCCTGGTGCCACGTGCACTGGTGTCACCCTTGTGCTCGAACATGGTGTTCGTGATGGACAAACTGTGACTGGCACAGAAGTCCAACAACTGAACACCGCTCGGGTTCAGATCAGGGGGACGTTCTTCCCTATCACCCCTCTCCAAGTGTCACTGGCATTTCCCACATGGGCGTTGAAGTCCCCCAGGAGAATAACGGAGTCCCCGGGCGGTGCACTGTCCAGTACCCCTCCCAAGGACTCCAAGAAGGCCGAGTACTCTGCACTGCTGTTAGGCCCGTAGGCACAACAAAATTGAGAGACTTGTCCCCCACCCGAAGGCGGTAGGGACGCGACCCTCTCAATTACCGGGGAGAACTCCTACACGTGGCAACTGAGATGGGGGGCAATGAGAATGGCCACCCCAGAGGCCGACTATCTCTAGTCTGTATCTCTCAACCTCCCCCACGAGCTCGGACTCCTTCGCCCCCAGTGAGGTGACGTTCCACGTCCCAGATGCTGTCACCCAAGACCTGTCTGCCATGAAGCCCCAGACAGCATAGCTCCCAGGATCATCCGAGTACTCAAACTCCCCCACCACGTTAAGATGGCAGTCCATGTTTTTTTTTTTTCACATCTCAGTATCGCAGTTCTTTGTATTCATTTCTGTTTCTTGTATCAATCTTCCAGATCCGAATCACGCACAAGAACCAAGTTCCCATGCTCCTGGGCCCGCCTCAGAAGACCCCATTTTTCTTCTTCAAAAAGCGCAATCGGAGCCGTGACTAAATCTTTATATACTGAAAATACAATATGCATACACAGACACAGACACACACAGACACACACACACACACACACACACACACACACACACACACACACACACACACACACACACACACACACACACATATATATATTTTGCATATTGGCAGCTCCAAAAGATGAGGTATGTCAAAAAATACCAAAAATCAGGACACTCAAGACTTTTGGACCAAACCCTGTGGAATTCTCCTGTTTTCCTTCATGCAGTTTTTGGACAAACTGCACCAGTACAGCACTGCCGGACCATCACACTTTACTGGTGCACGACTGGTACAGACTCCATGGCACTGCCGGACCATCACACTTTACTGGTCCGGGACTGGTACAGACTCCATGGTTGAGAACGAACAATCAGAAAATGCACCGACGTGGAAGATGAAAGAGAAAGCCTGAAGCTGAGAAGCTTTGACTGAACCACTTCTTTATAAATAATACAAATGGTTGTAAGAGGTTTCACAGCAGGACCCGCACACATACACACACAAACACACACACACACACACGTACACATACACAAATATACACACACACTTACACGCACACACACATACACACGCGTACACACACATACACACACACATACACACACACACATATATACATACACACACGTACACTTACATATCAGAATCAGAATCAGAATCAGAATCAGAATCATTTTTATTGCCAACGTAAGTAACGGGAGGTCACAGACTTGGAAATTGCTTTGGCTCAGTGCAACAGTCAAAAAGAGATAATAAAAATAAGAATAAAAAACACTTCTAAAGAATAAATTTAAATTTAAAATAGAGTTACAGTTACTATTTACAATATACAAGTGCACATGGTGCACACAATGTAAGGTGACAGCAGTACAGTGAAGTAAAGTGACGTATGATGGGCAGTAAAGTGACTTTATAAAGGGCGGGGGGACAGGTTAAGAAGTGTTCAAGAGTCCAACAGCAGAGGGGAAGAAACTGTTCTTGTGGCGGGAGGTTCTAGTCCTGATGGACCGCAGCCTCCTGCCTGAGGGGAGTGGTTGGAATAGTCCATGTGCAGGGTGAGAGGGGTCGGCTGTGATACGACCCAGCCCGGCCTCGAGCTCGGGCGACGTACAGGTCCTGCAGCGATGGAAGGCTGCGGCCGATCACTTCCTCTGCAGAGCGCACAATGCGCTGTAGTCTCTGTTTGTCCCTGACTGTGGCTCCAGCGAACCACACGGTGATGGAGGAGGTGAGGATGGACTCGATGATGGCCGTGTAGAACTGCACCAACATCTGTGCAGGCAGCTTGGCTTTCCTGAGCTGCCGCAGGAAGTACATCCTCTGCTGGGCCTTCTTGATGAGGGAGCTGATGGTCGGCTCCCACTTGAGGTCCTGGGTGATGGTGGTGCCCAGGAAACGGAAGGACTCCACAGAGGTGATGGGGGAGTCCATCACGGAGGGTGGGGGCGGGGGGACAGTGCTCTTCCTGAAGTCCACAATCATCTCCACTGTCTTCTGGGCGTTCAGCTCCAGGTTGTTACCACTGCACCAGGACACCAGCCGGTCCACCTCCCTCCTGTAGGCGGACTCATCGTTGTTGGAGATGAGTCCAATGAGGGTGGTGTCGTCCGCGAACTTGATCAGCTTCACGGAGTCGTGGCTGGAGGTGCAGTGGTTGGTGTACAGGGAGAAGAGCAGGGGAGAAAGAACACAGCCCTGTGGGGCTCCTGTATTTATAATCCAAGGGTCCGAGACATTCTTCCCCAGACGCACTCGCTGCTTCCTGTCCGTCAGGAAGTCAGTGATCCACCTGCAGGTGGAATCGGGCACGTTGAGCTGGGAGAGCTTGTCCTGGAGCAGGGATGGCAGGATTGTGTTGAAGGCAGAGCTGAAGTCCACGAACAGGACCCTGGCGTAGGTCCCCGGGGAGTCCAGGTGCTGTAGGATGTGGTGGAGGGCCAGGTTAATGGCGTCGTCTACAGATCTGTTGGCTCTGTAGGCGAACTGCAGGGGGTCCAGGAGGGGGGAGGTGAGGGACTTGAGATGGGAGAGAACCAGGCGTTCAAATGACTTCATGACGACAGACGTAAGAGTGCTACAGGTCTGTAGTCATTGAGTCCTGTGATCCTGGGCTTCTTCGGGACGGGGACAATGATGGAGGATTTGAAGCAGGCCGGGACATGGCAGGACTGCAGAGAGGAGTTGAAAATGTCCGTGAACACAGGAGTAAGCTCACTGGCGCAGTGTCTCAGAGTGGCCGGAGACACGTGGTCCGGGCCAGGAGCTTTGCGGGGGTGCAGCCTCAGGAAGAGTTGTTTAATCTCTTTAGCGGCTATTGTTAGGCTGGGGGCAGGGCTGATGGGTGGGTCGTTAGAGTAGTTAGTTACACACACACACACACACACACACACACAGAGCAACATGCCTAATATATTATTGAGTTATTTGTGGCTGGACAGCGGTGGGATGATCTCGGTCAGTGCACACAGGAGCCTCTGAGCAGCACTGGCCTAAAAACCTTTAACAACAAAGATCAGAACATACACAACTGCAGCGTACGGACTATAGGGACGTTTATCATTTCTTCTGCTCTGACTTTATGC
This sequence comes from Knipowitschia caucasica, assembly GCA_964034765.1. Taxonomy (NCBI): domain Eukaryota; kingdom Metazoa; phylum Chordata; class Actinopteri; order Gobiiformes; family Gobiidae; genus Knipowitschia; species Knipowitschia caucasica. The sequence goes on along the minus strand of OZ035837.1, from coordinate 40,182,875 downwards.
ACATAGGGACGTTTATCATCTCTTCTGCTCTGACTTTATGCACATAAGTGGTCCCAGCGTCTGACCCGCTCGGTTCACTGTCATACGAAGCCTGGGGTTTATTTACCGTCGCATTGACAGACCTAAAATGTGCTCCTGTGAAATCCTAATTTCACTGTCAAACTGTTTCCTCTGCACCTTCGACATTATTCTAACATTATTCCTTTAAGTACCAAAAATACAAAGACAAAGAAGGACTTGTATCTACGACAACATGTGTTGATCCAAAACAACGAGGCGACAGGTTTGTGTTTATAATAACGAATGTATCACATGATTATAGTCATGGCCAAAATACTGCATATGATAAAGAATAATATATGTATATATTCTGGAGAGTAGGTGTAGCTCACATATACTGTACACTTGAATGTGTTTATCATTGTCAAAGTGAAAGTGTTAGTTTAGACGGTTTGGATCAGTATTCTTACTTTGAGCTGCTGCAGTCACTCTCTGGACATTTCCACTCAAAGAGGATCTAAAAACTGTGATTCTGTAGAAGTCTGTGTTTTTATTGTGCTTCACCAACGCTCTTATAGTGCCACAAAACTGTGACGGTCGGAACTCTGAGTCCGGCCAGTTTACTTTTTAAATAATCTTTTACCCATTTCTTTTAAATCATTTATTTTAGAGACCAACCAATTCAGTTTCTTGTTGGAACACGTTTTTATGGCTTAAACAATTCATTCACTTTTACTTGTGATTCAAACATGGTTCATTTCTTCATTTATCTTCTGCAGATGTGAAAGTTCGCATCCATCCCTCACAACACAGAAGGCGACCAATGTTCTTTACTGTAAAATCCATGTCCATAAAACAAGACACCCGCTAGAATCGATAAAGAATAAAGTCTGTGATGTCGCATTTGCTTCTGTAGCCTTAGTGTGTACACATCTGTGGATTGTCTGATGGCAGAGTATTCAGGGCTTTCTTCTGCCACATTTCTAACATTATTATACTCTGGACATCCTAGAATCGTCAGAGAGTGGCTGCAGCGTGAGGTCTTTGAGCCACGGCTGAGGCCCCCTTTAACCACACGGGCACGGCCTCTTCACCCAGGCCCCTCAAAAACATTACCACTTTTCAGTATTTACTAAACAACATCAATATTTCTGCTCAAAATGGACGTTAGCTGCAGTTTAAGCTCTGAAAGCGTCGCTGTGTGAGTGGATCCTTCCGGAGCCTGGGTGTGAGCTGTGCCCGTGGAGAAGAGTGCATGTTTACAGTCATAAAGGAAGGAATAGTTACCAAGTGTATATATTTGTTAATAATGTTTTATCTCCATCACCGCATGCCTGCAGAAACTGTGAACAAAACGGAGCATCCAAACGGCCATTACTTTGCTTTGCTGAATATTTATTATCTGTTCTGATCGGTTGTGATTCTATTCTTTTTCTCAGCATGTTCATAATCATGTATAAAAGACGAGGATCATAATAAAGTGGTAGAAAAGTGGCCCCGGCTGTGTGCTTTGTCACGTGTGTGTTTTACTGCGGGCAATAAGGAGAGGGCTCGTCCCACCTCTGCTCTGTGGCTTTGAACTGACAGATGGTCCTGGAGTCTGTGGAGATGGTCCTAGAGTCTGTGGAGATGGTCTTAGAGTCTGTGGAGATGGTCCTGGAGTCTGTGGAGATGGTCCTAGAGTCTGTGGAGATGGTCCTGGAGTCTGTGGAGATGGTCCTGGAGTCTTTGGAGATGGTCCTGGAGTCTGTGGAGATGGTCCTAGAGTCTGTGGAGATGGTCTTAGAGTCTGTGGAGATGGTCCTGGAGTCTGTGGAGATGGTCCTGGAGTCTGTGGAGATGGTCCTGGAGTCTGTGGAGATGGTCCTAGAGTCTGTGGAGATGGTCCTGGAGTCTGTGGAGATGGTCCTAGAGTCTGTGGAGATGGTCCTGGAGTCTGTGGAGATGGTCTTAGAGTCTGTGGAGATGGTCCTGGAGTCTGTGGAGATGGTCCTGGAGTCTGTGGAGATGGTCCTGGAGTCTGTGGAGATGGTCCTAGAGTCTGTGGAGATGGTCCTGGAGTCTGTGGAGATGGTCCTGGAGTCTGTGGAGATGGTCTTAGAGTCTGTGGAGATGGTCCTGGAGTCTGTGGAGATGGTCCTGGAGTCTGTGGAGATGGTCCTAGAGTCTGTGGAGATGGTCTTAGAGTCTGTGGAGATGGTCCTGGAGTCTGTGGAGATGGTCTTAGAGTCTGTGGAGATGGTCCTTGAGTCTGTGGAGATGGTCTTAGAGTCTGTGGAGATGGTCCTGGAGTCTGTGGAGATGGTCCTGGAGTCTGTGGGGATGGTCCTAGAGTCTGTGGAGATGGTCCTGGAGTCTGTGGAGATGGTCCTAGAGTCTGTGGAGATGGTCCTGGAGTCTGTGGAGATGGTCCTGGAGTCTGTGGAGATGGTCCTAGAGTCTGTGGAGATGGTCCTAGAGTCTGTGGAGATGGTCCTGGAGTCTTTGGAGATGGTCCTGGAGTCTGTGGAGATGGTCCTGGAGTCTGTGGAGATGGTCCTAGAGTCTGTGGAGATGGTCCTGGAGTCTGTGGAGATGGTCCTAGAGTCTGTGGAGATGGTCCTGGAGTCTGTGGAGATGGTCCTAGAGTCTGTGGAGATGGTCCTGGAGTCTGTGGAGATGGTCTTAGAGTCTGTGGAGATGGTCCTGGAGTCTGTGGAGATGGTCCTGGAGTCTGTGGAGATGGTCCTGGAGTCTGTGGAGATGGTCCTAGAGTCTGTGGAGATGGTCCTGGAGTCTGTGGAGATGGTCCTGGAGTCTGTGGAGATGGTCCTGGAGTCTGTGGAGAGGTCCTGGAGTCTGTGGAGATGGTCTTAGAGTCTGTGGAGATGGTCCTGGAGTCTGTGGAGATGGTCCTGGAGTCTGTGGAGATGGTCCTGGAGTCTGTGGAGATGGTCCTGGAGTCTGTGGAGATGGTCCTAGAGTCTGTGGAGATGGTCCTGGAGTCTGTGGAGATGGTCCTAGAGTCTGTGGAGATGGTCCTGGAGTCTGTGGAGATGGTCCTAGAGTCTGTGGAGATGGTCCTGGAGTCTGTGGAGATGGTCCTAGAGCCTGTGGAGATGGTCCTGGAGTCTGTGGAGATGGTCCTGGAGTCTGTGGAGATGGTCCTGGAGTCTGTGGAGATGGTCCTGGAGTCTGTGGAGATGGTCTTAGAGTCTGTGGAGATGGTCCTGGAGTCTGTGGAGATGGTCCTGGAGTCTGTGGAGATGGTCCTGGAGTCTGTGGAGATGGTCCTGGAGTCTGTGGAGATGGTCCTGGAGTCTGTGGAGATGGTCCTGGAGTCTGTGGAGATGGTCCTGGAGTCTGTGGAGATGGTCTTAGAGTCTGTGGAGATGGTCCTGGAGTCTGTGGAGATCAGGAAAAGAACGCCACGTTTGGCTCTTCACGCTTTTCTACGTTTGAGGTTTTTTATTTATCAACAAAAACTAAACTATTCCTGAAATTAGTCAGTTTAAAGTAAGTAAGTAAGTAATGTTTTGTTTTTATGTAGTGCCTTTCTCAGACCAGAGTCAAAGCGGTTCACAATTGTTACATTAGTCTGTCACTCCACACAGAGATGGGAGGGGCCAGTGTAGGAGGCACAGACCTATTGTACATGTTTTTATTGGTAGGGGAAACTGGAGCAGCTGGAGGAAACCTTTGCAGACACGGGGAGAACATGCAAACTCCACTCAGAATCACATCGTTGTATCAATAACAGAGTTTTCAGACACCTATTGGTCTGGTTCACTTTAACTGGGCCAACTCTGGTTCACCTTAATTGGACTAACGCTAGTCCACTTTAACTGGGCCAACTATGGTCCACTTGGGCCAACTCTAGTTCACTTTAACTGGATCAACTCTGGTTCTCTTTAACTGGGCCAACTATGGTTCACTTTAACTGGGCCAACTCTGGTTCACTTTAACTGGATCAACTCTGGTTCCCTTTAAAGCAGCAGTAAGCGATTTGGTCGTTTCCGGCAGTTTCTTCTGCCTGAGCGAATTATTAGCCCCGCCCCCGTCTCCTCGTCACACCACATGAACGCGCATCGTGTTGGTGATGGCAGCAGCATGTTCATCTCCGTCAGGTCTACTCGTAAGTATATTAACAACAAACTCTGGGAGTGAAATATTAGCATAGAATAGCTCAGTTGTAACCTAGCTATAACACTGGAAGCAGCTTGGTGTTAGCTAGGATAGCATCACTAAGAAAGAGATAAAAACAATCCAGTCTTTTATAGAATAATACTGCTTTTATAGTTGGTACACTGATAACTGTTGTGATAAACATAATGTTGCAGATTGCAGTGTGACGTGTCTCAACATTATGCACTGTAACATCTGTTACAGTGCATATGTATTAGATGAATGTAATGCATATACATTACAACAACAAAGCTTTACATGAAGGTTATTTAAAGTAATACATTACTGCTTTCCTCACAATTTGTATATTTGGAGTTCTTTATAGACAACACTGTAGTAATGTATTATGTGAAAGTAAAGCTGCATCTCACTGGAAGCTGCCTTCTCAATGTCACAAAATAAAGATACATTTATTGATGTAATCAACATCTGTATTATGTGCTTATTGTTCAGAGAATGAAGACAAAATCAAAGTGTATCAGAGCTGTACAGTGAGATGTGGGACTGAAAAACAATTCCAGTAAAGCTTGTCCGAAACGCAAAAGTACTGTCATAACTAATTACGTTACACTATTACACTGTAAGGAAACTCACCACTTTGAAAGAAAAGCTACAAGTAACAGAATATATAAAGTCATTTGTCATAACGGTTCTTTCAGGAAGCACTGAACGCCCTCTGTCCAGAGAAGCTGATGACCAGATCCTTTCCCTGATGCGTCTGTGAAAGGTGCCAACAGACATTGAAAACGTGCTTTCCTCAGCGGCCCCCATGGTGCACGTCCTCAGTGGCCCCCATGGTGCACGTCCTCAGCGGCCCCCATGGTGCACGTCCTCAGCGGCCCCCATGGTGCACGTCCTCAGTGGCCCCCATGGTGCACGTCCTCAGCGGCCCCCATGGTGCACGTCCTCAGCGGCCCCCATGGTGCACGTCCTCAGTGGCCCCCATGGTGCACGTCCTCAGCGGCCCCCATGGTGCACGTCCTCAGCGGCCCCCATGGTGCACGTCCTCAGTGGCCCCCATGGTGCACGTCCTCAGCGGCCCCCATGGTGCACGTCCTCAGCGGCCCCCATGGTGCACGTCCTCAGCGGCCCCCATGGTGCACGTCCTCAGCGGCCCCCCATGGTGCACGTCCTCAGCGGCCCCCATGGTGCACGTCCACTCTGCAGTTCTGAAATATGTTTGTAGTTGTACTATTTCAAAATAAAAAAAAATACATACACCTCTTTCAATGTGCTTTGTTTTATAGTAGGAAAACAAATACAGTCTGTAACGAGTCTAAGAAACTTTATTATGTAAAAGAAGATTTGAAGTTATAGCCGGAAAAATATACACAATGTCCCTACTAAGACAAATAATTACAAGTGATGGTAAGGCAACGTTTGTGTTATCACTTTTTGCTCAAATGAATAACACTGTTATTATCCAGGTCCTTATCCATCGCTGCTGCAGCGAACACTATCAGAGATATCTAACAAAATGTTAATCTTTATGTTGTAGTTTGTTTGAACACATTTCCTCAAAATAATTCATAAGCAGCCACACACACACAGCCACACACACACACAGCCACACGCACACACAGCCACAAGCACACACAGCCACAAGCACACACAGCCACAAGCACACACAGCCACACACACACAGCCACAAGCACACACAGCCACACACACACACAGCCACAAGCACACACAGCCACAAGCACACACAGTCACAAGCACACACAGCCACAAGCACACACAGCCACAAGCACACACAGACACAAGCACACACAGCCACACGCACACACAGCCACAAGCACACACAGCCACGCACACACAGTCACAAGCACACACAGCCACAAGCACACACAGTCACAAGCACACACAGCCACAAGCACACACAGCCACAAGCACACACAGCCACGCACACACAGTCACACGCACACACACACACACAGCACAAGCACACACAGCACACACAGCACACACACACACACCACACACAGCCACACACACACACAGCCACAAGCACACACAGTCACAAGCACACACAGCCACAAGCACACACAGTCACACGCACACACAGCCACAAGCACACACAGCCACAAGCACACACAGCCACAAGCACACACAGCCACACACACACACAGCCACAAGCACACACAGCCACAAGCACACACAGTCACAAGCACACACAGCCACAAGCACACACAGCCACAAGCACACACAGTCACAAGCACACACAGCCACACGCACACACAGCCACAAGCACACACAGTCACACGCACACACAGCCACACGCACACACAGTCACAAGCACACACAGTCACAAGCACACACAGTCACAAGCACACACAGTCACACGCACACACAGCCACAAGCACACACAGCCACAAGCACACACAGTCACAAGCACACACAGTCACAAGCACACACAGTCACAAGCACACACAGCCACACGCACACACAGTCACACGCACACACAGCCACACGCACACACAGCCACACGCACACACAGTCACACGCACACACAGCCACACGCACACACAGCCACACGCACACACAGCCACACGCACACACAGCCACACGCACACACAGCCACACGCACACACAGCCACACGCACACACAGCCACACGCACACACAGTCACAAGCACACACAGTCACACGCACACACAGCCACACGCACACACAGCCACACGCACACACAGTCACACGCACACACAGCCACACGCACACACAGCCACACGCACACACAGCCACACGCACACACAGCCACACGCACACACAGTCACACGCACACACAGCCACACGCACACACAGTCACACGCACACACAGCCACACGCACACACAGTCATACGCACACACAGTCACACGCACACACAGCCACGCACAAACAGCCACACGCACACACAGCCACACACAGTCACACGCACACACAGCCACACACAGTCACGCACACACAGCCACACGCACACACAGCCACACGCACACACAGCCACACGCACACACAGCCACACGCACACACAGCCACACGCACACACAGCCACACGCACACACAGTCACACGCACACACAGCCACACGCACACACAGCCACACGCACACACAGCCACACGCACACACAGCCACACGCACACACAGTCACACGCACACACAGTCACAAGCACACACAGTCACACGCACACACAGCCACACGCACACACAGCCACACGCACACACAGCCACACGCACACACAGCCACACGCACACACAGTCACACGCACACACAGTCACACGCACACACAGCCACACGCACACACAGCCACACGCACACACAGTCACACGCACACACAGCCACACGCACACACAGCCACACGCACACACAGTCACACGCACACACAGTCACACGCACACACAGCCACACGCACACACAGTCACACGCACACACAGTCACACGCACACACAGTCACACGCACACACAGACACACGCACACACAGCCACACGCACACACAGTCACACACACACACAGTCACACGCACACACAGTCACACGCACACACAGCCACACGCACACACAGTCACACGCACACACAGCACGCACACACAGTCACACGCACACACAGCCACACGCACACAGTCATACGCACACACAGCCACACGCACACACAGTCACACGCACACACAGTCACGCACACACAGTCACACGCACACACAGCCACACGCACACACAGCCACACGCACACACAGCCACACGCACACACAGCCACACGCACACACAGCCACACGCACACACAGTCACACGCACACACAGTCACACGCACACACAGTCACACGCACACACAGTCACACGCACACACAGTCACACGCACACACAGTCACACGCACACACAGTCACACGCACACACAGCCACACGCACACACAGTCACACGCACACACAGTCACACACACAGCCACACGCACACACAGCCACACGCACACACAGTCACACGCACACACAGTCACACGCACACACACAGCCACACGCACACACAGCCACACGCACACACAGTCACACGCACACACAGCCACACGCACACACAGCCACACGCACACACAGTCACACGCACACACAGTCACACGCACACACAGCCACACGCACACACAGTCACACGCACACACAGTCACACGCACACACAGTCACACGCACACACAGTCACACGCACACACAGCCACACGCACACACAGTCACACGCACACACAGTCACACGCACACACAGTCACACGCACACACACACACACGCACACACAGTCACACGCACACACAGTCATACGCACACACAGTCACACGCACACACAGTCACACGCACACACAGCCACACGCACACACAGTCACACGCACACACAGCCACACGCACACACAGTCACACGCACACACAGTCAAACGCACACACAGTCACACGCACACACAGCCACACGCACACACAGCCACACGCACACACAGCCACACGCACACACAGCCACACGCACACACAGCCACACGCACACACAGTCACACGCACACACAGTCATACGCACACACAGCCACAAGCACACACAGCCACACGCACACACAGTCACACGCACACACAGTCACACGCACACACAGCCACACGCACACACAGCCACACGCACACACAGTCACACGCACACACAGCCACACGCACACACAGTCACACGCACACACAGCCACACGCACACACAGTCACACGCACACACAGTCACACGCACACACAGTCACACGCACACACAGCCACACGCACACACAGCCACACGCACACACAGCCACACGCACACACAGCCACACGCACACACAGCCACACGCACACACAGCCACACGCACACACAGTCACACGCACACACAGCCACACGCACACACAGCCACACGCACACACAGTCACACGCACACACAGCCATACGCACACACAGTCACACGCACACACAGCCACACGCACACACAGTCACACGCACACACAGTCACACGCACACACAGTCACACGCACACACAGTCACACGCACACACAGTCACACACAGCCACACGCACACACAGCCACACGCACACACAGCCACACGCACACACAGCCACACACAGCCACACGCACACACAGCCACACGCACACACAGCCACACACAGCCACGCTTCAGGGGCCCAGGTTGAAGGAACTGGAGTCTTCCTCTGGCAGAGATTTTCCTTTGAAACACAATAGAAGAGACATCAGTTTTATCTACTCAAATATGACTTTGATATATTCATCATCAACAACATCAGTATTTATTGATCACCAGGAGTGGCCCCTGATCTACAACAGTAGTATGTATTGATCACCAGGAGGGGCCCCTGATCCACAGGATCCTTGAACATGTTTATTTGGACTGTGAGAGACTGTGCATTGTGAGAGAAAGACACTTACATCGGCTGTTTTGGGAGTCGAGTGATTATCTCACTCCTCTTGATTGTTGAAGAAACTCAGCGACAGTTTTGTCAACACTGACTCCTGGAACATGATGGATATTCATTTTGGACCTCAGGGCAGCAACACAACTGTAGGGATGAACGACACACACATCACAACATCATTATCATAATCACTGCGTCCCATATATGCATTCACAACAACCTACATGACAAATGTGGGGTGTAAAGTCTTCCTCAGGAGATGACAATGGCCGATCTTCTAATTCTGGAAGCAAAGTCTTGTCTTCAGTCAATACTAGAGAAAGAAGAGGTCAGCAGAAAAGTATCTAGTCGTTATGCCATTGTTTTTTTTTTATAGTTATTTAACTTGCATTATGGAGGCTTTTGAACTCTTGTACATTGAAGACCTCATTCCAATTGATTTAGGCCATACTGGAAAAGATACAGAGAAAAGAATGCAATGAAGACATGTAAATTATTACAATGTCTATATTATATCATGCTCATAATTTATTTGGTAGTAGTCAGCAAGACTTTTCTTACTTATTCTCAATACATAATAATAAAAATGTATGTAGTGGTCACGGAAGTTAGATTTGAGGTAAAGAGATATTGTTTTTATAACAATAAAACTAATATACAGAGTGCAAGTTGAAAAACTTAGTCATTGAAGAATGAAATGCAGACCTACATATATATAGTGCAAGCAACTATGTTTATTGGCAAAAACAAACGATTCATACAGATCAGAAGTGTTCGTAGCAGCCACATCATATTCACAACTACAGACAGCTAATGCTAACAGCTAACGCTAATGCTAACAGCTAACGCTAATGCTAACAGCGAACGCTAATGCTAACAGCGAACGCTAATGCTAACAGCGAACGCTAATGCTAACAGCGAACGCTAATGCTAACAGCGAACGCTAATGCTAACAGCGAACGCTAATGCTAACAGCTAATGCTAACAGCGAACGCTAATGCTAACAGCTAACGCTAATGCTAACAGCGAACGCTAATGCTAACAGCTAACGCTAATGCTAACAGCTAACGCTAATGCTAACAGCTAACGCTAATGCTAACAGCGAACGCTAATGCTAACAGCTAACGCTAATGCTAACAGCGAACGCTAATGCTAACAGCTAACGCTAATGCTAACAGCTAACGCTAATGCTAACAGCGAACGCTAATGCTAACAGCTAACGCTAATGCTAACAGCGAACGCTAATGCTAACAGCTAACGCTAATGCTAACAGCGAACGCTAATGCTAACAGCTAACGCTAATGCTAACAGCGAACGCTAATGCTAACAGCGAACGCTAATGCTAACAGCTAACGCTAATGCTAACAGCGAACGCTAATGCTAACAGCGAACGCTAATGCTAACAGCGAACGCTAATGCTAACGCTAATGCTAACAGCGAACGCTAATGCTAACAGCTAACGCTAATGCTAACAGCGAACGCTAATGCTAACAGCTAACGCTAATGCTAACAGCGAACGCTAATGCTAACAGCTAACGCTAATGCTAACAGCGAACGCTAATGCTAACAGCGAACGCTAATGCTAACAGCGAACGCTAATGCTAACAACACTTCACGGGGGAACTCTGGTGATATGGTCATTTAATGTTGTACATGTGGGGAACTAATAATTGACCGGAGTTTATGGATGGCTGAGGCTGGGCTAAGGCTTCGATGTTGTGTTGTCTGTTGTTTCTCAAAGCTAAGCCAAGGTAATGCGCAGTTATTGCCACAAAATGCGGCCGTATTTCTACAACAGCTGGGTATTTTTAACTAGCTAACTTGGTGAAAACCCGCATTACAGTCTCAGGCAACAATATGTATAAATAATACAACTACTACTGCCACTACTGAGTAACATGCTCACCTGTTCAGTCGGAGAGAGGAATCCACGGAGCTAGAGGTCGCCAACATGAATGCAGCTGGTCACCATGTTGCTCCTACTTTTTGTCGTTCCTCTGTTTCTGGCGTTTTGCCTGTATTTAATAAATCCATGTATTTAGTCTGCAGCAGCGCTGGAGGCGGCTTTTCCTTCTCCGCCATGTTTGTTTTGAAGAGTGCGCGTGCACACACGGGAGAAACCCCTTATAAGGCGTGCTCTCTCGTCATTGGATAAGCGCATAGGATGTGAGGTTTTTTTATTAAATAGGTGGGAGAAGACTGGAAGGACTGAGAGATCCGTGTTTAGGTACAAACACTCTATATAAGTGATGGCTATTGGAATATATCAATATTTAAGACGTATATTAACACCCAAAAATCGCTTACTGCTGCTTTAACTGGGCCAACTCTGGTTCACTTTAACTGGGCCAACTCTGGTTCACTTTAACTAGGCCAACTCTGGTTCACTTTAACTGGACCAACTCTGGTTCACTTTAACTGGACCAACTCTGGTTCACTTTAACTGGACCAACTCTGGTTCACTTTAACTGGATCAACTATGGTTCACTTTAACTGGGCCAACTATGGTTCACTTTAACTGGGCCAACTCTGGTCCACTTGGTTTATGTGTGGATGTAAAACCAAAGAAATGACCAGTCCTGTTAAAGTGGACCAACAAAATATCCTTAATATATTATATTTATCACCAAAGTCCAACCTTTAGTTTGTACATAAGTCATATTTTTACAGCACCTTTCATAAAGTTCATCATTCTGGAGGTTCTGGGCCTTTTTGGTCATGTTGTTTTGGGGAAACCAGAGCTGGTTAGAAAAGGGGGACACTGTGGTTTAGTCTCACAGCAGAAGGTTCTGGGTTTGCATGTTCTCCCTGTGTCTGTAACGGTTTCCACTGCCATCACCTGCGATGATCAGCCTCTTAAATAACTGCTAGTGACCGCGCAATTTAGGAACATGAAGTCTGAACACTGCCCTTCGCTCACAGGAGTCTCAGACTGAAAGAAGGAGCTGTTCTTCATGTTTGTCATATAATAATATAATCATTCATAAGTGTGTGGATAAAAACATCCTTTTCTTTTTGTGAACGACAGACACATAAAACTTCTCCGGCTCAGATGTTCATCCTGAATCGTAATATCCACCAAACTCATTGAAAGGTTTAGTGTTTAGTTAGCTACAAATCTCATATGATATGAAACAAACTAAAAACATGTGCAATGGGACTATATATTATTATTATCATAATTATAATTATGGATGAAATCTCATCTTGGGCTGATTCTCGTGTGTTTGCTTCAGTAGTTATTCAAACTGAGCCTTTTGTTGAGAAAAACATCTGGAATCTAAAAATAACTCCCTGAAAATGTTTCATATCCAGTGTCTAATCAGGAAACGATTCTCTGTGATTTACTGAAACGCTGATTCATTGGTTTGAGCCCCTCCCTCTGGTCCTTATCGCATTACCTGCATCATGTGACATCACAGGCCTGTGTACTGCACCAAGGGATAAACCTGAACAACTGGGACTGAAGCGGCTCATGTCAAATACTGTAGAAGGTCATTGTGTCATGATGGATGTTCCCTGAGGGTCCTGTTGGGCCCAGGGCGAGGGTCCTGTTGGGCCCAGAGAGAGGGTCCCATTGGGCCCATTGGGCCCAGAGAGGGTCAAGGGCACGCTCCCAGCACCAGGCCATTGGACAATAAAATAATCCACATGTATTCTGCAGTCAGCCTCTGTGGGACTCCTGGGAACACGAGGCTCATACTTCTGTGGCGCCTGAGTATATGTCTCACATGTGTCCACAATAAATGTTTGTTTAACGTTCAATTCACTTTACTTTTTAAAAAAACCTTCAACATGTGTTCCATCTTTGAGTTCAAGACAAATTCTCATCTAGACTATCACTAATATTGATACAACAGCACAGGTGGCCCACATTACAGGTGGCCCACATTACAGGTGACCCACAGGTGGACCACATTACAGGTGACCCACATTACAGGTGGCCCACATTACAGGTGCCCCACAGGTGCCCTACTCCCCTGTCCCATTCCACAGCTGCAGAACCAGCACCACATCTCTTCTGTAAACAGGACCTTTTATTTTAGGAAAAAATAAGAATAACAGCAGCACAGTGTCCTCACGCCTCCGAGTGAAGACCCACAATGCACTGCAGCCTCTCCTCTGTTTGAGACGCAGTCACTGAAGAAGAAAACTCTGTATTTTCTGATCTGCAGAACACTTCATGATGTTCAGGATCACACAGGATCAATGCTTTCTTATGCGGGTCGTTTTAAAGCCGTTAGAAGGTTCAAAGTCACAAAAAGCCACTTTTTAAAAGTGTCGACAGGCTGTTTTTACACACTTTACACACTTACACACTTTACACACGTTTACACACTTTACACACTTACAGACACTTTACACACTTACAGACACTTTACACACTTACACACTTTACACACTTACACACTTTACACACGTTTACACACATTACAAACGTTTACACACTTTACACACTTACAGACACTTTACACACTTACACACTTTACACACGTTTACACACTTTACACACTTTACACACTTACACACTTTACACACGTTTACACACATTACAAACGTTTACACACTTTACACACTTACACACTTTACACACGTTTACACACTTTACACACTTTACACACGTTTACACACATTACAAACGTTTACACATTTTACACACTTACACACACTTTACACACTTACACACACTTTACACACTTACACACACTTTACACACTTACACACACTTTACACACTTTACACACGTTTACACACTTTAAACACTTTACACACTTACACACACTTTACACACTTTACACACGTTTACACACTTTACACACTTACAGACACTTTACACACTTACAGACACTTTACACACTTACACACTTTACACACTTACACACTTTACACACGTTTACACACATTACAAACGTTTACACACTTTACACACTTACAGACACTTTACACACTTTACACACGTTTACACACTTTACACACTTTACACACTTACACACTTTACACACGTTTACACACATTACAAACGTTTACACACTTTACACACTTACACACGTTTACACACTTTACACACTTTACACACGTTTACACACATTACAAACGTTTACACATTTTACACACTTACACACACTTTACACACTTACACACACTTTACACACTTACACACACTTTACACACTTACACACACTTTACACACTTTACACACGTTTACACACTTTAAACACTTTACACACTTACACACACTTTACACACTTTACACACTTTACACACTTACACACACTTTACACACTTACACACACTTTACACACTTACACACACTTTACACACTTTACACACTTTACACATTTTACACACTTTACACACTTACACACACTTTACACACTTTACACACTTTACACATTTTACACATTTTACACACTTACACACACTTTACACACACTTACACACACTTACACACACTTTACACACTTTACACACTTACACACACTTACACACACTTACACACACTTTACACACTTTACACACTTACACACACTTACACACACTTACACACACTTTACACACTTTACACACTTACACACACTTTACACACTTACACACTTACACACACTTTACACACTTACACACTTTACACACTTTACACATTTACACACTTTACACACTTACACACACTATACACACTTTACACACTTACACACACTATACACACTTTACACACTTACACACACTATACACACTTTACACACTTACACACACTTGCTTGTCTCTACAGCACATATTTGTTTTCAGGTTTCTCACTATTGACACTAATGTTAAAGTATTTATGTTCACTTTCACTCATCGACATTCACTCCAAACTTCAGACGACGCAACAAAAGATGAAGGTCGTCTATTCTTTCCGAGTGATTGAAACCGATCCTGTGGGAACACAAATACCCAGGACAGATTTGGCACAGAGTAATTATACTTTAGTGAATGTTGTGTGTGACAGGGTTCATCAGCAGCACCTGAGAACACGTCTGTGATTATATATTTATACATTTATACATTTACGTCCACAGACGTAACAGTTGGAGGTCCTTTGGTGGTCCTCATGGATGTTACTATTCAGCAAGACAGGTTTGGCACGGCGCGGCCTGGCCCTTTAACTGCAGCGTTGACATGGTTGAGAGCTGAAAATTGAATGAAGTCAAGCCATTCATAAAAATAGGACAGTGCCTCGCTCTGATTGGCTGCTGAGTCTCTCATGTTTAATGAATGAACTGGAAGAGCCAATTGGCTGCAGTGTAAACAGACAGGCGCTCTCAGCCAATCAGCGGCTGTCTCTGAGCCTGGGGAAAACTGGACCATGAAGCAAATCTCAGTCAACTTTAGAGACACAGAACCACAGCAGGTCCTGCAGCCGCGCCACGCTCCGCGACTCTTTGGATTTTACTCCCGTGCGTTTCTCCACAGGACGCGCATGCGCAAAGCAGGTAGGTTTATGCCCTTTCTTTAAGTTGCTTTGATTTCGTGCACAATGTTGAGCGACTGCACGCCATTTTTATACAAAGATAAATAACTCTGCGACAGTTTCCAGAGACACAGACGCACAGACACACACAGAGACACAGACGCACAGACACACACAGAGACACACACAGAGACACAGACGCACAGACACACACAGAGACACAGACGCACAGACACACACAGACGCACAGACACACACAGAGACACAGACGCACAGACACACACAGAGACACAGACGCACAGACACACACAGAGACACACACAGAGACACAGACGCACAGACACACACAGAGACACACACAGAGAGAACCTGGGGATCTGTCCGCGGCCAGGACACTGTTTATGAATGGACGAGACATTTTATTCCTCCCCGTGTTTCCACACGGATCGAGTTTCACTTCATTGAGAAAAACAAGAGGGGGAAGGGCGTGAGGGGTGAGGGTGAGGGGGGTGAGGGTGAGGGGGGTGAGGGTGAGGGTGAGGGGGGGTCTGTCCCCTGAGGCCCCAGCGCTGATTGAAGTGTTAAAGAAGTTTCCGACCTCTGAGAATCAAACGCCTCAGATGAAGCACAGACGTGTTGCCTTCAGTCTCTACAGACTCTACAGACACTACAGACTCTACAGACACTACAGACACTACAGACACTACAGACTCTACAGACACTACAGACTCTACAGACACTACAGACTCTACAGACACTACAGACACTACAGACTCTACAGACACTACAGAGACTACAGTCTATACAGACACTACAGACACTACAGACTCTACAGAC
Source organism: Knipowitschia caucasica (assembly GCA_964034765.1). Lineage (NCBI taxonomy): Eukaryota > Metazoa > Chordata > Actinopteri > Gobiiformes > Gobiidae > Knipowitschia > Knipowitschia caucasica. The sequence goes on along the minus strand of OZ035837.1, from coordinate 40,166,052 downwards.
TCTACAGTCACTACAGACTCTACAGACACTACAGACTCTACAGACACTACAGACACTACAGACTCTACAGACTCTACAGTCACTACAGACTCTACAGACACTACAGACACTACAGACACTACAGACTCTACAGACACTACAGACACTACAGACTCTACAGACACTACAGAGACTACAGTCTATACAGACACTACAGACACTACAGACTCTACAGACTCTACAGTCACTACAGACTCTACAGACACTACAGACACTACAGACACTACAGACACTACAGACACTACAGACACTACAGACTCTACAGACACTACAGACACTACAGTCTATACAGACTCTACAGACTCTACAGACACTACAGACTCTACAGACACTACAGACACTACAGTCTATACAGACTCTACAGACACTACAGTCTATACAGACTCTACAGACTCTACAGACTCTACAGACACTACAGACACTACAGACTCTACAGACTCTACAGACACTACAGTCTATACAGACTCTACAGACACTACAGACTCTACAGACACTACAGACACTACAGACACTACAGACACTAAGACTCTACAGACTCTACAGACTCTACATTCTCTACATTCTCTACAGTCTCTACAGACTCTACAGACTCTACAGACTACAGACACTACAGACTCTACAGACATGTTGTTACAGAAGTGCGTCTGTAGCTCTCTGGAGAAGCGTCTTCTTCTGTTTGTTACAGAAAGAGTATTTCTACTGTTTCTGTAACAAACGTCTGTAACCATCGCCAGCAGCGGCTCTGTGTGATCCATGGACAGAGCTGAGTGAGTCACTGAAGCAGACTCTAGAAAGACACTTTTCTTTCTTCTTTAGGCTTTCTCATGTGTGCTTGTTCTTCACCTTGTTGTTGTGCGTAGAAAGAGAAGTAGGCCATGTTGTGTTGCTCCTGAAGTCCTTTAGAAAGTGCACAGATGGTCAGTGTTATATAACTGTGACGTGCTGCGCACAGAAACTCTGGATCTCAGTCCGTTTCATTGGTTTGAGTTCATGCAGTTTGTTTTTATTCTGTTGATGAATGTGTGATTTAGTAATGTTTTAAACTGTTTACAGTGGTCCTACAGTTTGCTCAGGCGACCCCCTGCCCTTAAAGTTGAAGCCCCAACTCATTACAATCATCATGGATGGATTCTATGACCAGCAAGTCCCGTTTATAATCCCCCCCAATGTAAGTCTACCCCCGTCACACATGTGGGACTGTGGTCTCTATAAACGTCACATTGTGATGTCACATGACGTCTGCAGCTCTGACATGTCTTCATCTTCCCCTGGACAGTCCTGTGAGCCTCACAGCCGTCCTCTGAACGACAGGAAAAGGAAATTTGTAGAGACTGAACTTGCACAGGACTCAGAAGGTTTGGATTCATTCTTTACTTCTGTTTTTGTCTTTTGATATTGTACCTTTATTTACATGTTTTTAATGTTTCTCAGAACTGTTCCAAGACCTCAGTCAGCTCCAGGAGATCTGGATAGCAGAAGGTAAATGCTTTTCTTCTATACTTAATGGGAATAATGTTTATGTGACAAGTAAAAAGACCCTAACATGTGACTGTGACCCTTGGTTCTCAGCTCAGGTGCCTGACGATGAGCAGTTCGTCCCAGATTTTCAGTCCGATAACTGTGAGTACCTTGTTTTTCTCTGGCTCAGAACCTTTTCTCCACATGTTGACTTTAGTTTAAAGCCAGTTTTCAGATGCAGCTCAGAGCAGGCTTTCCTCTTGCGCCACTCTGGGTGTAATCAGCCGATTGGCATGGGGCATCACATGAGCCCCAGTCTTAATCTGATTTCACACTTTCTCGCACTCAGCCGCTGCAGCAGATCCACTGTTAGCTGCGAGATTCCAACGGCCTGGTCTGTCCTCACTCTCAGACTCCAAGGGAAGACTTCTGCTTTCTTGGTTTCTTGCTGTGAATAACATTGCAGATGCTCAGTGGATTTTTATGGCCACCTCTGCTGTCTTTTGCATTTTAATTTTAGCTTTAGTGCGTAGGAGGGGAAGGTGTGGTTGTGGTCAGCGTTTTGTTAGGCATCTTAAGCATTTCAAAATAAACCTTCACACATTCTTAGTTTGGAAAACATTTTGGTTTTTTCCATCTGTAAAATAAGTGTGTATCTCCGGCCAAATTTGGTTTGTAGAGCAGAAGACCCAAATGGGAACGCACACTCTGAGATATTGTCCCCATTTGCCCCTCTCTCTGTGTCCAAGGCCCTGCTGGACCCTTTGCTCACGTGCCCATTGTGCGCCCTCTCTTGGTCCATCAGCGCCGGGTGATTTATTCGGCTGCTGCTCCTCAGCGCAGGAGATCCAGTTTCTGCCGGACTATTATGTGGCGCCCCGGAAACTGCAGCCGACAGTCGGAGCAGTGCGGAGAGTGTCTAATGGTTACAGCATGGGAGAAAGAAAATCATTCAGCACCATTAGATTATAGCGCTCTGATTCATGGATATTGGTATTGGCTCGGCCTAATGGGAGGCAGAGCAGCAGTTTGATAGCTTTAGTGTGTGCAGTGATGTTGGAATCATGCTCCCAACAGCGGAGGATGGATGTTGTTTTCAAAGCCCAGAGTCTGCTGTCATTAATGCTCAAGACAAAGAGCTGCTAAGTGTCTCTGCCAGTCCTGGGAATACAGACCCGGGCCATGCTTCCATTTGTCCATCAGTTCAAGATGTGGTTAAGATAAGGAGTACTTCTGTTTATGGACACAGTTAGAGAAGGGCTTTATCTTAATGCACTGTCTGTGATTGTTCGTCTGCAGTGATGTTTCATGGCCCCACACCCTCCAAGATCAAACGAGAGCAGACTCTGTCCAAAGATCTGTCTCCCTGTCGCCAGGACCGGAGTCCCATGCCCTACGCAGAGAAGTGCCTTTACAGCTACAGGTATGTTACTAAATGATACTCTCAAATATCCCGTTCTATATTTGAGCTTTGACCTGTTACCCACAGTGCCTGCGACAGGAAACCCTCCCCAGGGTTCAAGCCATTAACACCTCCCTCCACCCCGGTGTCTCCATGTGGGACGTCCACCACACTGAGGGAGCAGACTCCTCCCACACACCAGAATGGGTCCAGTCCCACTCCAAGACCAGCACAGCAACCCCCAAACCAGCAAGCCCTGCACAGCCTCCCCTTCGCCGTCCCCTGCACGTCTGCTAACCACGATGCAAGCAACAGGTCTGTGTCTGAAGAACACACAGCTGCACTTCACTGTCCTCCTCGTCACAGCTCGGATGAAGTGCTGACATGTCTTGTGTTTGGGTGCAGGTTTCAAAGGCAAATGTCAGAGCCATGTCTGCCCTTTCCTCAGTCAGACAGTCATGGCTGCCCACCGTTCCTGCCACAGCCCAGCAGCAGCGCTCTGCCGCGGGAAAGTCGGCCTTCGTACCATCGGCAAATGTCTGACCCATTGGTGCCCCTCCCACCACAAGGATTCAAACAAGAGTTCCTGGACCCGCGGTACACGGAGCAGGGCGTTCCTTCTGTGGCCCCTGGTCCACAACAAACATCCTTTCACAACATGAGCATCAAGCAGGAGCCCCGAGACTTCTGCTTTGATTCTGGTGAGTGCCACGGCCAAGACTAAGTCCTCTTGTTCCCCACAGAGACACCACTTATAGAACAGAGTCAAACCCTAACCCACTGGCCTGGTTCTAAAGCCCGGTCAGGAAAAGGAAAGTGTGTCTGGTCACGCAGGTTAAGTCAGTAACTGTGTTACTTAACCAGGGCCAGGATCCTCTCTGAGCCTGGAGGATTTGGAACAGAACAAGACCAAAGAGAACAGACTGACCTGAGGCAGGATTTGAACTGTATCTGTTTCTGGGAACTCCAGAAAACTTCATGTGAATAAATTCATGGACTTTAGTTTGCACAGAATAAGGAAAATGTCAGTCTGGTTCTGTTTGATCCAAACACCCACGCTCCCATCTGCGCTACACTCACTTGATATTTCTTTCCACTAAATGATCCTGTTTTTTAATCTTTGCTATGTCACTGGGTTTCATTTTCTTGTTTCTGCTTGGTTTGTGCAGTGATGTAATAACCAATCCTCTTAGCTTCTTACAGCCTTTAAATACCTGCGTCACAGACGTCCAGTATCTCTAAGATCGACCATATACAGAAGCTCACAAGTCTGTGTCGGGAACTAAAATACATTAAAATACTATTTTCACTTTACATTAGAGGTCTGTGATGTAAACACTAAAGACTTGATCAATGCCCTTCTGTAAAATGTGTTTTTGGGACAGAAAGTGTCAGAAGAAGGTGACCCTGAGGGTGAGGGTACACGGCCCATTAATCCTGTTTAAGGACTTCAAAGGATGATGCTTAATTTACTCTGAACTAGGATCAAGTTTATCTCAATTTGTTTGGAAAGATTAAACTAACACTCTTCATATGTCATTCATATCATTTCATATATATCATATCAAATATAAAATATAAATATATAAATATCTATAAATGTTTGTGTTTTTCTTTTACAGAAGTGCCTCAGTGTCAGTCCTCATATGGGAGAGCAGGAAGCTTCTATCAAAATAATCAAGACAGTAAGTTATTATTATGGTTATTTTTAAATATTTTTTTCTGGAAGGTTATTTTAATTCATGCTTTAAAAAGGATTCCTCGCTCACTGAGCTCCGAGTCTCTGATCGAGCACATTATATGAAACTGTCTTTATTCTTCTTGTTTCAGACTTTTCCTTTGACAGAGATTCTCAGCTCTACTTCGACGACACGTGTGTGGTCCCTGAAAGACTCGAGGGAAAGATCAAGCAGGAGCCGGCCTTGTACCGGGACGGCCCGCCGTACCAGCGGCGCGGCTCGCTTCAGCTGTGGCAGTTCCTGGTCACTCTGTTGGACGACCCGGCCAACGGGCATTTCATCGCCTGGACCGGGCGTGGCATGGAGTTCAAGCTCATAGAGCCCGAAGAGGTTTGGACATGTACTATTGTGTATTTGTCGTTTCCTTGTGGTCTTGGCTTCACTCATACTTGTTTGTGTAATCGTTGTTCAGGTGGCTCGGCGCTGGGGCATCCAAAAGAACCGACCCGCCATGAACTACGACAAACTCAGCCGCTCTCTGCGTTACTACTACGAGAAGGGAATCATGCAGAAGGTAAAGGCACGTGGAGCTTTTCTGTTTTCTGCAATAATTTAGAAAATCCACCTTGACTTGAAGCTGGGGTGCCTAATCTAAAAAAAAAAAAAGAGTAATAAAACATCAACAGTAATTCAGAAAAGTGAAAAGAGGTACTCTTTTCTCTGGTACTCGGCTAATCAGCTCTGAGATTATCAAATTACACCAGAAGGCGGCGTCTTGTGGACTGATTTGTTCAAGGGTTAGGGTTAGGGTTAAACTAAAGTATTATTAAGTTGGGTACCCCAGCTTTAGCTTCTGACTGTTTGACAACCATCACAGACTAACTCTTGTGTCTCTGTAGGTTGCTGGGGAGAGGTACGTGTATAAATTTGTGTGCGACCCAGAGGCCCTCTTCTCCATGGCTTTTCCCGACAACCAGCGGCCCAATCTGAAGAACGACCCTGACGGCGTGCCCGGATTGGACGAGGACACTGTCCCGCTCGCGCACTATGAGGACGCTGCCCCCTATCTGCTGGAAGGGGGAGAACAGTGTGTGGCGGGGCTACCTTTCCAAGATGGTTACAGCTACTGACATCACACCATGAAGACTTTCTGCTTGAACTGAAAAGTACTCGTTCTGCTCGAGATCCGGCCCGGGCACCTTCACAAAACGCTGTCCCAAGTTTGAACGAAAGAAAGAACGAGGGAGAGAGGAAACAGCCTGTTTCTTACATACGGCACAGAGCTGCTGTTTCCATGGAGACCAAAAAATGAGGTCCAAGGCCTTTCAAAAACTGTCAAGATTTCGTTTCCCTTTCTAAGACGGTGCAAGAGTTTCAGCATTTTCTTCTATGTGACAATCTGCATTAATGAAACAATCATGAGATGAGAACACGGGATGGACTACAGTACAAATGCCTTTTTCAAGTCCCTCAAATGTTCTGTTTCTGGAAATCCACTAAAAGGGCTTTAACTGAAGAGGATTGTCTGAACTTTGCATAAACGAATGCAGTCCCCACATACCACGTTGTGTTTCTGTACATATTTGCTTTAAACATTTGCCACGTGTGTTTTGTTTTTATAATTGTGAGCTTAAGATTCGGGACCTGCTGTAGTTCACGCTGTTGTTTCCTTCGTGAATGTTCCGCTTGTAACTTGGGCTCAGACACGCTTTGATTTGGCGAAACACTAAGCAATATTATTCTTGCATCTTTCTTTTCTCTGTCCAGTTCAAGCTTTAAACTCTCCCAGTGAATGTTGTTGATGTACAGGCTGCTCCTTTGTTGTGCTCTGAGTTGATCCTCTTCACTGTACATTCATGCACCAAACCTTGCATGTAAAAATAACAATGTTGACTTTTTGTAACAACCAATGGTCAATTTCTGCCACTTTCAATTTATCCAAAAGAATCTCCTGATTGCATGATGTCACCAACATATCGCATTACACTTTTGGACAACAGACGTTTGTGATATTCTCCTCAACTTTTTGTGTTACCCGTCACTTGGTCAGGGCAAGGACAAACTGTTATAAAGTATATATTTTTGCTATAAGGCTGCATTTGTTTTAATGTACAAGCTATATAGTTCCGGCTCTATTGAAATGTACGTTTGAAATAAACTATATTGATCCTTGTTTGTGCCTGGGCTGCTCTATTACAGCATGATGGGAACACTTCAAATGACTAAATACACTGTAAAGACAGAATCTGATAAAGTCATTGCAAGCGTATACTTTCTATGGGCTTATATAAGTCAAAGGAAAGCTGTAGTATATAGTTGTTCAGAGAGAAATATCCACAGTCCAGTACAGTAGTATTATCAGCCATGTCATAACATTAGGACCAATCTGGTTCTGATTTGACTCTGGACCATCCCGGTTCAGACCTGGTTTCTCAGTTTCAGTTTACATTAGTGTCTTTGCTGTTATTCCACTGTTTAGGATGTCTTCGCTTCGGCGATAAACACAAAACAAATCTATTCATCAGGATCACTTCTCTTCCCAGTCTCCCTGAGCCTCCGTCTCTTCTGGCAGGAGCACTGCTTGACCTGGCTCATTTCTGAAGTCACATGCCTCTTCTGGATCTCTGCACCACATTTCTGGGTGAATAATTACTCTGTTACTCTCCCACAGTATGCACAAATATGCGAGGTCTGAAGCCTCATGATTATGTTTTTATTAGCCTAGGGAAGTTTGATTGACTTGAATAAAAAGCCTTACTTTTTAAGTAAGGCTTAAGTAAGTAGTAACTAAAAAGCCAGAAACTGAAAACTCATACCACAATTTATGGATGTATTACACACTTACTAAGTACTTACTTACTTACTTAATATTACACATGGGCTTTTTTCTAAAACAAACCGAATACAGAATCTTTAACCTGGATAATTGATTGACTGCGGAACCTTCCGCAGTCAACCATTGGTTTTGTATTTCTTTTTGTAAATGTAAACAATATAGCAGTGGAAAGTTACATACTACACGCTATGTAACTTGTTCATAGCTATGACAAAAAATAAAATAACATGATTTAGGAATGGTATAAAGTCACTGTGTTGTTGTACCTACTATTATACCTATAGATGAAAATGTGTTCATGCAATTATTAGTTTAAATGTGTTTAACCTTGGAACTTGGAATAATGTTTCACTCTATAATACTGCCCCTCTTTCTCCCACATGCCAATAAGTCAGATAATATTCCAAAAGCCTGATGAGACTCATTAGAATGACAGTCAAAGTGAGGGTTGGTTGAGAGGCCCCTTCTCCATCATCTGTAATCCATGATAAACGACTGCCCTCTGGTGGAGAGATGGGTACATTACATTATGTCCATGCTTCGAAACGACACAAATACTTATATTGGATAAGGTAAGTTCATCATGTAGTAAGTGTATTTAAATATTGGATATTTGAATATTGGATATCAACAACAGTTAACCCTTACGCCACTAATGTATAGATTGATAATTTTTAGTCTATTTTGTGATCTATCAGGGCAGCGGTTGAGCTTCTCAAAACTTTTTTTCATTATTTTATTTTATTCATTTGTGTTAATTTGTGTATTTGTGTTGTTTCTTTTATTTCATACACATGTTTAGGGCTATAACAATACCGGATTTACTTTTTTTCCTAAAGGTTTTGCCTAAGATTTCTGGTTAGCCCTGCGGCCTGCAGCGGTTAACGGCATTAGCACTGTTAGCATAGTTAGCACTGTTAGCATAGTTAGCACTGTTAGCATAGTTAGCACTGTTAGCATAGTTAGCACTGTTAGCATAGTTAGCATAGTTAGCACTGTTAGCATAGTTAGCACTGTTAGCATAGTTAGCATAGTTAGCACTGTTAGCATAGTTAGCACTGTTAGCATAGTTAGCACTGTTAGCATAGTTAGCACTGCTAGCATAGTTAGCACTGTTAGCATAGTTAGCACTGCTAGCATAGTTAGCACTGTTAGCATAGTTAGCACTGCTAGTATTGTTAGCATAACTTCTTTGTGACGACAGGATTTAGTGAAACTAAACGAAAGTAAACGCTTCGTCTTTGAGGCTAACGTTTGAGCTATCTTCAGTGTTTTGTTGTCTGTGCAGAAGTGTTGTGTGACTAAAAGACTAAACTAGGTTAGCATTGTTGGTGTATAAAAGTCATCATGGATCATTACGAAGCTCCACCCATTCACTGGTGCTGTTCCGTTGCTCCCACACACCCGAACATGTTTAGTTCAGTAAACATGATTCCAGCCGTGCAACAACAGGTAAAGTACATTCAGTGTAAAGTTATTCTTGACTTCATTACTTGAGTTAAACTGTTGGATCTCCCCAATAACATTCAGCACATGGTGTTGCACTTGGCCTTCTGAGAAACTGAGCTATTTCAATTATATATCACAGCATCACCAGACAAGTGGAGGCTTCTACCTTTTTGTTCAAAGCCATATATATATATATATATATATACATATATATATATATATTACATATACACTTACATATATATATAATGTGTGTGTGTGTAATATATATATATATATATATATATATATATATATATATATATATATATATATATATATACATATACACACATATGTATGTATATATATATATATATATATACACACACCAAACTATGTAATTCATTCATTTTTTTCAGAGTGTTGAATCCAGTTGCTTTCACTGCACAATCAACCAAGCCTTACTTGGAAACAGTCAAGTGTGCATGCTCCACTATCCTAGGATCCATGTGGTTCCAACTCCAGCTACAATACCCCAGCCCATTGTGATGAATAAGGCTTCACGTAAGTTTGAAAAGCCATCAGTGTACCAACAGATTTCAACAAATCACTGTTCAACTATTCAATCCTGTCAGTTAACATATGCCCTTGACACAATGCTATTATAATACTGTACGTATTGTACATTTAGACAGAACAGACTCTAAATGTACACAATGCAGAATGTATTAGAAGAAGCCTTTCTATGGTTTTAGTTCAGTGTTTTTTATTTATTTCACCTAATACATGATTCTTATCTTAGGACCCATGATCCATATATACATATTTACCCTGATACACTGATGCATAATTATCCCCCTGAACTTCAAATCTATTTCTTAAGTTAATATCATCCTCCCTGTGCATTGCTCCCTGTGCAAACAAGTTGTTGTGCATTATGATGCGGAGAGATGGGCAGGTCCTTCCTCAAGGAGAGGAGTTCAAGTATTCTCAACCAATCACATTTTATTTAATTTATAAAGCACTGTTTACACATCGATCCTTTCCAATGCTATGTCATTCAGGTTTAAACATATTTTCGATCCTGAAAAGACCTGTATTAGACCTGGTTTGAGCCCCAGTTACTACGTACAAGAACTGTTCTACATCTTTCTCTGTTGAACAGATGTGACCAGTGGTGACAGAATTAATTTTCTGATGAACTCTGTCTACAAGTTGATTTATGAAAGCATCTACTTAGCCCTCACGGACTCCAAGCTCCTCGGCTGGTACCTCGCTCTTTCGCCTCTGGACCGAAAGATCATTCAAAGTATTTGCTTCCTCTTCATACATTTCAAACACTACACACGTTATGTTTTATGCTTTACCATTTTTTTCCTTTCTTTATATCTGTTATATATTATATTATGTTTTTTTGTCTGTTTTCTAGATAACGGAGGATTTCACCAATTCCTTAGGAAGCATCCATTGTTGGAGCTGTCAAAGAACCACATTTATGTAAAACGTATGCTATATTTGTATTTGACAGTGACGCTATATGTGTTTCTAGGCAAATAACCATGTGTGGTTCAGTTTAAAGACAGCTGGACCAAATAATATGTCTGTAACAATAAAATGTTGACTTGTTCACTTTTAGACATTACCACTGTTTCAAGAGAGAGCTCTCCTCAGTGGAGCAGCAACACTGTGGACAGTTACAGCCAACATCAGGGCACCTTCCACTCAAACCACAGCTACCCTACACCTCAACGTATGGACCCCAGATTACAGGAGGCGAGTCTACTGCATAGACGTGGATCATTTTGTTTGATCTTGTTTCAGTACTTGTAATTTCTTGTATGAATGACAGCAATACAATTTAATAATTCAAATCAGTCTATTCTGTTTTAGCTAAGCAAACTCGCATGGCAAATGGCGAGCCCTTACAATGGTCATACTGGATCTGTGGAACCAGAGCAGGTTGCCAATTTCTCTCTGGATTCTGAACTTGAAATGCACCAACAAGAGAATCCACAAAGCCCTGCAGTTGGGTGAGTGTATTAACCTGGCACCAGACTAAACACCAGACAAAACATCACAATATGTAATCTGGGAATCTTTTCTAGGGTAGGTGGTGTTTATTTGGTGTACATTTACAAATATAATGTACTGTGATTATTTATGATTTTAATGCTTTCTTGTTTTGTTCAGCACTTTGAGTTGCCTTGTGTATGAATTGTGCTATACAAATAAACTTGCCTTGCCTAGATAGTGCATAGCTGTTAATGTCCATAACACCTGTTACACTACAGGAACAATTTAATATCATAAGGACATGTACTCCAGCTTATATTCAAATTAGCTTCTTCCGCATTTGTATTCTTACTCATACCATAGGACCTGATACCAGCAACCGATGCCCACATTTTAAAATGTAGACACCTGTGCTTCACGTGTTGTCATGGTGATCTCCCAAAGTCAGCTGCGAGAAAGCAAGCTACCGGTAAGCGAACAGGATGTCGGCCGTATAACTTTTAAAATAAACGAGAGTGACAAGAGTAAAGCCAACTCTGTGTGCAAGACAAAACTGTCACGAAAAAAAAACACGTATAACACCAGCAACTTGATCACACATCTGAAAACTCAAAAACAACCAACTCTACAACAAACTTAGCAGTAAAAATCACCGGACTATTCGCAGAGTATGAGGCTCTTGATGAGCAGCCACTTTTGTGTGTGGAAAATGTTGGCTTTAGACGTTCTTTTTCTAATTAACTTGAGCCACGGTTTTACAGTGATTCTAGATATTGTTTTTTTTCTTAAAGTCTCGGGTCTGGCCAAACCAGCGCACAGAGACCATGAAGACAAACACATGCATGTGATTTGTGTTGTTCTACATGAGTCCTCTGTACTGTCCTCTACACTGCTCCATAGACTACACAGGGACAGCATCAGGACCTGCACACGCCCAGTGTAGATACACCCAAATAATGTAACGCGCTGTTAACTAGAGGTGCAACGGTTCATCACTGATCCGTGATCCGTTCGGTTCAACGTCTTCGGTTCGGTACAGACGTGATCCGCGGTTTGATTTATGAAAAAGAAGTTGTGCGTTGTTCAGTCCACACACAGCGCGGTCATTGCGAGCGGAGGAACGGAGATGCTTGAAAGCCCTGCGTCATTTAAATCCCCAGTATGAGAGCATTTTGGCTTCACTGTAACTACACTGATCATTAATATTTGACAAAACTGTCACGATGTGTAAGCACTGTGGACCAAGAAAGACATGAGTGAAAAAAGCGTCTCAACGACCACCTATTGTCGCGGCATTTAAGCAGCTCCTTTACGCACAGTCTGACCGGGCTAAAGTCAACTCTCCCGCGCATCCTCAGCTGCGCTCACGACTGACGCTTGGACGTCCCGCGGATCCATGAACAGAACAGAACCTATAATAGATCCATGAACAGAACCTATAATAGATCCATGAACAGAACAGAACCTATAATAGATCCATGAGCGGAACCGCTCACTTCATCACCGCAGACTGGGAGATGAAAAGTCTGGCACTGCAGACACGCCCCCTCTACGACAGTCACACAGGCACACAGCACAGGTACTGACACACAGCACAGGTACTGACACACAGCGCAGGTACTGACACACAGCACAGGCACTGACACACAGCACAGGTACTGACACACAGCACAGGTACTGACACACAGCACAGGTACTGACACACAGCACAGGTACTGACACACAGCACAGGTACTGACACACAGCACAGGTACTGACACACAGCACAGGTACTGACACACAGCACAGGTACTGACACACAGCACAGGTACTGACACACAGCACAGGTACTGACACACAGCACAGGTACTGACACACAGCACAGGTACTGACACACAGCACAGGTACTGACACACAGCACAGGTACTGACACACAGCACAGGTACTGACACACAGCACAGGTACTGACACACAGCACAGGTACTGACACAAGCAGCAGAGGAATGGAAGACAAAGGCCCAGTACTAATATCCCAGTCACAACTGATAATGCCAAAAATTAAATAAATGCAGTGAATGAGGCTGGGCCCAGAATGGACCCCCTCCTCGGGAGAATCAGGAAGGTGGTTTAATATATGAGGGTAAATATCCTCATAAAGTGCCTTCTTATGTTGCACTTTGTGTTGTTTTTCATTAATTATGTTAAAATTCATCCATCCATCCATTTCCTTCCCCTTAATTAATTTCTAGGTCAGGGGGGGCAGTCAGAGCAGGTGCCGAGTCCACATGAGCTGTGTTTATTAAAAAGACAAAACTATTTTTTAGAAAAATGAACCGAATAATGAACCGAACCGTGGCCTCTGAACCGAGGTACGAACCGAACCGTGATTTTTTCAAACCGTTGCACCCCTACTGTTAACGCCTACTGTGGACATTCCCTGTTAGATTTATGAATTCCCAGGGATAGCACAACTCAGTACTCGTACTGGTACTTGGTATCGGCAAGTATTGAAATGAAGGTACTCAAATCGGTTTTTGAAAAAGTGGTATTGATGCATCCCTATTTCTGACTGTGTAAAGAGACGGATAATACATTTTTTTCTTTTTACTGCAGATAGCAACACTTTATGTTCAGTAAATCACGTGTAAGCTTTGTTTTGACAGTGTTTTTCTGAATAGCCCTGATCTACCCTCACATGGAGGTGATGCATCTGCCCTGATATTGGAGTCGAGGCATGATACCAGTTCGAATGAAGACTTCTACAGCATTCTGGAAGCAGATAAAAGCATTGTGCTTTGTGTCTCTGAAAACAAGACCTGCAACAACAGAACCACTGAAAACCGGTCCACATCCCCCATGACCTCCGTCTACACTTGTGATGCTATGGTTGGCACTGAGCAGACGATGACAGACACGGCTGTCAATACAGAAGTCTATATGGTAGACCTGGACTATCTCACCAAGGTGAATGCAACTAGTACCATAGCTCATGGTACATTTCCATATAATATACATGGTACATATAACATGGTATCATGCTGTTCATGGTACCTATAACATGATATCATGCAGTTGATGGTACATATAACATGATATCATGCAGTTGATGGTACATATAACATGGTATGCTGTTCATGGTACATATTACATGGTTGTTCTCTAATAGGAGTTTGGTACCATGAAGACTGAGAGAGATGAACTGCTGCTGAAGGTTCAGATGCAGAGGTTTGTAACTTTGGACCATGTTTCTCTCCGACTGCTGCAGCATGTGACCTGTCTTATACGTTTGATGGTATTTGTACATCTATTGGATTGTGCTATTCCAGGGTCTCTTCGCCTTTTACAAGGATTGTGAATGATCTTAAAAAACTGGAGACTGACTACAACAGGATGAGAGGAAGGATCCTGTCGGGGATCTCTCTGCAGGACCTGACTCCTCTGTCTCTGGGACATGACTCTTCTGTGGCAGCGGTGGAATGCACTTTTAAACTTAAAAGACTAAAATGATTTATTAAACTGTTGTTTTCTTCCAGATAATTGGTGGTATTCAGAAAGACTGTGTTAGGTACATCACACTGTTGTTGTGTCAAAATTGGTAAATCTATTTAAATATTCTCTTTCTGTGCAGTCCTCAACAACACACTATGAATGATAAACCGGTCCATCTCGGGGGTGACGGCTCTTTGCAGGCGAGATCACACTAAATTACCCTGAAATTAAAATATGGTCTAAAACATTCAACAAAAATAAATGTGTAATTTTCCTAGAGTGAGATAACAGGTTGTTCTAAAGGAGACTCCAGCTCTGCCAAGAGGGTCGTCACTCGACTCCTGAAGGACGGAGGGACAGACCAAAGGGCAGACAGAAAATCATCAGGTAACTTTCAAATGCACTGCATTTCACTGGATTTAGTCAAAACACAAGTTCTTTTGTTTAAGAGTCATTTTCTAGTGAGGCCTGGTTTGATGCAGAGGAAGACTTGTCTTCAGACGGCAGTGGAGAGCAACTGAAGGCGGACAAAGAACCTGGTGCTATAAGTAAGAGTAACAACAGTAACATCTGGTGTCTAATCAGTACAGTTAGCATTATTATTATGATTATTATGATTATTAGTGCCTGTGGTCTCTGCTACAGACTCATGGCTGCAGACTTGCAGTGTGGACTTTCTCTGTATGTCAGCTTTGGGTGGACAGGAAATGTAGGAAGTTCTTTGTAGCTACTTTTTAATAAACTTTTATTTCCAAATTTGGAATTACTGGTATTAATTTGACTAAAATAGCAAAAGCTATTTTCAATGGGGATAACTGGGGAATATATTATTTTTAATTAATCATTTTAAAAAAACATGTCTGAATAATGTATATGTCAGAAGAAAGTTTTGAAGTGAACTTAAATCCAAGGTAATGTTTGATAAATGACTTTACTCGATTGCTACAATCTTACGGCTCTGTAACATAACGACTGTTGTATTTGCCTCCTGAGTGTAAATGTGTAAATGTTTACTTTAGTCTTTGTGAACAAGGTAAATGTTTTAAATAATGTCATTAAGTTGTTTGATGTGTGGCCCCTGACTCATACTAATGTTAAAACCTTGTTCACATAGTGACAGAGAAGCCTAAGGCTGTGAACGCAGGCCTCTGTGTTTTTGGTCTCCCCTCTCGTGCTACTGAGGTAATATTTTTATATGATGTAGTTATGAAAATGGTCAGCAGAGGGCAGTCATATCATGACTAATGTAACTCATCTTTCAGGCTGATGTGATGATGCTGTTTCAAAAGTATGATGTGTCAGAGCTTCACGTGTCAAACTTAAAGGAGCTAAGGTATTATGATTGAGACATTTTAATCTCATTTGCAGAGAGCCAAGTTCTTGAACTATCTTCCTTTGTAGTGTTGCCGTAGTGATAGTGGAGAGCCAACAGTCTGCTGAAGCTGCAGTGAGAGAACTCAATGGCCTGAGAGTAAAAGGACACACTTTACAAGTAGAACTCATTCAGGCAGGAAGATCAGATCATCAGTCCACCAGGAGCAGAAGTGACCCTGAAACTACAAACATCCCAGGCAAAAGCCAGAATCTGGTGAGATAATGGAATTCTTATTTTCTATATCATGTGTTCATTTTGTCAATCTTTTTTTAGTTACCAACAACCAGTTCAAGGAAGAAGGTGGTCAGTGTGTCTCCGACAGCTCAGGGGACATTTGTCCCACAGCACTATGGAACCATGGGCAGCTTTGATATTCTTATGACCGAGTTGAAGCAGTGCCACCCAGATGTGAGCCACCAGAGGATTGTGGAGGCCCTTCAGGAGCTTAGGGCCAAATACAGAGGGGTGCTCAGCGGTCTTTCTCTCAGGACCATCCGAGACATGACTTCTGACCTCCTGACCAAGCCTGCCAACACCTAAAGATAACGTCAGAACCAGTGCAAACTTTATTGTTCAAAGTTATGTTAAGTTTCCATACGCCCCTTTGTATGTTCCTGTTAATATTGTTTCATTGATCTCAGTTTTGACAAAGTCCTCTTCAACGTGTGGAGGATCTACTTTAGTTGACCAATAAATGTCTTTCTCAGCAGTTACTACGCAGACTAGATTTTCTATTCAAAATGTCATCTACCACTAGATGTCAGTATTAGCACAATGGCACAGGAGCCGTACACGCACATAGATACGCGCACACACACCACGCATGCGCACTTGATGACTGCAGTCTGCTGGAGTCTGCCTGTGCTCTCCGAGCAGTGAAGGGGTTAAAGTAATCCGTGGTAGAGAATGGGCGGAGATTTGCTCACAGAACCCAACAGACGGTTTAGAAAATCAAAGTCAGTGAAAGGAAAATAACTTCCAAGTCTGTAGCACAAGTGCACTGATAACTGGTGTTGGAAAACCTTTAATATCTGAAGAGTGGCGTCAGTGGTGCACAGATGGATCCGCTTCTGGAAATCTGTCATCTGTGGCTGACGGAGCGAAGCCGCGGCAGAAGAGACTAGAGACCGTGAAAACATTACACATTAGCTGTGGGTCCGGATTCTCTGGACCAGGACTCTGTGGATCCGGACTCTGTGGACCAGGACTCTGTGGATCCGGACTCTGTGGACCAGGACTCTGTGGATCCGGACTCTGTGGACCAGGACTCTGTGGATCCGGACTCTGTGGACCAGGACTCTGTGGATCCGGACTCTGTGGACCGGTACTCTGTGGACCAGGACTCTGTGAACCAGGACTCTGTGGATCCGGACTCTATGGATCCGGACTCTGAGGGTCAGGACTCAGTGGAGCTGTCATGAACCCTTTGGAAGAGAACTGCGCGTCGTTGTGGTCATGATGGATTAAATCTTTTTATTTTGCACGTATTGTAAAAGGTCAGACACATGGGTTCTCTGCCACAGTAAACCTTTGCACTGCCTAAACCCCAAACTGAAGCAAGGCACCATGTGGAGGCCATGGATGCAGCGAGCCGCATTGTGCTGCTTGGTCATCGAGACCTTCATATGCAACACACTGGGTAAGATATGCACAAGGTTATTTATGCACATGCACATGCACATGCACATGCAGGTGCACATGCACATGCACATGCAGAGTCTTGTATTGACCATATTTTATGGCTCGTATTGACCGAGTATGATTATGGCACCACAAACCTAACATCGTTGTCGAAGATAAATGGTCGTTAATAATTAATGAGTGTTTTGATTAAAGCTCAGATGTTTCTTCATGACTCTCACATGTGTCATGTATGACAGGATCCTCCTCAGGTCTCAACATGTGCATGAGTGGAAGTGCTACCTCCTGTGAAGACTGTCTCCTCATCCATCCCAGCTGCGCCTGGTGCGCACAAGAGGTAAGCTCTACCATCCCAACAATCTACTAACCTATCCTATATTATACTAGCCAATCCTATATTATACTAACCAATCTACTAACCTATCCTATATTATACTAGCCAATCCTATATTATACTAACCAATCTACTAACCTATCCTATATTATACTAGCCAATCCTATATTATACTAACCAATCTACTAACCTATCCTATATTATACTAGCCAATCCTATATTATACTAACCAATCTACTAACCTATCCTATATTATACTAGCCAATCCTATATTATACTAACCAATCTACTAACCTATCCTATATTATACTAGCCAATCCTATATTATACTAACCAATCTACTAACCTATCCTATATTATACTAGCCAATCCTATATTATACTAACCAATCTACTAACCTATCCAATATTATACTAACCAATCCTATATTATACTAACCAATCTACTAACCTATCCTATATTATACTAACCAATCCTATATTATACTAACCAATCCTATATTATACTAACCAATCTACTAACCTATCCTATATTATACTACCCTATCCTATATTATACTAACCAATCCTATATTATACTAACCAATCTACTAACCAATCCTATATTATACTAACCAATCTACTAACCTATCCTATATTATACTAACCAATCTACTAACCAATCCTATATTATACTACCCTATCCTATATTATACTAACCAATCCTATATTATACTAACCAATCCTATATTATACTAACCAATCTACTAACCTATCCTATATTATACTAACCAATCTACTAACCTATCCTATATTATACTAACCAATCTACTAACCCAACAATCTACAACCGTCAGTAGTAACCGTCAGTAACCATCAGTAACCATCAGCGTCCTGGTTTACCACATCTGGTTGAGGCTCTTTGCATCACCTCCATCATCATTATCATGAACCGCCAGGATGAGGCCTTTCTGAGTGGAGTTTGCTTGTTCTCCTTGTGTCTGCGTAGGTTTCCTCCAGGTGCTCCGGTTTCCCCTACCACTAAACCATGCACAATAGAGATAGCTTTAAAACATGTCTAAAACTATGTGCTGGAAGCTGAAGTTCACTTTAAGGATGATATTTACAGACACAATGAAATGTGTTGTTTGTGGGAATAATGAAAAAGTCCTATTTTTGGGCTTAGTTGTATGATGACTTCAGTGGGACCCATTCCTTTCTTTTTGTCTCTCTCTTTTAGGATTTTGGCATTGGACGCACGTTACCATCTCGATGTGATTTCACTTCAAATCTGGTGAAAAGAGGCTGTGACACACGACACATAGAATCTCCAAAGAGCAGTGTTTCTGTGCTTCAAAATGCATTACTAAGTTCTAAGGGTTCTGGATCGAACCACACTAATGTGGTCCAGATTATGCCTCAGAAGATCTCCCTCAGTTTGCGACCAGGTAACAGTGATTGTAATAGTTTTATTTGGCTCACTCTTACACGGACTAAAACATGTTGTTTGTGTAAACAGGAGAGCAGACATCTTTTGAGGTGCAGGTGCGACAGGTCGAGGACTATCCCGTGGACCTCTACTACCTGATGGACCTGTCTCTGTCAATGAAGGATGATCTGGACACCATCCGCAATTTAGGCACAAAGTTGGCAGACGAAATGGGACAACTCACCAGCAACTTCAGGCTTGGCTTTGGCTCCTTCGTGGACAAAAACATGTCACCGTTTTCATATACAGCCCCAAAATACCAAGAAAATCCATGCAACGGGTGAGTCAAATGAGCTTTCTTTGTGATTGCATAGAACCTGGAGTAGCTCCCTGCGTAGCTCTCACATGTTTCTGCTGCTGACTATTTTTAACCATACATGAATTATGTATATTTAAACATACATGAGAGAAAATAGAACAAAACTGATTTTTCACAATAAACAGTAATCAGTCTGTTTTTAAATGTAAAACTGAAGAGAAGCAGAAGAGAAGAACAGCTGTGGCCAGAGAGGTTTGCCCTGAAGCTACACTGCAGCAGTGTGAATCTCTAAACATCTGGGCTAGACCCGGGTTATATCTGGGTTATATCTGGGCTAGACCCGGGTTATATCTGGGTTATATCTGGGCTAGACCCGGGTTATATCTGGGTTATATCTGGGTTATATCTGGGTTATATCTGGGTTATATCTGGGTTATATCTGGGTTATATCTGGGATAGACCCGGGTTATATCTGGGTTATATCTGGGCTAGACCCGGGTTATATCTGGGTTATATCCGGGATAGACCCGGGTTATATCTGGGTTATATCTGGGCTAGACCCGGGTTATATCTGGGTTATATCTGGGTTATATCTGGGTTAGACCCGGGTTATATCTGGGTTAGACCCGGGTTATATCTGGGTTATATCTGGGCTAGACCCGGGTTATATCTGGGTTATATCTGGGCTAGACCCGGGTTATATCTGGGTTATATCTGGGCTAGACCCGGGTTATATCTGGGCTAGACCCGGGTTATATCTGGGTTATATCTGGGCTAGACCCGGGTTATATCTGGGTTATATCTGGGCTAGACCCGGGTTATATCTGGGATAGTCCCGGGTTATATCTGGGATAGACCCAGGTTATATCTGGGTTATATCTGGAATAGACCCGGGTTATATCTGGGTTATATCTGGGCTAGACCCGGGTTATATCTGGGTTATATCTGGGCTAGACCCGGGTTATATCTGGGCTAGACCCGGGTTATATCTGGGATAGACCCGGGTTATATCTGGGTTATATCTGGGCTAGACCCGGGTTATATCTGGGATAGACCCGGGTTATATCTGGGTTATATCTGGGCTAGACCCGGGTTATATCTGGGATATATCTGGGATAGACCCGGGTTATATCTGGGATAGACCCGGGTTATATCTGGGTTATATCTGGGATATATCTGGGATAGACCCGGGTTATATCTGGGTTATATCTGGGATAGACCCGGGTTATATCTGGGTTATATCTGGGATAGTCCCGGGTTATATCTGGGTTATATCTGGGATAGTCCCGGGTTATATCTGGGTTATATCTGGGATAGTCCCGGGTTATATCTGGGTTATATCTGGGATAGTCCCGGGTTATATCTGGGATAGTCCCGGGTTATATCTGGGATAGTCCCGGGTTATATCTGGGATAGTCCCGGGTTATATCTGGGATAGTCCCGGGTTATATCTGGGATAGACCCGGGTTATATCAGGGTTATATCTGGGCTAGACCCGGGTTATATCTGGGATAGACCCGGGTTATATCTGGGTTATATCTGGGATAGACCCGGGTTATATCTGGGATAGACCCGGGTTATATCTGGGCTAGACCCGGGTTATATCTGGGCTAGACCCGGGTTATATCTGGGATAGTCCCGGGTTATATCTGGGTTATATCTGGGTTATATCTGGGATAGACCCGGGTTATATCTGGGTTATATCTGGGATAGACCCGGGTTATATCTGGGTTATATCTGGGCTAGACCCGGGTTATATCTGGGTTATATCTGGGATAGTCCCGGGTTATATCTGGGATAGACCCGGGTTATATCTGGGTTATATCTGGGATAGTCCCGGGTTATATCTGGGATAGTCCCGGGTTATATCTGGGTTATATCTGGGATAGTCCTGGGTTATATCTGGGTTATATCTGGGTTATATCTGGGTTATATCTGGGTTATATCTGGGCTAGACCCGGGTTATATCTGGGTTATATCTGGGATAGTCCCGGGTTATATCTGGGATAGACCCGGGTTATATCTGGGTTATATCTGGGTTATATCTGGGATAGACCCGGGTTATATCTGGGATAGACCCGGGTTATATCTGGGTTATATCTGGGATAGACCCGGGTTATATCTGGGCTAGACCCGGGTTATATCTGGGCTAGACCCGGGTTATATCTGGGTTATATCTGGGTTATATCTGGGATAGTCCCGGGTTATATCTGGGATAGTCCTGGGTTATATCTGGGATAGACCCGGGTTATATCTGGGTTATATCTGGGATAGACACCGGGTTATATCTGGGTTATATCTGGGATAGTCCCGGGTTATATCTGGGATAGACCCGGGTTATATCTGGGATAGACCCGGGTTATATCTGGGATAGACCCGGGTTATATCTGGGTTATATCTGGGCTAGACCCGGGTTATATCTGGGTTATATCTGGGCTAGACCCGGGTTATATCTGGGCTAGACCCGGGTTATATCTGGGATAGACCCGGGTTATATCTGGGATAGACCCGGGTTATATCTGGGATAGACCCGGGTTATATCTGGGATAGACCCGGGTTATATCTGGGATAGACCCGGGTTATATCTGGGTTATATCTGGGATAGACCCGGGTTATATCTGGGTTATATCTGGGATAGACCCGGGTTATATCTGGGTTATATCTGGGCTAGACCCGGGTTATATCTGGGATAGACCCGGGTTATATCTGGGATAGACCCGGGTTATATCTGGGTTATATCTGGGATAGACCCGGGTTATATCTGGGATAGACCCGGGTTATATCTGGGTTATATCTGGGATAGACCCAGGTTATATCTGGGTTATATCTGGGATAGTCCCGGGTTATATCTGGGTTATATCTGGGATAGACACCGGGTTATATCTGGGCTAGACCCGGGTTATATCTGGGATAGACCCGGGTTATATCTAGGTTATATCTGGGATAGACCCGGGTTATATCTAGGTTATATCTGGGATAGACCCGGGTTATATCTGGGATAGACCCAGGTTATATCTGGGTTATATCTGGGCTAGACCCGGGTTATATCTGGGTTATATCTGGGCTAGACCCGGGTTATATCTGGGCTAGACCCGGGTTATATCTGGGATAGACCCGGGTTATATCTGGGATAGACCCGGGTTATATCTGGGATAGACCCGGGTTATATCTGGGTTATATCTGGGATAGACCCGGGTTATATCTGGGTTATATCTGGGATAGACCTGGGTTATATCTGGGTTATATCTGGGCTAGACCCGGGTTATATCTGGGATAGACCCGGGTTATATCTGGGATAGACCCGGGTTATATCTGGGTTATATCTGGGATAGACCCGGGTTATATCTGGGATAGACCCGGGTTATATCTGGGATAGACCCGGGTTATATCTGGGATAGACCCGGGTTATATCTGGGTTATATCTGGGATAGACCCGGGTTATATCTGGGTTATATCTGGGATAGTCCCGGGTTATATCTGGGTTATATCTGGGATAGACACCGGGTTATATCTGGGCTAGACCCGGGTTATATCTGGGATAGACCCGGGTTATATCTAGGTTATATCTGGGATAGACCCGGGTTATATCTGGGATAGACCCGGGTTATATCTAGGTTATATCTGGGCTAGACCCGGGTTATATCTGGGCTAGACCCGGGTTATATCTGGGATAGACCCGGGTTATATCTAGGTTATATCTGGGATAGACCCGGGTTATATCTGGGATAGACCCGGGTTATATCTAGGTTATATCTGGGCTAGACCCGGGTTATATCTAGGTTATATCTGGGCTAGACCCGGGTTATATCTAGGTTATATCTGGGATAGACCCGGGTTATATAACTTGTTCATTGATGGAAATCTAAGCTGTTGTTTTCTGACCAGGTACAAGTTGTTTCCAAACTGCGTCCCGACCTTTGGGTTCCGCCACATCCTCTCGTTAACGGACAAAGTGGACCGCTTCAATCAGGAGGTGCAGAAGCAGATGGTGTCTCGCAACAGGGATGCCCCAGAGGGAGGGTTCGATGCCATCCTGCAGGCTGCTGTCTGTAAGGTATTGTTGTTGTGTCCTTTGGCAAGACACTTCCTTGGGCTGTAACTAATTATTACATATTATATTAGCTCTATAAATCAGTTGTTTACAACACAGAAATGTAATGAAAAATCTAACCCAAAGAATACTCTCCAGTTATATTTGCTGGCAATATTAAAATGATTTAAAATAAGACATTTATGCATATGTTCATAGAGCATATAGTAGTTTCACTGAAAACTCATAACTGATGTTTCATCTTTAAGTCTGGTGTGTGAGAGAGGTTGGTGCAGTCTGCCCCAGGGCAGCTGTGGCCACTGTGGCTTACCACGATTGTGTGTTGAATGAATCATGCACAAAGATAAATTGTAAACAGTCTCAAAGATAATCTTGAGACATGGCAGTAAAAAGCAAATGCATTTATTTTAGAATGAGACAAATGTGTTTTTTTCTTCATACGAAACTCATGGTTTTATTTGATTGAGCTCCATGGCAAACATGACACAGACTATTAAAGATGGAGGAGAAAGCCCGTGGTCCCACATGACAAGTTCTTTGCCTATTTACTTGTTAATTAAAAGCACCAGAGGGGACAGACTGGAAATGTTGTCTACAGCTGGACAAACATGAAGAAGAGTCAGGCCCAGTCACGTCCCGCTCTCCTTGGACGGTTTAATTGTTTTCTACAGGAAGTGAATGTCTCCTGCCTTGTAATTTACTCGGCTGCTACTATTCCAAACATTGGTGGTTACGAACACTGCTGGGACTGTCCGGAGGTTCAATCAATGTGTTCTATTTTCAGTATCGTTTCTGAGGTTGGTTTGTAAATGAACGTGATCAATGTTAAAATAAATAATGGGTAGGCTCCACTCTTGAATCCTTGTCGGCATCAGTGATCTGCTTTTCACTTGCCTTTGAACTGCATGTTAGAATTGTGATATCATGTTGTGTGGCTCATTTTACTTGTAGGAGGAGATCGGCTGGAGAAAGGAGGCCTATCACTTGTTGGTGTTTGCCACAGATGATGTCCCTCACTTGGCCTTGGACGGCAGACTCGGGGGCCTGGTCCAGCCTCACGACGGACAGTGTCACCTCAATGAGCAGAACGAGTATAGAGCTTCAACTCAAATGGTACCAGTCCAATATTTATCCAATTCTAATCTATGTCTTGTGAATTAACGTTAAAAGGCCTGTCTGTAAGAGCCAGATGATGTCATAATGAAGTGCATAACATATTTGATTATTGTCTCTTAATACTTATCACATGTTTTCAACCCAACTGTTTTTCACTCATTCTGTTAATCTGAAGCCAGAGATTAGTTTCATTCTTTCATTAGTTACGTGCTGCTATAATACAGTACAATTTAACACACGCTTATTTAATTTTGTTTTTACCTTTTTTGTCATTAGTTTAATTTCTGTAGCTACTTTCTCTTCTTTTCAGTTCTCCTCATGATTTCTCAGTCGTACTTGCTTTTAGGGAAATGCAAACATAACATTGGGTCAAGTGTTAGCACTGTAAACACATGTGGCTGAAGTCCTTTCTGCTGCACAGGACTACCCTTCTCTGGCACTGCTGGGGGAGAAACTTGCAGAAAACAACATCTTTCTAATCTTTGCCGTCACAAAGCGTCTCTATGTCATTTATAAGGTATCCGGGTTAAAGCACCTTTCTTCTGCTCTAAATGAACATATTTTTAATCTGTTGTCCATTTATAGAATTTCACAGCTCTCATACCTGGCACAACAGTGGAAATCTTAGACCAGGACTCCAAGAATGTCATACAGCTCATCGTTAACGCTTACAATGTAAGTCTAACAATCAGAGCGCCATTTCCTGTTGTGTGGCGCAGAGCATTTGAGAATTGACGAAAGCAAGAGTGCAACACTGCTGTCACTGTTAATAACCCGCTGCTTTTGTCATTTAACTGTTAAGAAAATGTAAGTATCAGCACCAAAGGTTAACTAGGATAGTCTACTCTTGCTCTGTCAAAAGCACACTTGTATACATGTGTAGAACAGATCTTGAAACCGTTATATTATCTTGGATGGCTCTACTGTCTTTCAGTTCTGAGTTGAGCACAGAGGCAGTTGGACTTGTTGATTTGGGATTTGGCAAGAATGACTTTACACTTGCCACAAATGGATCTACGGATACAGGTCACATAGATGTGAATGTTACATGTGAGAGTTGCGGTAGGATTTTCTTTCAGCTGATGCATTCTCCACGTTTCTCTCCTTTTCTGTCATGTTTAAACTGAGGTAGACTTTACAAACGGACAATAAAAATTCTGGACAAAAAACCAATGAGGTATCATCACTGCAATATCCTTCAAAAGCACAAACTTTTAAGCTGGGAAAATCTCATTAAGTATTCAAACCGCTGCCTCATACATAAAATAATCCACAACCAATCTTCTCCCCCACTCAGTCAGTTTGTCAGCATCAGAAACCCCACATATTTACAGCGGGTGACCAGAGGAGCAGCTCGAGGAGACTGCATAGTTCCATTTAGGAAAAGTGCCTTTAGTCAGAACACCTTTTCTGTAACTGCAGCCAAAGACTGGAACTCCATCCCAGCTAACATAAGAGATCTGTCCACTAACATACTGTTTAAAAAACATTTAAAGAACTGGTTCATTACTCAACAGTCTTGCAGTCATTAACCCCTGTCTGTATTATGATTCTTATTGTTTGCACTGTTTGTATTTGTATATAACCTGTATAGTGTAGTGACTGTGTCCTACTTTGTATTTTATTGCACTGACCGTAATGTTTTATTGTTTTATTGTCTTAGGGAGACTTTTTACATCTGTCCAGGGACTACGGATGAAAAATAGCCTTTTGGCTAATTCCGGTGCATTTACAGAAATGTTGATTAATGTACACTGTCCCTGTCAAATAAATAAATAAAAAAAAAAAAAAAAAAAGATAAAAGAGGTGGTTTCTGTACAAATGTCCGTGTGGGAGATAGTGGCTGTTCCTTCCACAATTACTGATGAAATACCAACAGAATTAATTCTATTCAAAGTGTTAAGTTGCAAGTAGTTGTGAATGGTTGTGTTGGCAATTATTCTAGACGTGTTTTTAGCATAGATTAGTTTAGCATCAGACTTACAATGTTTCACCGGTTTTATATATATTTATTAACTTGAGATACAGTTGAATGCAAGTCACTTTCTGAGTGGAGTTTGCATGTTCTCCCCGTGTCTGCGTAGGTTTCCTCCGGGTACTCCGGTTTCCCCTACCACTAAAAATATGTACAATAGTTCTGGCATGCGCCTCCTGTTCGGCGACCCCGCTCCCATCTCTGTGTGGAGTGAGAGACAAGTGCCCATAAAATAACAATTGTAAACTGCTTTGTGACTCTGGTCTGTGAAAGACGGTATATAAATAAACATTACTTACTTACTTAATGTTGACATATTGCTCAAAGGAAAATTGTGTTTAATAATTGTCTGTTTAGAGTATTTTTTTGTAGTGCACTAAAAATATCAGCTGTAGAAAAGAACTGCGAAGTCCCGCCCACTCGGCAGTCCGCTCTTGTTCCTAAGTCTCTCTTGGAACTAGGTTCTTTCAGCTCATAAAAACAGTTTTCTTTTCTTCTGTAGCCGTGAGGTGGGCAAGTACTTTCTTTTTCCTATGGACTGGACACATCCAGACCTTCCTCAATCTTTCTGCCACATGTCGTCCTCAGAACATCCGGTCCAAAGTGGAGCTGTCTGTGTGGGACCACCCTGAGGACCTGAGCCTCTCCTTCACAGCCACCTGTCAGGATGGGAAGCCTCTGCCAGGCCTCAGGAAGTGTGTGGACCTCAAGATCGGAGACACTGTGAGTCAAGTGTGTCCTTCTGCTGTGTGTGTGTGTGTGTGTGTGTGTTTATGTAAATTAATCATGGTTTTAATCTACAATGTCATATTTTAGTAGTGACAAAAATATTCTGTTAATGCCATTCTTATTCTCAAAATGCTATTCAAAGACTTCTGTTTTCCAGTTGAATACGGTTCATAAAGTGTTATTATGAACTTGTATTCTACCTTTTATACTGTATATAAGCCATAATGGCTTCAGTCTCTTGTTATAGTCACAATAGTTTCCGGTGTCAGGGTTCTAGGAAACGTCTTGGAAGAATGGCTTTGAAGGCTGTTAATTGTTGAGACAAGGTCTGAAGGAGTTGGATATTTAAGAAGTTTTTCCTAACAATGATTGTGAACAAGCCAATGACCCTTTCAGGTTAAAGAACTTCGATTACCAACAAAGGGACACACACTTTTGCTCCCATAGTATGACTTCCTTTTATGGTTTCATTCCTTATATGGGAAGGTTTTGGAGTTGATTTGACTTCACCCTTTTATCATTGTACACATATTGACCCGGGGAGTTCAAAGTTCACACTACATTGTAAAATATTTACACTGTGTTTCTTTAGTCAAAGTGGCACTGACTCATGTGTGACTTAGGTTTCTGTTATGAGTGGTTTCCTGACTAATTGAATCAGGAATGACTATGTACTCTACCTTGCCTGAAGTGCTGTGAATGTAAAGTCTATGTAGTTTCATTCATAACTATTTCTGTCATCGTGGTTGTTAGAGGTTTTTAAAAGCTCTCTTCTTTTGCAAACAATTAAAGGAATATTTTTTACATCATTTATTTTAATCCATCATTTAAATGTTTATTGGGTCCTTTGACAAATTGAGTTTCAATTGAACAAAACTCTTCTCTTTTGTCCTGGAGACTTGGAGCAGGCAGAGGGTGAATGGCTGTGGTGAATGTGGCAGTGTGAAAGGGCCCCTCTCTCATGTTGACGACATGTGGTCCAGGTGTCACTCTCGCTGCATGTCAATGACCTCACACGGGAGTTAGAGAGAAGGGCCTGTGAAACTGTGTCACATAAAAGAGATTGCACCAGGACGGCCACTTACACATGTATCTGTGCTGCAGGTCTCCGTTTAGGGAAAGAGAAATGCAAAGAGAGTGAAAAGCACAATGTTGATCAATGTCATCAAATTAGCACTAACATAAAATGGGTCGCTCCGTTCAGAGTTATGTGTAGGTGCAGTCCTAATTGATTTGGTCTCAGAACTTTTTGAATGATGGTCCAAACTATGAAACCAAATGTACATGTTTAGGCTGTGAGAGCTTTTTAAACATGATCTATAATCTCGTCTATTGAAAGGACGTGGCTGCATTCCTCCTCCTTCCTGTTTCAGATTGACCCCAGTAGTTTTAAGGCCACATGACTGAAGGACCGACTCCTCGTGCCTCACATTTACAGTAAATTAAATTGTGCCTCTTGTTAACTCATTAAGTTTCCCGCGTAAAAGAGAAGGGTGCTTGTAATCTTTAGGTACCATGTCACAGTTCAGCCGTTCATAACTACCCTCGACACCTTTTAATAACTGTTTGTGCTTCTTTACAATTACAGCCTCTTTAGGGCAGAGTAGATGATTAACTCCATACACTTTTTTTAAACTGTCTGCTTCACTAATTGCAGAGAAACTTGCCACTTGAAATGGTTCATATCACATTTCCCAAAGTTGGCCATAAATTAGCAGGACCTCCACCCATGTAATGTCCCAAGACAGGAAGTCACACTTTGAGTTTTCCTCCTGTTTTCTGGGTGTAAAAAACAAACAAAATAAAACAGCGGGCAGATTTTACAGAAATGTAAATGGGTTAAAACAAATCTGTCTTATCCATGTGTTGTCTTTTTTGAAGGTTTCTTTTAATGTCAGTGTGGATGCGAGAGGTTGTCCTCCTAAAGGCACAGACCAGACTTTCACCATCAAACCAGTGGGATTTAAAGATCGCTTGGAGGTGACCGTTGACTATCAGTGCAAATGTATGTGCTCCCACAGAGCTCTTACCAACAGCAGCGTGTGCAGCTCCATCGGTAAGGCTTCTCTTAATGTTCGTTATTTCATTAGAAAAAGATCAGATATGGCCCCTATCATTAATTGTAGATAACACACAAGTGGAGAGTAAAAAGAAAACCATTACGTATTCTTTGTTTAGTAGGATCTGATCGTGGGAGGCCCCTATAGGATCTTTCCATTCACTTTGGAAACCTCTCAGACTTTACATGTTTGTGGCCAGCAGGATTATCAATGTACTTTTCCAGCCGTTTCATAAATGTTTTCTCTCTGCAGGTACGTACACATGTGGGACCTGCCAGTGCGACTCGGGGTACCTGGGAGCCCGCTGTGAGTGCCAGGAGGGTGAGGCGGGCAGCATGTACCTGAGTGCCTGCAGAGAGACCGAGGGCAAACAGATCTGCAGCGGGAGAGGCGAGTGCAGCTGCAACCAGTGCCTCTGCTTCGAGTCGGAGTTTGGAAAAATCTATGGACGTTTCTGTGAATGTGACGACTTCTCCTGCGCCAGACACAAAGGCATCCTCTGCTCAGGTAAGCTCCGACTTGGCTCCTAATACTGTTTATATACTTTATTTACTGTTGTCATGATGGTTGTGATCCAGAGGGACTGCAGGCTCCATCTAGTCCTGTGGATATTATACACTTTCTTCTTAAGTCATTATCATACCTGTGCAGGGTGTGTCCTTCAATCCTCTCGCTCTCAATCACAAATATACTTCTTTTAAGAGATATAAAGAGGTAAACTTTCAGGCTATGTCTATTTCCTTTTGACTTGATATTGAGTGAAGCGGTGCTTGTTTTGGGCTCTTTTAAATAGTACATAATTTTAAAGTTTTATTGATAACATTTTGACATATTGTTTGGGTTGACATCAACACACAATGCTGCATCTGAAATTTCTTTATACAACAATATTTATACAAGACTTTTTTATGCATTTTTTAATCTACAGAATATTTGCAAAAGGAGACAGGCAGGTTTTAAGGAAGACCACTGTTGGTTTAAGCTGTTTGGACTAAGTTTGGGCATGAATACTATTGTCTTTTGCTTGAAGAGATTGAGATTCAAACTGCTAATTTGTTTGTCTTTGAACATTTTCTACATTCCATGGAACTGTGAAACTTGTGTCTGATAAGAAGATTTATCTTTTCTACAAGTTGGTCCAAATAGGCCATGGCAGTTCCCAGACATCAGGTCCAGAAATGAGTCCTGGTTTGGGGCCTCGGAGCTGGAGAGGGGCCCTCTGGCTGGTCCCCAAACCAGTGGCTGTTCCAGTGCAGCCACAGAGAGAGCTTTGTGACAGTGGGGCCAGCTTCAGTGCGATCTGCAAACACAATGCGCGCCTCTATTTATCTGTGCTGTGGAAAGACAAGCCTTTGGTTTACGAGGCGCACACACAAAATGCCCGTTTGTTTGTGCCAATCATCCACAAGTCATTAAATGTTAACAGTCCAGTACTTTGGGTTCCCTGTCATGTCTGCTCAGTAGGACGCCAACGTGAGGCTGGGATGAGATTCTAATGATACCGGGCCTCTACTCTCTGGACTGTTTTATCACAGTCTTTAGAATATTTTACAAACAACATAAAAACTGAATGTTGCATATTTCACAAAACAGGAGACTGCATTTGCAAATTCTTCTGTTTTCCCAAATGTTCAGTCGTTTTGTGGCTTTAATTCAGACGTTTTCTTTCAAAGCAGTGCTCATGAAGATAAAATGAGCCGTCACGTTTTAAGTAGGTCAGAAGACAAAATAAAGCTATATTTATAATGGCTTCAGAATATCGCTGAATGCCATGAATAGCTGGTCTGGACTGAATGTTATGGTAATATTATCCATTACCTGTGTCTGTACGATCCCCAAGCTCTGCGCTGTAGAGATGACCCTATTGTCTTCCAAGATCTACTTTGGATAACACTGTTATACCTTTTTATAACAAGATCCTTTCTCCATCCTGTCTGTTTTTGACATGAGTTGACTTCCAGTCTCTCTCTCTCTCTCTCATCTATCTCTCTCTCTCTCTCATCTATCTATCTCTCTCTCTCTCTACATCTCTCTTCTCTCTCTCTACATCTCTCTCTCTCTCTCTCTTCCATCTCTCACTCTCTCTCTCTCTCTACATCTATCTCTCTCTCTCTCTCTACATCTATCTCTCTCTCTCTCTACTCTATCCTCTCCATCTCCTCCTCTCTCTCTCTCTCTCTCTCTCTCTCTCGCTCTCTCTACATCTCTCTCTACATCTCTCTCTCTCTCTACATCTCTCTCTCTCTCTCTCTACATCTATCTCTCTCTCTCTCTACATCTCTCTCTCTCTCTCTCTCTCTCTCTCTCTCTCTCTCTCTCTCTCTCTCTCTCTCTCTCTCTCTCTCTCTCTCCTCTCTCCCTCTCTCTCTCTCTCTCTCTCTCTCTCTCTCTCTCTCTCTCTCTCTCTATCTCTCTCTCTCTCTACTCTCTCTCTCTCTCTCTACCTCTCTCTCTCTCTCTCTCTCTCTCTCTCTCTCTCTCTCTCTCTCTCTCTCTCTCTCTCTCTCTCTCTACATCTCTCTCTCTCTCTCTCTCTCATCTCTCTCTCTCTCTCTCTCTCTCTCTCTCTCTCTCTCTCTCTCTCTCTACATCTATCTCTCTCTCTCTCTCTACATCTATCTCTCTTATAAAGTTTCAAAGATTATGTGTGTTTCACAACAAATTTCTGGAAAAATATTTCTGGTTTTGGTGTTAAAACACGTAAGCATTAAATTACTTACACTTCCCTAAAACTTTACAGAGTTGCTGACTCTGCAGAGTCCAGGTTTAAAATGTCTCATTGAACAGTTTAAGTATTGTTCTTTTTCTAAACATAAGTCATGAGTTTGGAGGTTACGGCTCTTGTGACGGAGCAAAACAAAGTAAATAGTACTTTTGTGACATAATGACTACTGTCCGTCAGGTCTGTGATGTTGTGCCTGTAATTGGCTTCAAAGCTATTGTCCTGTGCATTCTGCTACAATAGTTTCTTCAATCATCTTCACCTTTGGTCTTATTCCATGGAGACAAACGAGATCCACTCTGCTCAGAGACGGACAACTCTGCTCCTCTACAAGAACAAACATGTCGATACTTGAGCTTTTTAAATGACTGCATTTTTTGGATGTTTTTGAACGAAGAACCATTTTCACATAAAAGTTCTAGTGGGAAGACATTTTTCAAAAGTCAAATTAGAGTAGGGCAAATAAAAAACCCTTTGGTCTTAAAAACCAAACTCAAGCTCATCCAATGAAAGCTCAGGCCTGGTACAGTCCTCCGCCTTTTATGGAGGTTTGTGTTTAATGCAGACTGTGCTGCACAAATGTATGGATATATGAGACTAGAAACGGTTCATTCTGTACCTTAGTTGTAACCTATAGACTTTAACAGTACTTGGAAATGATAACGCCTTGAACCGTAAATATAATAAATGCTTTATAGTCTCATTGTCTAAAAAGGGGTTGGCTTGTCCTTCAGATCCAGACTCACCATAAAGCCTCGTCAGCACTCCTGCCGCTCGCTAACTGCATATTTACAGAAGCTGATGTTTCCCCAGAGTTTTAACATATACTTATGGTTTCCACGCTGCTGCTTCTGTCTGAAAACACCAGCCCCAGATCTCAGGAGAGCAGCACGAAAGACACAACAGAAATACTATCATGAACACATTTCCTCACAATAACTAACTCTACAGTGTTGAGTCTTGGCTGACCCTGAGACCTTCTGTTGTCATCTTTGGACTGTCACAGTGTATCTTTTGGTTTTGGTGAAATTGTTTTAATGTCAAATAGTCTGAACTAAAACAAATGCACTAAACAATATAGAATTATGTTCTATTTCTTTTTTTATACATGATTTCTTCCTATTTATAGCAACAGTTTACTCCCACTCATCCGAACTCTCTAAGCCACAAAAACCACATCTAAGTTATAATTACATTGTGGATGATCAAAAGCACAGGACAGTTATTCATTAGAGTTCACATCAATACATTTAGAACTATTGTCTTATTGAGATTATAAATGAGAAGACAGGAAAATGTGATTACAAGCAGTTTTCATTCAACTCTTCTAACCCCGACACGGTGATAAATCCAGCGCTGCCATCTCTTAAAGTACCGTATGGATAATTTATGCTTTGCCTTTCTTTGACATCTAGTTACATCAAAAATAGAAAGTAGGAATAGACAAATACTTCTTCAGAGCTGTGACATTTTGGGCCTGTCTCTGTATCAATATTACTTCACTAACACAGTCACTTTATTCTTTCTTTGGAATACCACAGGCTCTTGTTTGGGAGGCTTGCTCTCTGTAACCTTTAGACTGACTGTTTCTCATAAGATCCAAGGTCAGGATGTGAGTGCGATAATAAGTCTAAATATTCACCTAGAACAGCACGACTTTGGGAATTTTTATTCAGGCTTCTCGCAGGAAATTGCCAGATTGAGGAAATGCATTTTTCCCCAGAGACTGAGCGGTCACTCGGTGCAAAGATCCTTAAAAAGGAGCGTGCCACAAGTATTTGAAGTATTTAGTGAAGCATCAGCTGAGTGCAGACTGAAACTGGAGATGGTGAAGGTTAAAGTGTGTGTTTTCTTTCCCTAATGTCCATGAACGCATCACACAGACTCTCTTTGACCTCAGCAGGAAGAGGCTCCCTCCTTCTGTCAACATCAGGAACAGGGCGGCTCCTGAGTGCGACATCACAACATACTCTGCATCTGAATGTAGGCCGTGGAGTAGGGTGGAGTAGGCAGGAGTAGGCAGGAGTAGGCAGGAGTAGGCAGGAGTAGGCAGGAGTAGGCAGGAGTAGGCAGGAGTAGGCAGGAGTAGGCAGGAGTAGGCAGGAGTAGGGTGGAGTAGGGTGGAGTAGGGTGGAGTAGGGTGGAGTAGGGTGGAGTAGGGTGGAGTAGGGTGGAGTAGGGTGGAGTAGGGTGGAGTAGGCAGGAGTAGGCAGGAGTAGGCAGGAGTAGGCGGGAGTAGGCGGGAGTAGGCAGGAGTAGGCAGGAGTAGGCAGGAGTAGGCAGGAGTAGGGTGGAGTAGAGAGAAGATGAAGTACTGTCGCCGCTGCAGTTGTCTCCAAGGCAGTTTTTAGTCACCGTTTCCATGGTGATCACTTACTGTTCCTGTCGTAGTAAATACAATGGATGACTAAATGTTTGGGGACTGTCATAAAACAATACAGAGCTAAAAAGTAGCTCTGTTTAGTCGTTGGTGATGTTGTGATCTCATACATCCAGTTTTGTTTAATATTATGAGGAAAAAGGGCAAAAATGAGAGGATTTGAAGCATTGCATGCATTTGGTGCATTAAAGGTCAACTTTGGTCCAACAGTCGTTTTTTTAAACAGCAGTGTAATGGTTTTCAAAGGGAAATACTCAAATAATATTCTCCAAGAGTTTGTTTTCACATTCTTCTCCTCTGAAGTATTAGTTGTATTAGTATTAGAAGTTGTTGTTTTAAAACCTGTTTCTGTCATTTACTGTAGAAATATGTCAGATATGTGCCTAAAAATAACCCACACCCTCATTTCCTCCTGATATTCAATGTAAATATTTGCTTTAGCCAAACTGGTGCAGAGACTGAAGTAGGACAGGGCTGTGCTGCTTTCGACACCAGACATATTCTCCAAGGAGTGTTTTCATGAGGGTTTGTCTCCGTTACAGCAGCATTACTCAAAGTTGAGGAAAAGCTCAGAAAATGCGAACATATGATCTCCTGTACAGTGTATATGCTTTAAAAGCCTTTTGATTATAGATTTAAGGAATGGAATAGCGCCTCACGGTGGTGCGCGCTGCAACTGCTTTTCTACAGTTGAAAATAAGGATTTGTTTTTCTTCATCTGTCACAACAACAATAATGTTGCTGGATATGTGTTTTTGTGAACACGTCTACCTTAATGTAAAAAGTTATGTTTAATGTTTAGAAGGTTCTTTTAATTACCTGACATGTTCGCTTCTTTACATGTTCTGTCTTCTAAGCATTAAACATGTTTCCTTGTTAGTGCTTAAGAGATACTATTGTTGGTTCATTTTATTATTATTATTATTATTTATCAAGAAATAAGACCTAAGCCTTGAAATAAAAGATTCATGAAGACTGAGGTTAATGTTAAGGCACAGACTAAGGTTAAGTTTTCTCCAAGTTTTCTCCGTCCTCTCCCCTTCCTCTCCCCTTCCTCTCCCCTTCCTCTCCCCTTCCTCTCCCCTTCCTCTCCCCTTCCTCTCCCCTTCCTCTCCCCTTCCTCTCCCCTTCCTCTCCCCTTCCTCTCCCCTTCCTCTCCCCTTCCTCTCCCCTTCCTCTCCCCTTCCTCTCCCCTTCCTCTCTCCTTCCTCTCTCCTTCCTCTCCCCTTCCTCTCCCCGTCTGTGCCCAGAAGCAGGTCCTGTCATTTCGGGACATGTCTCCACAGCGCTGGTGCAGTGACTCAGCCTCACATGTCCACACAGTCCACACAGTCCACACAGTCCACACAGTCCACACTTGAACTGGAGCGAGGTGGCTGTGCTGGTTGAAAATTTCCACTGCAATTTGGAATGTTTCAGTGTTTAAACAGAATCTTTTGAAAGCCGCGTCTGCACGACATGTTGCACAATGCTGACCACACTGATGCCTCTGACCTCTGGGGAGTCTGTGTTGAATTGTAAACTGCTGCTATTGTGTATTTCTGGTCCAAATGTGTGTCCCAGAACGTCTGCTGCAGCCATTAATGAGCGCCTTCTCAAGACTCATACCACTCATTTAGTTATAATACATGTCGTAGCTTTTGAAAGAAAAGGCCTCACCGAGCAGTCTACTATCCATTGATAAATGTAATAAACCATTTCCTCTCAGGAGGGTGGGTGTGTCCCAAAATGCAGAAATGCAAAAATAATGATTTAATGACAAAGATAAAACAAAAGTCCAAGGTAAAAACAAACTCAAAATCCACGCTGGTACATGCAGACGCTGGTGCATGCGGACGCTGGTACATGCAGACGCTGGTGCATGCGGACGCTGGTGCATGCGGACGCTGGTACATGCAGACGCTGGTGCATGCGAACGCTGGTGCATGCGGACGCTGGTGCATGCGGACGCTGGTGCATGCGGACGCTGGTGCATGCGGACGCTGGTGCATGCGGACGCTGGTGCATGCGGACGCTGGTACATGCGGACGCTGGTGCATGCGGACGCTGATACATGCGGACGCTGGTACATGCGGACGCTGGTACATGCGGACGCTGGTGCATGCGGACGCTGGTGCATGCAGACACAGAACACAGGTGAAACACATTAGGGTGGGGCAGACAATCAAGAGGGGAAGAGGAAGTCAAACAAAAAAAACTACAGAACTCAAGTCAAAATAAAAACATTTCCAAAAATAAAATCCACACCATGACAGGCAGCGTCTCGGCAGCGTCTCGGCAGCGTCTCGCCAGCGTCTCGGCAGCGTCTCGGCAGCGTCTCGGCAGCGTCTCTGCAGCGTCTCGGCAGCGTCTCGGCAGCGTCTCGGCAGCGTCACGGCAGCGTCTCTGCAGCGTCTCTGCAGCGTCACGGCAGCGTCTCGGCAGCGTCTCGGCAGCGTCTCGGCAGCGTCACGGCAGCGTCACGGCAGCGTCACGGCAGCGTCTCTGCAGCGTCTCTGCAGCGTCTCTGCAGCGTCTCTGCAGCGTCTCTGCAGCGTCTCGGCAGCGTCTCGGCAGCGTCTCGGCAGCGTCTCGGCAGCGTCTCTGCAGCGTCACGGCAGCGTCTCGGCAGCGTCTCGGCAGCGTCACGGCAGCGTCACGGCAGCGTCACGGCAGCGTCACGGCAGCGTCACGGCAGCGTCTCTGCAGCGTCTCTGCAGCGTCTCTGCAGCGTCTCTGCAGCGTCACGGCAGCGTCACGCCAGCGTCTCGGCAGCGTCTCGGCAGCGTCTCGGCAGCGTCTCGCCAGCGTCACGGCAGCGTCACGGCAGCGTCACGCCAGCGTCACGCCAGCGTCACGCCAGCGTCTCGGCAGCGTCTCGGCAGCGTCTCGGCAGCGTCTCGGCAGCGTCTCGGCAGCGTCACGGCAGCGTCACGGCAGCGTCACGCCAGCGTCACGGCAGCGTCTCGGCAGCGTCTCGGCAGCGTCTCGGCAGCGTCTCGGCAGCGTCTCGGCAGCGTCTCGGCAGCGTCTCGGCAGCGTCTCTGCAGCGTCTCGGCAGCGTCTCGGCAGCGTCTCGGCAGCGTCACGGCAGCGTCTCGGCAGCGTCTCGGCAGCGTCTCGGCAGCGTCTCGGCAGCGTCACGGCAGCGTCACGGCAGCGTCACGGCAGCGTCTGATCTACTACTGATCATAGTCCCTTATAACAAAGGGTCTAAGTAGTATGCACATCTGTGGTTAAATTAAATCCTTACAATTAATCCAACATTTGATGAATAGCGATTCATTAAACTTCTAAGCACCGATTACCGACACATTAGTTATTTTAAAACTAAGATGAAAACCCCTTTTCACAGAAAAGGTAAAATATGATACACTTTTACATGTAATATTCTGATCTTCTATCTGGGGACATTTTTCTTATGAAGTATTGAAATGTAAACCCTTTTTCAGCATATTTTCGATCTGCACAGCCAACACCAACAGTGAAGCGTTTGTCTTCGGCTCTTCTCATTTGACCAAACCGTAGATTACAGCAGCAGCATAAGTGAGCCTTGTGCTGGTCCCATCCATCAATGACACGATTATAACTGTACAGAGGAGGCCCCAGTGTGAAAGACCCTGTCCATTTGTTATGTCTCATCAATTAAAACAGCTGTAAGAACCACTTGTTTTGTTGTGGCCAGACTCAACAGCCACGACTAATCCCAGTTCAACATGACATTTAACGCCACTCTTTATTGTCGAGAGCTGTACTGCTGCCAAAAACAAATGAATGAGTGTGGTCCGAGAACAGGAGGTTAGCCGCAGCCGCTGAGGCCGCACCAGCTGCTTTTCAGTCAAAGATACAGGATGAAACTACACTAAACACAAGGCCTCCATTCAAGGACACAATCCATACAAACTATTATTCAATGTCTTAGAGGTAGAAAGCCTGTGTTTCATAAATGTGTCCAAACAGAGAGTATTGTGTAAGTAACAATGTGTGAATACATCAGACCAGAACATCTATATCTTACTGAAAAACTGTACATTGTGACATACTGAGAGCTGATTGGCTGAGAGAGGGATGCTTCTCTTCATCACAGCCAGTCACAACAAGCTTTCTCTAAACCTCACCCAGATGTACACACATGTGAAAAGGAGCGATGGAATCTAACTGTTTTGAGAGCGACGGACTTCACATGATTCCAGCTCACTACAGATGTCTCATTATCTCACTCTGATGCATTACCATTGACTCATTGGATTTAAAAGGTTCTTGTGGTAAATATTGTATATATCTTTATTTTCACATTGAAAAGTATTTCTCAATTTTGAAATATTGATTTTATTGTTTGTAGAAATAATTCAATTTGGTGAACAGACTTTGAGAGACTTTGTTTAACCCTGAATAATCCACTACATCAGTTAGTCGTAAACTTCAACGCAAATGTTAATAAAGTGTGTCTGTGTGTGTGTGTGTGTGTTTGTACCTGTGTGTATGTGTGTGTGTTTCAGGTCACGGGGAGTGCCACTGTGGCGAGTGTAAGTGCCACGCTGGTTTCGTTGGTGATAACTGTAACTGCGCCACAGAGACCAGCTCCTGTGTGTCCAATGATGGACAGATGTGCAGTGGGCGGGGCCTGTGTGTGTGCGGCCGCTGTCAGTGCTCTCAGCCCGGCGCCTTCGGAGACACCTGCGACAAGTGCCCCACCTGCCCCGACGCCTGCGAGACCAAGAGGTGAGGAGGGTGAACACATGAGACCGAGAGGTGAGGAGGGTGAACACATGAGACCGAGAGGTGAGGAGGGTGAACACATGAGACCGAGAGGTGAGGAGGGTGAACACATGAGACCGAGAGGTGAGGAGGGTGAACACATGAGACCGAGAGGTGAGGAGGGTGAACACATGAGACCGAGAGGTGAGGAGGGTGAACACATGAGACCGAGAGGTGAGGAGGGTGAACACATGAGACCGAGAGGTGAGGAGGGTGAACACATGAGACCGAGAGGTGAGGAGGGTGAACACATGAGACCGAGAGGTGAGGAGGGTGAACACATGAGACCGACGAGAGGTGAGGAGGGTGAAGACATGAGACCGAGAGGTGAGGAGGGTGAACACATGAGACCGAGAGGTGAGGAGGGTGAACACATGAGATCGAGGTGAGGAGGGTACATGAGACCGAGGTGAGGAGGTTGAACACATGAGACCGAGAGGTGAGGAGGGTGAACACATGAGACCGAGAGGTGAGGAGGGTGAACACATGAGACCGAGAGGTGAGGAGGGTGAACACATGAGACCGACGAGAGGTGAGGAGGGTGAAGACATGAGACCGAGAGGTGAGGAGGGTGAACACATGAGACCGAGAGGTGAGGAGGGTGAACACATGAGATCGAGGTGAGGAGGGTGAACACATGAGACCGAGGTGAGGAGGTTGAACACATGAGACCGAGGTGAGGAGGGTGAACACATGAGACCGAGAGGTGAGGAGGGTGAACACATGAGACCGAGAGGTGAGGAGGGTGAACACATGAGACCGAGAGGTGAGGAGGGTGAACACATGAGACCGAGAGGTGAGGAGGGTGAACACATGAGACCGAGAGGTGAGGAGGGTGAACACATGAGACCGAGAGGTGAGGAGGGTCTGAGCAGAAAACATGGCTTAACATTAATAGGTCTAAAAGATTTCAAATTGGCTGAAATTTTTTTCATTTGATTCAATATTTTCTTTTGTTTTCTTTTTGATTTCTGAAAAAGCAGATGTAGTACTCTTGAAAGATGTTACATGGCACCCAAACTTTAATTAAAAAGGGTGTTTTAAATGTTAAGTTTGTAATGCTCTGTAATTCATCCTCATAATTGTTCTTTTGACTGGACTGCAGCTCATCTAGACCAAAGCACACAACGATTAGGCCAAAGTCATTCTATTTAACATGGTTAGACGTCTGTGAAGGAGACGGAGAAGGCCGCTGTGCTCAGCTCCAATCGAAGGTCTCTGATCTCTGCACAAACCAACTTTATTCATGAAACAGTCTCAGAACACACCCACAAAGAGTTTCAAAAGAAAGCCTCCGTATTTACATGCAAACAGTCAAACATATGCATACAGGACACAGGAGGCAAGGAGACAATGGCCCGCATCTGCATGGCCCGCATCGGCATGGCCCGCATCTGCATGGCCCGCATCTGCATGGCCCGCATCTGCATGGCCCGCATCTGCATGGCCCGCATCTGCATGGCCCGCATCTGCATGGCCCGCATCTGCATGGCCCGCATCTGCATGAAACACCTCCTGCCAGACTTCTAGGAGACGAGAGTACTAATATACATATACCGACCATGTCATGACCTGGATTTTAAAACACTATGTTCTCAAAATTCATTAAAAAGATAATCTAAAAGCAACATTTCAGTAACAACACAGGTTAAACAATAATCAAAAACCACCAGTACTATCCCACCGTGAAGTTCTTGTTATGCTTGTTTTCTAAAGTTTCCAAGAATTTCTATCCTGTAATTCAAGGTTAAAACACATGTGTCCAGGCCTCTAAATGTACCATTATCAATAGATTTACAAATGTGGAATTCTTATTTGTGAGAGCTTTACATTGAGAAAATCACAACAAAACTAAAAATAAGAATGTTTTATTAAACTTAAGAAGTGTTGAACAATCCAGTCTCACTGTCTCCAGTTCTTATCTGCACTCTCCTCAGACTGAGATAACTGTGGTGCCTTTATGACCCTTTCAATGAACCGTGTGTGCGTCTGTTTGAAGCTGAGTCTGAGGCGAGGGTTCTCACACACACACACACCTCCTCACACACACACACACACAGCTCCCAGACCTCCTCACACACACACACACACACACATCTCCCAGACCTCCTCACACACACACATCTCCCAGAGCACTTTAATGATTTGCACCTGTTTTAGTCGATCGATTTCACAGTGACTTTTGTTTACTGTTTTATTTGTTTTATTTTTGTCTTTTAATGTTGTTTTATGTCTGTATTTGTCTGTGCACACTGGAGACTTTTCGCTAATGTATTCCAATGTGGTTTTTTTACTGCAAATGGCAAATAAACTGAATCTGAATCTGAATTCGGTGTCTAATAAAAACTACTAAAAATTCCTTGCTGCTCCCAAGCAGTTGAAAAAACACTTTTTTTTCTCCATATTTATCACATTGCATGTTCGATTGTTTGTCAGTTATATGCTTTTAATGTTACCGTCTTCAAAATGTTTTATTGATTTACATTATAATAATATGAATAGTCCTTCATAATAATAATAATAATAATGGATTGCTTGTACTTGTAAAGGTCTTAGAAGAACAGACCATAACTCAAACCCAGATGGTTCTGTCTCTGTATCACATAAACAGACTTATAGATGGTATAATATTAAATATTATAATATTATAAATATGTCTCCTTTGCTTCAGGGAGTGCATCGAGTGCCGCCTCTTCAGCTCTGGACGTGCAGCGGACAACCAGACGTGCCAGCGTCTGTGTAAGGATGAGATCATCACCGTGGAGACGCTCCGTGAGTAAACACTGAGCAGACAGCAATGTTTGGGTCGGTCAGGACCCGGGACTCAGGACTCAGGACCCGGGACTCAGGACTCAGGACCCGGGACTCAGGACTCAGGACCCGGGACTCAGGACCCAGGACCCGGGACTCAGTACCCAGGACCCGGGACTCAGGACTCAGGACCCAGGACCCGGGACTCAGGACCCAGGACCCGGGACCCGGGACTCGGGACCAATGTTCATGAGTCACATCTGCTCATTCTCACATCTCTACATCTGAGTTTTATTAGAATATTTACTGATGAGTGTTTTCGTGGAGGCTTTCGAGTCAGTAAGTAGTTCAGTATTTAACACATGAGCAGTAATTATGTGAAATGATCTAACTTTTTTAACAAGCTAAAGACATAAATAACTATGGACTGGAGTTAACTTAAATGTAAAAGAGTAGATAGTTATTGTCTTTGGTGCTGTGTCTCCCATCACAGTAGGACCAGGTGTTTTGCTGCTTAGAAATAACATTTAATCCTAAAAGTCAAGAAATGCACTTTTTAACACAGATTGATTGTTCAAGACTGTTTTGACTAGAGATGTCATTTTTCAGAGACTTTTCCTTCTATGAGCCCGTCGATGCCAGTGCACACACATCTGGTCTGCTTCACATTTAATCCGCTGTATTTTTTCCAGATTTCCAGACAAATGCTGCTCTTTTTAAAGCTTTTCCACTCCCTTCACATGACATTGTAAACTGTCAGTCCCGATCTGACAGTGCATGTTTAAAGACGCTGGGATTTATGGGCACCTTTGAGTGTGTTGTCGTGCTGTGGCACACGGAAAGAGGAAAAATGTCCATTACTGTAAAACCGACTCTTAAAGGCTCTAATATCGTTCTGGA
The DNA here is from genome assembly GCA_964034765.1 of Knipowitschia caucasica. Classification (NCBI taxonomy): domain Eukaryota; kingdom Metazoa; phylum Chordata; class Actinopteri; order Gobiiformes; family Gobiidae; genus Knipowitschia; species Knipowitschia caucasica. The sequence continues at coordinate 40,123,229 of OZ035837.1, read as the reverse complement.
CTTTGGCTTCGGCCCAAACCTGACGTCTTTCACTGCACTCCCTCTAGTTTAGCCATCTGACTGCTGCTAATGCACTCCACATGTACATTCCACATTCTTGGTGCATGAAATGGAACAGGGAGGAGGAGGGTGAGGGTGGGGGGGTGAGGGTGAGGAGGGGGGGGAGGAGGGTGAGGGGGGGGAGGAGGGTCTGACCTCAGCCTCCCTCGTGTTGGGCTGATGGAGATCGATCCCAAACAAAAACTTTGAACAGGGTCAATATTTAATGATTATCTTTTGGTTTGTGAAAAGAGGTCATGCTTCTGACTTTGTGCTGTTTGGTTGTTTTAGAAAAAGTGTTTTTACTGAATTGTCAGTTTCAATGGCATTTTTGAAAGTCAGTCTACTGTCTGAAGTAAAACCAGATTTGAGAAGGTCTGGTTCAACTTTCTGTTTTTTGGGAACATTTTCCTAAAAAGACTTTGTTTTGAATTGTTAATCTCTGTTGGCCTGGTCTGAAGTTATGCTGTGGATGGAATATTGTGATAAATATGTCGAGGTTTGTCTATTTAAATTTGTTCTAAGCACAGCGTGACTTTTTACAATATAATTATAATAAACAATAATGGAAACATTGCTATATTTCAAACATCACTGACATACTCTCCTCTCCACAGAAACAGACGAGCCCGGAGCTGTTCTTTGTGTCTTTAAGACGGACAACGATTGTGTGATGAAATTTACGTATTCTGAGCATGCGAGCGGCCAATCCGTGCTCACGGCGCTCAAAGAGCCAGGTCAGTGCACGCCACAGCCACCATTAGCTCCGTCTTTGTGCCCGCTTAATGTCCTGCTGAACACAACACCTCCTTCAGCTTGGTTTGTTGGAGTTTGAGCCTCGGGGACTGGGTTCAGGAGATAAGTCATGTTGGAATTTAAATAACTATTTCACAAATAATCCTGGAATAAAACCAACTATGTCCAAACATTGAATGGGGTTAGATTGACATTTCAAATGTAAGAGTCTGAGGCTCATTATTATTCCACATAACAAGCAGAAGTTATCAATACAAAGGCTGTAGAAGTGTGTCCTGAAAAAGTCACAACAAATGAATCAATGAGACGTGTGTCTGCTCAGACCAAACCACTGCATCCACTGTTTAAGAGTTCATCTGTTACTGCAGTGTTGTGTGTAGGTGTCAGAATGTGTGTTATGACTGCAGTGTTGTGTGTAGGTGTCAGAATGTGTGTTATGACTGTAGTCTTGTGTGTAGTTGTCAGAATGTGTGTTATGACTGCAGTGTTGTGTGTAGTTGTCAGAATGTGTGTTATGACTGCAGTGTTGTGTGTAGGTGTCAGAATGTGTGTTATGACTGTAGTCTTATGTGTAGTTGTCAGAATGTGTGTTATGACTGCAGTGTTGTGTGTAGTTGTCAGAATGTGTGTTATGACTGCAGTGTTGTGTGTAGGTGTCAGAATGTGTGTTATGACTGCAGTGTTGTGTGTAGTTGTCAGAATGTGTGTTATGACTGCAGTGTTGTGTGTAGTTGTCAGAATGTGTGTTATGACTGCAGTGTTGTGTGTAGGTGTCAGAATGTGTGTTATGACTGCAGTGTTGTGTGTAGTTGTCAGAATGTGTGTTATGACTGCAGTGTTGTGTGTAGGTGTCAGAATGTGTGTTATGACTGCAGTGTTGTGTGTAGGTGTCAGAATGTGTGTTATGACTGCAGTGTTGTGTGTAGTTGTCAGAATGTGTGTTATGACTGCAGTGTTGTGTGTAGTTGTCAGAATGTGTGTTATGACTGTAGTCTTGTGTGTAGTTGTCAGAATGTGTGTTATGACTGCAGTGTTGTGTGTAGGTGTCAGAATGTGTGTTATGACTGCAGTGTTGTGTGTAGGTGTCAGAATGTGTGTTATGACTGCAGTGTTGTGTGTAGTTGTCAGAATGTGTGTTATGACTGTAGTCTTGTGTGTAGTTGTCAGAATGTGTGTTATGACTGTAGTCTTGTGTGTAGTTGTCAGAATGTGTGTTATGACTGTAGTCTTGTGTGTAGTTGTCAGAATGTGTGTTATGACTGTAGTCTTGTGTGTAGTTGTCAGAATGTGTGTTATGACTGTAGTCTTGTGTGTAGTTGTCAGAATGTGTGTTATGACTGTAGTCTTGTGTGTAGTTGTCAGAATGTGTGTTATGACTGTCGTCTTGTGTGTAATGTGTGTGTTGCAGAGTGTGTGAGTGGGCCGGACGCCCTCACGGTGCTGCTCAGTGTTGTGTGTAGTATTCTGGTGGTGGGTGTGGTGCTGCTCGCCGTCTGGAAGCTGGTCATCACGGTCCACGACCGCCGCGAGTTCACACGGTTTCAAAACGCCAGATCCCGAGCCCGATACGAGATGGTCAGTATGTACTTTAGGATTACATTAGTAACTGAACGGTACTTTAGGATTACATTAGTAACTGAACTGTACTTTAGGATTACATTAGTAACTGAACTGTACTTTAGGATTACATTAGTAACTGAACTGTACTTTAGGATTACATTAGTAACTGAACTGTACTTTAGGATTACATTAGTAACTGAACTGTACTTCAGGATTACATTAGTAACTGAACTGTACTTTAGGATTACATTAGTAACTGAACTGTACTTTAGGATTACATTAGTAACTGAACTGTACTTTAGGATTACATTAGTAACTGAACTGTACTTTAGGATTACATTAGTAACTGAACTGTACTTTAGGATTACATTAGTAACTGAACTGTACTTTAGGATTACATTAGTAACTGAACTGTACTTTAGGATTACATTAGTAACTGAACTGTACTTTAGGATTACATTAGTAACTGAACTGTACTTTAGGATTACATTAGTAACTGAACTGTACTTCAGGATTACATTAGTAACTGAACTGTACTTTAGGATTACATTAGTAACTGAACTGTACTTTAGGATTACATTAGTAACTGAACTGTACTTTAGGATTACATTAGTAACTGAACTGTACTTCAGGATTACATTAGTAACTGAACTGTACTTTAGGATTACATTAGTAACTGAACTGTACTTTAGGATTACATTAGTAACTGAACTGTACTTTAGGATTACATTAGTAACTGAACTGTACTTTAGGATTACATTAGTAACTGAACTGTACTTTAGGATTACATTAGTAACTGAACTGTACTTTAGGATTACATTAGTAACTGAACTGTACTTTAGGATTACATTAGTAACTGAACTGTACTTTAGGATTACATTAGTAACTGAACTGTACTTCAGGATTACATTAGTAACTGAACTGTACTTTAGGATTACATTAGTAACTGAACTGTACTTCAGGATTACATTAGTAACTGAACTGTACTTCAGGATTACATTAGTAACTGAACTGTACTTTAGGATTACATTAGTAACTGAACTGTACTTTAGGATTACATTAGTAATGTAACTAAAGCAACACTGATGGTTTGTGTCCCTCACAGGCCTCCAACCCTCTGTTCAAGTCTCCGGTGACGACTCACTCTGTGGAGACAGACTTTGAAATGTTTGGGAAGTCGTACAATAACGGAGGCCTCCTCTGATGCCTGGGACCAGGGCACGGCAGGACCGGTCCGGATCAGAGCCAGGGACAGACCGTGTCTCAGACCGTGTCTCAGACCGTGTCTCAGACCGAGTCTCAGACCGAGTCTCAGACCGAGTCTCAGACCGTGTCTCAGACCGTGTCTCAGACCGAGTCTCAGACCGAGTCTCAGACCGAGTCTCAGACCGAGTCTCAGACCGAGTCTCAGACCAGGCCTCAGACCGTGTCTCAGACCGAGTCTCAGACCGAGTCTCAGACCGAGTCTCAGACCGAGTCTCAGACCGAGTCTCAGACCAGGCCTCAGACCGAGTCTCAGACCAGGCCTCAGACCGAGTCTCAGACCGAGTCTCAGACCGAGTCTCAGGCCGAGTCTCAGACCGAGTCTCAGACCGAGTCTCAGACCGTGTCTCAGACCGTGTCTCAGACCGAGTCTCAGACCGAGTCTCAGACCGAGTCTCAGACCGAGTCTCAGACCGTGTCTCAGACCGTGTCTCAGACCGTGTCTCAGACCGTGTCTCAGACCGAGTCTCAGACCGAGTCTCAGACCGTGTCTCAGACCGTGTCTCAGACAGAGTCTCAGACCGTGTCTCAGACCGTGTCTCAGACCGTGTCTCAGACCGTGTCTCAGACCGAGTCTCAGACCGAGTCTCAGACCGAGTCTCAGACCGAGTCTCAGACCGAGTCTCAGACCGTGTCTCAGACCGAGTCTCAGACCGAGTCTCAGACCGTGTCTCAGACCGAGTCTCAGACCGAGTCTCAGACCGAGTCTCAGACCGAGTCTCAGACCGTGTCTCAGACCGAGTCTCAGACCGAGTCTCAGACCGAGTCTCAGACCGAGTCTCAGACCGAGTCTCAGACAGTGTCTCAGACCGTGTCTCAGACCGTGTCTCAGACCGAGTCTCAGACCAGGCCTCAGACCGAGTCTCAGACCAGGCCTCAGACCGAGTCTCAGACCGAGTCTCAGACCGAGTCTCAGACCGAGTCTCAGACCGAGTCTCAGACCGAGTCTCAGACCGTGTCTCAGACCGAGTCTCAGACCGAGTCTCAGACCGAGTCTCAGACCGAGTCTCAGACCGAGTCTCAGACCAGGTCTGTGACCAGGTCTCAGACCGCGTCTCAGACGTTTGGAGGATTTGTCCTCTCGTATTCTTCTTGTACAGGCCCAAAATTGTATATTTTTATAAAAAGAAATGCCTTTTTGAACCAGTTGGATGGACCTCGTTGGACTCGGGTCAGTGAATATTCAGAACCAGTTGGATGGACCTCGTTGGACTCGGGTCAGTGAATATTCAGAACCAGTTGGATGGACCTCGTTGGACTCGGGTCAGTGAATATTCAGAACCAGTTGGATGGACCTCGTTGGACTCGGGTCAGTGAATATTCAGAACCAGTTGGATGGACCTCGTTGGACTCGGGTCAGTGAATATTCAGAACCAGTTGGATGGACCTCGTTGGACTCGGGTCAGTGAATATTCAGAACCAGTTGGATGGACCTCGTTGGACTCGGGTCAGTGAATATTCAGAACCAGTTGGATGGACCTCGTTGGACTCGGGTCAGTGAATATTCAGAACCAGTTGGATGGACCTCGTTGGACTCGGGTCAGTGAATATTCAGAACCAGTTGGATGGACCTCGTTGGACTCGGGTCAGTGAATATTCAGAACCAGTTGGATGGACCTCGTTGGACTCGGGTCAGTGAATATTCAGAACCAGTTGGATGGACCTCGTTGGACTCGGGTCAGTGAATATTCAGAACCAGTTGGATGGACCTCGTTGGACTCGGGTCAGTGAATATTCAGAACCAGTTGGATGGACCTCGTTGGACTCGGGTCAGTGAATATTCAGAACCAGTTGGATGGACCTCGTTGGACTCGGGTCAGTGAATATTCAGAACCAGTTGGATGGACCTCGTTGGACTCGGGTCAGTGAATATTCAGAACCAGTTGGATGGACCTCGTTGGACTCGGGTCAGTGAATATTCAGAACCAGTTGGATGGACCTCGTTGGACTCGGGTCAGTGAATATTCAGAACCAGTTGGATGGACCTCGTTGGACTCGGGTCAGTGAATATTCAGAACCAGTTGGATGGACCTCGTTGGACTCGGGTCAGTGAATATTCAGAACCAGTTGGATGGACCTCGTTGGACTCGGGTCAGTGAATATTCAGAACCAGTTGGATGGACCTCGTTGGACTCGGGTCAGTGAATATTCAGAACCAGTTGGATGGACCTCGTTGGACTCGGGTCAGTGAATATTCAGAACCAGTTGGATGGACCTCGTTGGACTCGGGTCAGTGAATATTCAGAACCAGTTGGATGGACCTCGTTGGACTCGGGTCAGTGAATATTCAGAATCAGTTGGATGGACCTCGTTGGACTCGGGTCAGTGAATATTCAGAACCAGTTGGATGGACCTCATTGGACTCGGGTCAGTGAATATTCAGAACCAGTTGGATGGACCTCGTTGGACTCGGGTCAGTGAATATTCAGAACCAGTTGGATGGACCTCGTTGGACTCGGGTCAGTGAATATTCAGAACCAGTTGGATGGACCTCGTTGGACTCGGGTCAGTGAATATTCAGAACCAGTTGGATGGACCTCGTTGGACTCGGGTCAGTGAATATTCAGAACCAGTTGGATGGACCTCGTTGGACTCGGGTCAGTGAATATTCAGCACATGTTGCAGAAAGCGGCTGTCACATGTTTGTGGTACTTCTTACAGCGCCAAACAGCCGCCATCTTTGCACAAAAGTCTTGTAAAGTGTTTTTATTATGTGTGAATGTTGTGGGGCTTGGATTGCACTGCTTTAAAGAAGCCACTGGTCTCAGAGAACTCCACTTTACTGTTCATGGTCAAACACGTTCTCTTACCATGAGCTTTGCACTAAACACATTTAACTGCCAAGAGTGACAATCGACCAAAACATCTCCACCTTCTCCATAATCCTGGCAATAATATTTAAATAATATCTTTGAAATATTAATGAATTACGAGACAGACGAGGTGTATTGCTCACAGAAAACTGGTCTATTTCTAAAATGGTTGTTTTCTGCGTCTGGTGCTTCTTTGCCATAGTTTCATGTTTTTGGAATTGGTGCTTAACCGTTTAACCTAAAATGGTAAATGTGGTGAACAGTAGAAAAACCAGTCTGATGTGTTTATAAACCAGTTACATCCTCTGAGCAGAGGGAGAGACGGGTGGTGCAGCAGAGGGACAGACGGGTGGTGCAGCAGAGGGAGAGACGGGTGGTGCAGCAGAGGGACAGACGGGTGGTGCAGCAGAGGGAGAGACGGGTGGTGCAGCAGAGGGAGAGACGGGGTGATGCAGCAGAGGGAGAGACGGGGTGATGCAGCAGAGGGAGAGACGGGGTGATGCAGCAGAGGGAGAGACGGGTGGTGCAGCAGAGGGAGAGACGGGTGGTGCAGCAGAGGTTCAGACGGGTGGTGCAGCAGAGGTTCAGACGGGTGGTGCAGCAGAGGGAGAGACGGGTGGTGCAGCAGAGGGAGAGACGGGTGGTGCAGCAGAGGGAGAGACGGGTGGTGCAGCAGAGGGAGAGACGGGTGGTGCAGCAGAGGGAGAGACGGGGTGATGCAGCAGAGGGAGAGACGGGTGGTGCAGCAGAGGGAGAGACGGGTGGTGCAGCAGAGGGAGAGACGGGTGGTGCAGCAGAGGGAGAGACGGGGTGATGCAGCAGAGGGAGAGACGGGTGGTGCAGCAGAGGGAGAGACGGGTGGTGCAGCAGAGGGACAGACGGGTGGTGCAGCAGAGGGACAGACGGGTGGTGCAGCAGAGGGACAGACGGGGTGGTGCAGCAGTGGTTCAGACGGGTGGTGCAGCAGTGGTTCAGACGGGTGGTGCAGCAGAGGGAGAGACGGGTGGTGCAGCAGAGGGAGAGACGGGTGGTGCAGCAGAGGGAGAGACGGGTGGTGCAGCAGAGGTTCAGACGGGTGGTGCAGCAGAGGAGAGACGGGTGGTGCAGCAGAGGGAGAGACGGGTGGTGCAGCAGAGGGACAGACGGGTGGTGCAGCAGAGGGAGAGTTGTGTGTGTGTGTGTGTATATAACAGTCTGAGGGTATGTGCAGTGTGTACATATTTACATGAGATGAATTTACAGAATTGTTGTATGTTTCACACAAGTTACAATTGTTGCCAAATAGTTCAGTCGTTTTTATGGTCACCAACAAGATGTAAAACTGTAACAGACAATACACAATACAATACAATAGAATGTATTCTTGTATAGCCCTAGGTCACAACAGAAGTCATCTCAGAGACTTAACAAAACCATTGAAATCACCAACACAGGTCAGAGAATCAACAGTTAAAACACATGAAGAATATAAAGCACACACAGAAGAAAATGTCCATACATGTTGTAGAATGCTAAAGTGTCCTGATCATCACCAATCCTTTCTGTTGGACACTAACTGTCCAACAAGACCCTCCTGCATCCACAAGGAACAACTCTTAAAAAACCCAGTGGGAAAAAGTGAGAAACCTTGGGGAGCACTAGGGAAACCCACAGGGAGGGAGACCCATATGAGAAAGGGATCCGCTCCTCCGGACGGACAGACTAATGATCCAGGACCTAAGCTAGCTACAGAACGTGGACCAGTGGACGCTGAACGTGGACAGGTCCGGTGCAGGACTGAAGCACTCCCAGGCGGGTCGGGCGGGGCAGTCCGCAGGTGTAGATGGAAGAGGCCACAATAAAACCTTCTTTGTGTCAAATGGTTCAAGTTTAGATAGTTTGTGCAAGACCTCACTGACCTCTGACCTCAGCCCTCTCTGACCTCACTGACCTCACTGACCTCTGACCTCAGCCCTCACTGACCTCACTGACCTCTGACCTCAGCCCTCTCTGACCTCAGCCCTCACTGACCTCAGCCCTCACTGACCTCTGACCTCAGCCCTCTCTGACCTCAGCCCTCACTGACCTCAGCCCTCACTGACCTCACTGACCTCTGACCTCAGCCCTCACTGACCTCTGACCTCAGCCCTCTCTGACCTTACTTACCTCAGCCCTCACTGACCTCTGACCTCTCTGCTATCCTCTCTGTGGCTCCATGATCCATGTGAAACCACATTGTCCAGAAGTCACTGAGCTTCTGCCTCTGACCCTCCTCCTCTGGGGGGTCTCAGTGGTCACCGCTCCTCCCATGATATCATAGATCTATGACCCGGGATGAGTCTGGTCCATCTCTCACTGCGCCTTAACTAAACCTTAAACTTGAGTTCAGATCCCAGCCTGTGGTTCAGATCCCAGTCTGTGGTTGAGTTCAGATCCCAGCCTGTGGTTGAGTTCAGATCCCAGCCTGTGGTTCAGATCCCAGTCTGTGGTTGAGTTCAGATCCCAGTCTGTGGTTGAGTTCAGATCCCAGTCTGTGGTTGAGTTCAGATCCCAGCCTGTGGTTGAGTTCAGATCCCAGCCTGTGGTTGAGTTCAGATCCCAGTCTGTGGTTGAGTTCAGATCCCAGTCTGTGGTTGAGTTCAGATCCCAGCCTGTGGTTGAGTTCAGATCCCAGTCTGTGGTTGAGTTCAGATCCCAGCCTGTGGTTGAGTTCAGATCCCAGTCTGTGGTTGAGTTCAGATCCCAGTCTGTGGTTGAGTTCAGATCCCAGCCTGTGGTTGAGTTCAGATCCCAGTCTGTGGTTGAGTTCAGATCCCAGCCTGTGGTTGAGTTCAGATCCCAGTCTGTGGTTGAGTTCAGAGCCCAGTCTGTGGTTGAGTTCAGATCCCAGCCTGTGGTTGAGTTCAGATCCCAGTCTGTGGTTGAGTTCAGAGCCCAGTCTGTGGTTGAGTTCAGATCCCAGCCTGTGGTTGAGTTCAGATCCCAGCCTGTGGTTGAGACGAACCTACACTGCTCTGATGTAAACGTCCCTGAAGAGCCAAATGAATAGTAATATGAATGTGGTTCACGCCCTCACACCGCTGTTTATGTCCATAGGGTTAAATACAGTCACTACAACACTGCCCCCTGCAGGCCATTGCATTTTACAACATCCATGCCACAGCAAAGTGTTTTTTTAACCTGGATTTACAGACACACAGCGATGGCGCCATCTAGTGGTGTATTATGACGTCACAGTTTCATACTGTCATATTCATGATTCTCTCACTGATAAACTGCAGCTGTCTCACTGTGGTGCCGGGTTTTCCATCCAGAGGGGTCCCATCACTGTACTAACCAGCCTCCTCTCTGCTTATCTTCTGACAGCGGCGCGGTGGTGAGCACTTGTGCCCCAGACTTTTCTGTGTGGAGTTTGCATGTTCTGTTTTTCCTCTGGGTGCTCCGGTTTCCCCTACCACTAAAACATGTACAATGTAAGATGTGCTCCTGTATGACCCCGCCCCCGTGTGGAGAGAGAGGGTAAATGCCCACAGATGACTAACATCTGCCAGGATCAGGCTTTCAGCAGAAATCCTTTGTTATGCTGAAGGACTTCAGTATATAAAGTATCTATATTTATATCTAAACATAAACAATGCAGACAAATACACAATTTATGTTAAAAAGCAGTTATGTGAAGTACAATACAATATTGTATTGAGTTATGTGGACAAGCTTTGGGCAGACACCATTTTGAGAAGCACTGGGTGTGAACAATACTGTAAAAGTAACTAACTCTAATTCTAATCCTAATCCCACATTTCAATCTGTTTTCATTTCCTGTCAGTTGTTCAGTAGTGCCTCTGTATTGTGGGCACACAGAGCATGAGGAGAGTGAAGGATGTTTTTGAGTCATGCATTACTTTTCTTCAGACACATTTATGACGAAAGTTCACTGCTGGATTTTGAAACACTTTTACCACAGAATCGTGGGCATCTGTGGTAAATGTTTCATCTCTTACTAACATATTTACGGTGAACCAACGCCCGAAGCTTTCCGCACTCTCCTGAATCATCAAAGAAGGACAAACGGTTTGTCTCCAGCAGACGTGAGTTTTTATTGAACTAAAGGTTCATCTGTCACACAATATATATATACATTAAATTATATATATATATTTATAACTGTAAAAACAGAATTAAAGGTTCATCTCTGACGCAGTAACTGTAAAAACAACAGTCTCTGCTGAAGTCGACCAGAAACATGTTTCAGGAACAGGTCCCTCTGAAGAAACTCACTACAGTCTCTGTCCTCTCTCCTCTGTCCTCTGTCCTCTCTCCTCTGTCCTCTGTCCTCTGTCCTCTGTCCTCTCTCCTATGTCCTCTCTCCTCTGTCCTCTCTCAGGCTGGAAAAGGCTTGTTTTAGTGTTGGTCTTCATCCTTGTTGGTATCAGGGGTGTGGGAGAATGTTGTGAGTGCACTCCCCACTGGGAGGGCACTCACACCTAAGGGCAAGGGTGAGAATTGGGACGGGGCCTGTTTGTCTCTGCTGAGACCTGGCGCTGGGACCTGGGGGGTTGAGTCTCCGCTGAGACCTGGGGGGGTTGAGTCTCCGCTGAGACCTGGGGGGGTTGAGTCTCCGCTGAGACCTGGGGGGGTTGAGTCTCCGCTGAGACCTGGGGGGTTGAGTCTCCGCTGAGACCTGGGGGGTGGAGACATCTGGAAGCCCTTGTTTGGATCTGGACAGTAACAGACTGTTGGGAAATGCAGCTCCGTGTGGTCTGTGTGGGAACAGAGTGAGCTCAGAGGTAGGAAGGTTCAAACGGTAAAACATGAATATTCTCCATTTTTCTTTTCATCTCAGAACCTTTCTTTTGGAATGAATGTTGGTTTGACCTCTGACGGAAAGATCCTATGGTCCAAATAAAAAGCCTAAAATTAAAAAGTAGTCACTCCTCCTCTCCTCTGGGGGGTCTGTAGTCACCCCTCCTCTAGTCTGGGGGGGGGGTCTCAGTAGTCACCCCTCCTCTCCTCTGGGTGGGGGGGGGGGGGGGGGGGGGGTCAGTATAAGCAGCAGCTCTGACACATGTGCAGATCACAGCTGTCTCCAGACTGCACCATGAAGGTCTGGACTCCGGTCTGGACTCTGGTCTGGACCCTGGCTCTGCTGCTCTCGGAGGTCCACACCTGGGGCTACCGCAACGGCGTCTTCCACAACTCCATCTGGTTGGGTGAGTCTGTCTCTTTTGCTGATTGAGGAAAAGCATTTTTCTGTTAGACGCTAAAACTTCAAACTTTCTCTGTTCATTTCATTTGTAAGTTTGGGTTTTTACGGTTCAGCTTTGCTTCGAGCCAAACATGTTTAGAACCTATGACCATCTGTGCGGCCAATAAAGATGGAGACTTCCCTTCCACATGGTGCATGAGCTCACTGCAGTGAACAGTGTTGTGTTCTTCTACCTTAGCTCCTATTTAACACAAGTAAACGATCATAATGTCCTTATGTGCCGGACAGTTTCCTAAACTGGTCTATGGTGACACCATCAGTCTCCCAGTCTCAGTCGTGACCATGTGTCTTCTTCTCTCAGCTCTAACCCCCTCTGTCTGTAGGACCATACACAGGCACAAGCATCCTGTACATGGTCCTACTGTAGACAGAGTGCACAGATGGTACTTTGACTGTATGTTTATAGACACATAGTATTTGACTGTATGTTTATAGTCACATGGTAATTTGACTGTATGTTTATAGTCACATGGTACTTTGACTGTATGTTTATAGTCACATGGTACTTTGACTGTATGTTTATAGTCACATGGTACTTTGACTGTATGTTTATAGACACATGGTACTTTGACTGTATGTTTATAGACACATGGTACTTGTCTGTGTCTGCACAGAGCAGGCAGCTGGTGTCTACCATCGAGAGTCACGCAAAGGCAGATACCAGCTGACGTATAAAGAAGCCATCGCTGTCTGCAAGTATGAGGGCGGGGCCCTGGCCACGTACGACCAGCTGGAAGCAGCGCGGAAGATAGGTCTGCCCCTAATCTGACATTTACAAATTATATCTGCCCCTAATCTGACATTTACAGATTATATCTGCCCCTAATCTGACATTTACAGATTATATCTGCACCTAATATGACATTTACAGATTATATCTGGACCTAATCTGACATTTACAGATTATATCTGCACCTAATATGACATTTACAGATTATATCTGGACCTAATCTGACATTTACAGATTATATCTGCACCTAATCTAACATTTACAGATTATATCTGCCCCTAATCTGACATTTACAGATCATATCTGCACCTAATCTGACATTTACAGATTATATCTGCACCTAATCTGACATTTACAGATTATATCTGCACCTAATCTGACATTTACAGATCATATCTGCACCTAATCTGACATTTACAGATTATATCTGGACCTAATCTGACATTTACAGATTATATCTGCACCTAATATGACATTTACAGATTATATCTGGACCTAATCTGACATTTACAGATTATATCTGCACCTAATCTAACATTTACAGATTATATCTGCCCCTAATCTGACATTTACAGATCATATCTGCACCTAATCTGACATTTACAGATTATATCTGCACCTAATCTGACATTTACAGATTATATCTGCACCTAATCTGACATTTACAGATTATATCTGCACCTAATCTAACATTTACAGATTATATCTGCCCCTAATCTGACATTTACAGATTATATCTGCCCCTAATCTGACAATTACAGATTATATCTGCCCCTAATCTGACATTTACAGATTATATCTGCACCTAATCTGACATTTACAGATTATATCTGGATTTATCATTTACAGATTATATCTGGACCTAACATTTACAGATTATATCTGCCCCTAATCTGACATTTACAGATTATATCTGCACCTAATCTGACATTTACAGATTATATCTGGATTTATCATTTACAGATTATATCTGGACCTAACATTTACAGATTATATCTGCACCTAATCTGACATTTACAGATTATATCTGGACCTAACATTATTTCTGTGACATCTGTCTGTAATGAACACATCTGTGGAGGCGTGGAATGCTCCAAGGTCAAAGGTCAGAGTGAAACAGACTGTAAAAGGGGCTGGGTCATCTGCACTTTGTAGTGGGTCCTCTGCACTTTGTAGTGGGTCCTCTGCACTTTGTAGTGGGTCATCTGCACTTTGTAGTGGGTCCTCTGCACTTTGTAGTGGGTCCTCTGCACTTTGTAGTGGGTCCTCTGCACTTTGTAGTGGGTCATCTGCACTTTGTAGTGGGTCCTCTGCACTTTGTAGTGGGTCCTCTGCACTTTGTAGTGGGTCCTCTGCACTTTGTAGTGGGTCCTCTGCACTTTGTAGTGGGTCATCTGCACTTTGTAGTGGGTCCTCTGCACTTTGTAGTGGGTCCTCTGCACTTTGTAGTGGGTCATCTGCACTTTGTAGTGGGTCCTCTACACTTTGTAGTGGGTCCTCTGCACTTTGTAGTGGGTCCTCTGCACTTTGTAGTGGGTCCTCTGCACTTTGTAGTGGGTCCTCTGCACTTTGTAGTGGGTCCTCTGCACTTTGTAGTGGGTCCTCTGCACTTTGTAGTGGGTCATCTGCACTTTGTAGTGGGTCCTCTGCACTTTGTAGTGGGTCCTCTGCACTTTGTAGTGGGTCCTCTGCACTTTGTAGTGGGTCCTCTGCACTTTGTAGTGGGTCATCTGCACTTTGTAGTGGGTCCTCTGCACTTTGTAGTGGGTCCTCTGCACTTTGTAGTGGGTCATCTGCACTTTGTAGTGGGTCCTCTACACTTTGTAGTGGGTCCTCTGCACTTTGTAGTGGGTCCTCTGCACTTTGTAGTGGGTCATCTGCACTTTGTAGTGGGTCCTCTGCACTTTGTAGTGGGTCCTCTGCACTTTGTAGTGGGTCATAAACGACAGGTGTGTCTGGTCCAGGTTTCCACGTGTGCTCGGCCGGGTGGTTCGATAAAGGCAGAGTGGGATATCCAATCGTCAAAGCTGGAGCAAACTGTGGCTTTGGGAGGATCGGGATCATCGACTACGGATACAGACTCAACAAGAGCGAGAAATGGGACGTGTTCTGCTACAACCCGAGCGGTGAGAGGCTTTCGTTTACTTTCCCCAATACTTTATTACTATTACTATTACTACCATAATTACAGATACTATTGAGTCTCAAGGACTTAGCTGTTAAAGAACTGAAATCGTTGCCTTCCTCAAAAGTATCTCCATTTCTATGAATTTTGTTTTATTTAATTTGAGACAATAAGTAAATACAGTACTTTAGGATTTACTTAGTTACTCGACACCTGTGATAAATAGTAACTTTAGGCATTCATAGGTTGTACTACTTTTACTTTGGTGCAAATGAGAACTTTTTTAGTAATTATATAATATGGAAAGAACTGTTTATAAATCCCAGTCTTTCTTTGTTCTGTATCTTGGAGTTCCCAAAAATAGGACAAGAGCAGGATGTGTGTGGAACAGGATAAGACAGAGACAAGGTGGCCCTGGGTGGCCCCGGGTGGCCCCGGGTGGTCCCGGGTGGTCCCGGGTGGTCCCGGGTGGTCCCGGGTGGTCCTGGTCTGTTTCAGCTCCTCCTCAGAGGAGTCTAAACAGAAGCTTCAGGAGAGACACTTTCACAAATGGTTCTGTAGAATCAGAGTAAGTCCTCTTCAGTAAGACCCCAGTGTCACCTCTGCAGTACATGAAGTATTCCTCTGCAGTACATGAAGTATTCCTCTGCAGTACATGAAGTATTCCTCTGCAGTACATGAAGTATTCCTCTGCAGTACATGAAGTATTCCTCTGCAGTACATGAAGTATTCCTCTGCAGTACATGAAGTATTCCTCTGCAGTACATGAAGTATTCCTCTGCAGTACATGAAGTATTCCTCTGCAGTACATGAAGTATTCCTCTGCAGTACATGAAGTATTCCTCTGCAGTACATGAAGTATTCCTCTGCAGTACATGAAGTATTCCTCTGCAGTACATGAAGTATTCCTCTGCAGTACATGAAGTATTCCTCTGCAGTACATGAAGTATTCCTCTGCAGTACATGAAGTATTCCTCTGCAGTACATGAAGTATTCCTCTGCAGTACATGAAGTATTCCTCTGCAGTACATGAAGTATTCCTCTGCAGTACATGAAGTATTCCTCTGCAGTACATGAAGTATTCCTCTGCAGTACATGAAGTATTCCTCTGCAGTACATGAAGTATTCCTCTGCAGTACATGAAGTATTCCTCTGCAGTACATGAAGTATTCCTCTGCAGTACATGAAGTATTCCTCTGCAGTACATGAAGTATTCCTCTGCAGTACATGAAGTATTCCTCTGCAGTACATGAAGTATTCCTCTGCAGTACATGAAGTATTCCTCTGCAGTACATGAAGTATTCCTCTGCAGTACATGAAGTATTCCTCTGCAGTACATGAAGTATTCCTCTGCAGTACATGAAGTATTCCTCTGCAGTACATGAAGTATTCCTCTGCAGTACATGAAGTATTCCTCTGCAGTACATGAAGTATTCCTCTGCAGTACATGAAGTATTCCTCTGCAGTACATGAAGTATTCCTCTGCAGTACATGAAGTATTCCTCTGCAGTACATGAAGTATTCCTCTGCAGTACATGAAGTATTCCTCTGCAGTACATGAAGTATTCCTCTGCAGTACATGAAGTATTCCTCTGCAGTACATGAAGTATTCCTCTGCAGTACATGAAGTATTCCTCTGCAGTACATGAAGTATTCCTCTGCAGTACATGAAGTATTCCTCTGCAGTACATGAAGTATTCCTCTGCAGTACATGAAGTATTCCTCTGCAGTACATGAAGTATTCCTCTGCAGTACATGAAGTATTCCTCTGCAGTACATGAAGTATTCCTCTGCAGTACATGAAGTATTCCTCTGCAGTACATGAAGTATTTCTCTGCAGTACATGAAGTATTCCTCTGCAGTACATGAAGTATTCCTCTGCAGTACATGAAGTATTCCTCTGCAGTACAGTGTCTGCCTCCCGGCGGCTCCTGAGCTGTTGTTTGTTTCAACATCTGTGTCTTATTTGTTCATAACAAAGTTCTCTTTCTTTGAGCCTAAATCACTTCTGCGTAGTTCCAGAACGTTCCCTTGGTCTCCTTTGGACCATCTTCCAGAACATGACTGTACACAGCTGTAAAGTAACTGTAACTTCTGTGACTCGAGTACATCTGTGAAGTAGAGGGCAGAGAAACGACCACTTGAGAGTTTGAAAAGACAACACAGAAATATTCACCAAAGTAAAAGTAAGAGTTGAGACTTAAAGCTGAGCTACCTAACTTTGTCATGAATAATGAACGTTGTTTTGTAAAAGTAATATATTGTGAGTTGTGATCAAGTCAGACCAGAAAATGAACTTTCTGAGTGATTATTTGATTTTTTGGGCTGAGATCTTTTTTTTAGTCACTTTGGTTTTCTGATCTAAAAGCTGAAAGTTAGTTTTTGTGGTTTGAAAGTTAGTAAAAATAAGTATAAAGCTCTTCTCTGTAAACCTGGAGAGCAACACCATAACACCTTATTTCCCAAAGTCCATCAGCAGTTTAGTAAATCCTTCTTCCCTCTCTGCAGCTAAGGAGTGTGGGGGGGTCCTGACGGAGCCGGAGCGGGTCCTGCAGACCCCCGGCTTCCCCGCAGAGTACCAGGATGAACAGATCTGTTATTGGCACATCCGAGTCCGTCTGGGGCAGAGGGTCCGGCTGCACTTCCTGGAGTTCGACGTGGAGGATGACACTGACTGTCTGGCTGATTATCTGGAGGTCTACGACAGCTACGACGACGTGACGGGGTTTGTTGGAAGGTCAGAGTCCAAAAGAGTAATGTCTGACGAAACAACTATGTGCAACGTATGGGTTCCTCCGGGTGCTCCGGGTGCTCCAGCTTCTGCCATCAAAACATGCTCCATGGGTAAAATCCTCTCCAGCGTCACCGATCCTGACCAAGCCAATGATAAGCTCCTGGCTCTGGCTCCTGGGCTCCTGGGCTCCTGGCTCTGGCTCCTGGGCTCCTGGCTCTGGCTCCTGGGCTCCTGGCTCTGGCTCCTGGGCTCCTGGGCTCCTGAGCCCCCAGCTCCTGGCTCTGGCTCCTGGGCTCCTGGGCTCCTGGCTCTGGCTCCTGGGCTCCTGGCTCTGGCTCCTTGGCTCCTGGGCTCCTGGCTCTGGCTCCTGGGCTCCTGGGCTCCTGAGCCCCCAGCTCCTGGCTCTGGCTCCTGGGATCCTGGGCTCCTGAGCCCCTAGCTCCTGGCTCTGGCTCCTGGGCTCCTGGGCACCTGGGCTCCTGGGCTCCTGAGCCCCTAGCTCCTGGCTCTGGCTCCTGGGCTCCTGGGCTCCTGGGCTCCTGGGCTCCTGAGCCCCTAGCTCCTGGCTCTGGCTCCTGGGCTCCTGGGCACCTGGGCTCCTGGGCTCCTGAGCCCCTAGCTCCTGGCTCTGGCTCCTGGGCTCCTGGGCTCCTGAGCCCCCAGCTCCTGGCTCTGGCTCCTAGGCTCCTGGGCTCCTGAGCCCCCAGCTCCTGGCTCTGGCTCCTGGGCTCCTGGGCACCTGGGCTCCTGGGCTCCTGAGCCCCCCAGCTCCTGGCTCCTGCTCCTGGGCTCCTGGGCACCTGAGCCCCCAGCTCCTGGCTCTGGCTCCTGGGCTCCTGGGCTCCTGAGCCCCCAGCTCCTGGCTCTGGCTCCTGGGCTCCTGGGCTTCTGAGCCCCCAGCTCCTGGCTCTGGCTCCTGGGCTCCTGGGCTCCTGAGCCCCCAGCTCCTGGCTCTGGCTCCTGGGCTCCTGGGCTCCTGAGCCCCCAGCTCCTGGCTCTGGCTCCTGGGCTCCTGGGCTCCTGGGCTCCTGAGCCCCCAGCTCCTGGCTCCTGGGCTCCTGGGCTCCTGAGCCCCCAGCTCCTGGCTCTGGCTCCTGGTTTCCCCAAAGCTCTTAAAGAACAGCTCTAATGCAGAGGACACACAATAATCTTAACAACATGGAACATTATGTTTGGGAGCTCGATGTTCATCTTTCACACATTTTCTTTGTAGTTTTAGTTTTGTGGAAGTGTGATCAAGTCACTGGTTATTAAATACTTTCACTTTTGGGGACGATCTCACTTTTATCTCATGTTGAGCCACTTTCCTTGAATGTGTTAAAAGTAGCAATAAGTGTAAATATCTTCGAACACACATTCTTAATTCACATAATAATAATTCTTCAAATGCACTTGAACCTGAACCTTCTGTTCTTTCAGATTCTGTGGTGATTATTTACCGACTGACATCACAAGCTCCGGTGAGTCTCATCTTTCCATCATTGATCAAATGTTGATTCTGCCGATAATACTTTAAACTGCTACTTTCTGAGGATACAACTGTTTACTTTGATCATTGACCTAATTGTGATGTTTGCTCCTTTCTTTGTATCTTCAGGAAACGTTATGACATTAAAGTTTTTGTCCGACGCTTCAGTCACTGCAGGAGGTTTTCAGCTCCAGTACAAAGCCGTGAACACATCCACTATTTCACAAAACACAGATTATTTTAAGTGATTGTTTTTGAGGTTACTTTGTCATATTTATACTGCACATTATATGTACCACAGAAGACAGGAATAGAAGTGTGCAGAGTTTTGAACTAATAAACAAACCTGGAAAAGACATGTGTTTTGTTTATTTCACTCTTGTATTCGGCATCGATATGTTTAACATAGTAGTGCTTTGGTTATTAGTTAAGTGTTATCTCTGCATAAAACATACATTAACATTGTTATATGTCTCTATGATAAATAATAAATATATATTTTGAGTCAGAGATTTTGCAGACGGAAATCTCAGCAAAAAATCAGCCAATAATGAACCAATCTAAAAACAAGTGAACTTTTGAGATATTCAACTGTTTAACACAGAGTCAGTGCAGCAGTGTGTCTTATGCTTGTTATGAACGCATCAATAAAATAAAAAGATGGAATAAAGAACTATTCATCCATTCATTTCCTTTAATCCATTTTTAATCAGAGATGCCACCGAAGTCACATGGCACCACTTCCTTCAATAGAATGTAGAACTAGCATTAAAGTAATTTACCTCAACAACTAAATATACATTTTGTGCAAATATTATCAATGTCATTCTGGCGTCTTCCTCATCTCAGTCCACAGCAAAGATTCCATGTTTAAAGTGAAAAATTCATTTAGAGTCTGTAACTCTAAATTAATTACAAATTTAATAATTGTATTAAATTGACCTCCTGGCCTTAAATGTTGATATAAAATAAGTCATTTTATTAATTCTTATATTACGGTAAGTCCCGCCTTCCCTTCTCTTAGCTATAGTTCAGAATCCACGGTGCCGTCGAGGTTAACCAATCGAGTCATGCCAAGAGCTGTCAATCATCATCATTTATATATGAACCTATATCCATAATCATTTATATACTGAACCTATATCCATAATCATTTATATATGAACCTATATCCATAATCATTTATATATGAACCTATATCCATAATCATTTATATATGAACCTATATCCATAATCATTTATATATGAACCTATATCCATAATCATTTATATATGAACCTATATCCATAATCAGATCCTCTGCAGATGTGTCCTATAATGAAAATAGCTACTTCCGGGTTTGCTGCGATCGTTTTTTTGTGCATTAAAACACTATTTTTTCATTAAAACGTAAACAAATAATTCTGAAAACCTCCGTGCATGTGTATTAATGATGTATATGTATAATGTGTTCTCTGATTGTTAAGCCTAGCGTACATCGGACTGGCAACTGATTATATCCGTCGCATATGAGTTGCTGCCCCGCACACATCCACAATCTGACGAAAACGGGCAACTCCTGCATCAGGCCAGTCTCGGGAATAACAGCGCGTACATCGACAGCAACTGGCCTCAACCACAGTGTGTTTTCTGACATAAACTGTAGAGGGCGCTATACACACACGTTGTCGGAGCGGCGCATGGAGCGCGCACATCGGGTCATATCTCCGAAACTGAGGACAACTAAGTAAGTAGAACACGGGCAACTGACTGAAACTGGAGACCGACTGATCATCTCCATCGTCTCCTCTCAGTCGCCAAAAGCCGCCTTCAACTAGTTGTCTCCAGTTTCTCTGTCGATGTACGCGAGGCTTTACGGAAACGTAGGCGTAGACCAATCAGAAAGGAAGGGGGAGGAGTGTCTCTGACAGACTGCAGCCAATCACTTGAACAGGATATTGTTTGTTTTATAAAGTGTTAAGCCTGAGGATCACTATCGAGTGGAATAAACCAGAGAACAGAGCTTTAATAGATCCATAGAAAAGAGAAAAAGCAGAGTTTGTCTGATTGCCATATAAGGTAAAGTGGGCGGGCTGTAGTGACGCACGGGGTCAGAGGAAGCTACGTACCTCTACGTCAGCTCTACGTCAGAGGTCTACGTTCTGCTTTGGCGCCAGAGGTTTCGCGGGAGCAACATTTGTGTGAGAACAACAGCAGGAGTCGATTCTTCAGAATAACGCGGGGTTAGCATCACAGTAGGACATTCTGCAGAGTCACGGCTGTGTTAGCTTCTTATTATTATAGATCCATGGTTAGCTTACATGAGGGCAGCTGTGGCTGTGGGAGAGCTTAGCACCAGCGGTGGCTGCCGTGGCGCATGTTGTGTTCTGTAAACAGCTCCTGTAAGTACCACCATCGGCCTGGACTGTTGTCTGCTGTTTAACTACAGCCTGGTCCAAAGAGTCATGTCACCACGTCATATGTAGAGGTTAAAGACAGCTGTAGATGTGTTGGGGGTGAAGCCAGAGCCTGGTTAGCTAAGCAGTGCTAAGCACCATGCAGCTCTTTACCCTGTTTGCCCCACGCTGACACATGCATATGTTATGCTTCTTATAACGTCAGCTTTATCAAAGTCCAACAGCTCACAGTTCAGCCACAAGTGGACTAGTAGACCATTATGATCGTTAATATCATTAGCCTGTGTCAGGGCCACAGGTGTTATCCTGACCCTTGGACTGGCTTCTTTATTCACTTCATTTCACTTTGTAGAAGAGCTACAGTTTAAGTAATACGTCCTAACAACTACTCTTTACTCATGGGTGAATGGCAACACACCTTATGCTGATCGTGCTCTACAATCTAGGTTTTAAAACCGCTCACATTTCCTTAACACACTTCATATAACCGCACATGGCATGTTATTTTTTACATACTGCATTCATGTCGTGGAAATCCGAGTTTATGATCATAATTGCTCTTTCATGCTTTTGTTACAATCCAAAAAAATGAATGTATTTTTTGTTCAGGGCTTGAGCAGCTCGGTCATAATGATGGCATCAGCTGGACCTCCAGGTCATTCCAGCCTCCTGCCTCTGCTTGAATCTCTGGAGGACAGTGCAGCGGGACAGTCCAGTCAGACCGATGCCTACCTCACCATCGCCAAGTACGCCACACACTGACGTTACAAATGATTACCACAAACGTTCAAAGTGTTTCAACTGTCGTCTTTGTTTAGTCGATTAAGCGGCGATGAAGGGCGCCAGTTTCTGCCTGCAGTTGAAAAGCACTTTTCCCGTTTGGGTAAAATTATTTTGGTAAGATTAACATTTTATATAAACCTTTTTCTTGCACAGTCGGGCTGGTATATTTATATTGTTTTGTTTGATTAAAGAGTCATATAACTTGTACACATGTGGAGCTAAGCCAAGCCGCCCTTCAAGCTCTGGGCTTCTGTGTGTATCATTCCAACGTGGTCTCGGGAGCAGCAGGTGCTGTTTTTAAACGACATGTACTTCTTCTAAGTGTAAAAAGAACACTAATTGACAGTGTTTTTCTTTCTAGAATCCTTAACAGATGAAATACTCTCAGCACTTTGCTCATTAGTGGTGAAGTCGACGGATAAGAACACATGCACTCGGGCACTTTGGGTCATCTCCAAACAGAACTTCCCTTCAAAAGTAGTAGCAGCAAAAGTACGTGAGTGTGAGAGTGTGTGAGTGTGTGAGAGTCCGTCCCACTGAACTTGTTCATTAGTTTCTCTGTTTTACCTGTAGAATTGTAGCTTTGTGTTTTACCTGTAGAATGTTTTTGTGCAGGTGCCTTTGATCCTAGCAGCATTGGAGAGTGTGTGGAGCAGAGCGGACGTCCAGTCTGTGGTGATGGAGCATGAAGCCCTGAGTGTTGTGATCAGGTGCAGTGAGCTGGACACAGAACCATATTGTTGTGTTTTTTTAATAGATTTTAAATAGTTGTGTTTTTTCCTGACAGGATGCTAGAGCAGGTGCCCGCAGAGATGGGAGAAGGGGCCGTGCAGTGGGCCAAGCTGATCATCCCTCTGGTCGTGCATTCGGCCCCAAAAGTGCGTCTGAGAGCCGCAGCCGCCCTGGAGATGGGCATGCCTCTGCTGATGGACAAACAGACACAAGTCGCAGCTATCATTGAACCACTCATGTGCTCGGTAAGAAAAGAATCATGCTGTCCTGTTGATTGCACTGAAACTATGACCTAAGATAAGACAGACTTTATTGATCTCTGATGGAGAAATGTACATGTCACATTTGGCACAGATACAGTGCCTTGCGAAAGTATTCGGCCCCCTTGAACCTTTCAACATTTCGCCACATTTCAGGCTTCAAACATAAAGATATAAAAAATATTTTTTTTCAAGAATCAACAAGTGCGACACAATCGTGAAGTGGAACAAAATTTATTGGATAATTTAAACCTTTTTAACAAATTTAAAAACTGAAGTGGGGCGTGCAATATTATTCTGCAAGTCGCTTGGGGTATGTCTCTATCAGTTTTGCACATCGAGAGACTGGAATTCTTGCCCATTCTTCCTTGCAAAACAGCTGGAGCTCAGTGAGGTTGGATGGAGAGCGTTTGTGAACAGCAGTCTTCAGCTCTTTCCACAGATTCTCGATTGGATTCAGGTCTGGACTTTGACTTGGCCATTCTAACACCTGGATACGTCTATTTGTGAACCATTCCATTGTAGATTTGGCTTTATGTTTTGGATCATTGTCCTGTTGGAAGATAAATCTCCGTCCCAGTCTCAGGTCTTTTGCAGACTCCAACAGGTTTTCTTCCAGAATGGTCCTGTATTTGGCTCCATCCATCTTCCCATCAATTTTAGCCATCTTCCCTGTCCCTGCTGAAGAAAAGCAGGCCCAAAGCATGATGCTGCCACCCCCATGTTTGACAGTGGGGATGGTGTGTTCAGGGTGATGAGCTGTGTTGCTTTTACGCCAAACATATCGTTTTGCATTGTGGCCAAAAAGTGTGATTTTGGTTTCATCTGACCAGAGCACCTTCTTCCACATGTTTGGTGTGTCTCCCAGGTGGCTTGTGGCAAACTTTAAACCAGACTTTTTATGGATATCTTTGAGAAATGGCTTTCTTCTTGCCACTCTTCCATAAAGGCCAGATTTGTGCAGTGCACGACTGATTGTTGTCCTATGGACAGACTCTCCCACCTCAGCTGTAGTTATCTGCAGTTCATCCAGAGTGATCATGGGCCTCTTGGCTGCATCTCTGATCAGTCTTCTCCTTGTTTGAGATGAAAGTTTGGAGGAACGGCCGGGTCTTGGTAGATTTGCAGTGGTTTGATACTCCTTCCATTTCAATATAATTGCTTGCACAGTGCTCCTTGAGATGTTTAAAGCTTGGGAAATCTTTTTGTATCCAAATCCGGCTTTAAACTTCTCCACAACAGTATCTCGGACCTGCCTGGTGTGTTCCTTTGTCTTCATGGTTCTCTCTGTGCTTTAAACAGAACCCTGAGACTATCAAAGAGCAGGTGCATTTATACGGAGACTTGATTACACACAGGTGCATTCTATTTATCATCATCAGTCATTTAGGACAACATTGGATCATTCAAAGATCCTCACTGAACTTCTGGACTGAGTTTGCTGCACTGAAAGTAAAGGGGCCCAATAATATTGCACGCCCCACTTTTCAGTTTTTTATTTGTTAAAAAAGTTTAAATTATCCAATAAATTTTGTTCCACTTCACGATTGTGTCCCACTTGTTGTTGATTCATGACAAAAAATTTAAATTTTTATATCTTTATGTTTGAAGCCTGAAATGTGGCGAAATGTTGAAAGGTTCAAGGGGGCCGAATACTTTCGCAAGGCACTGTAGAATCACTCAGATTTTAAGTTATGTTTATTTATGTAGGAGTCACAAAGCGGTTTACAGTTGTGGGCATTTGTATCTCTCCATAGAGAGCGGATTGTGCAAAAGACAGAAGTGTGAAACATATATAGTCTGTGCAGGATATAATTTTGTACAATAAAATGTGGAAATAGCATCAGTTATTTCAGTCCTAGTGCATAAAGTGCTTAAAGTGACTTATTGTACAGTCTGACAGCGGTGGGGAAATTGTTTACATTCATTATATTTTTCCACAGAAATTGATCCCTGAAATGCAGAAGCTTTTTAAGACCAAGAATGAAACGAATGTGCTAAAACTCTGGCCTTTGTTTGTTCGATTACTCGGAAAGGTAAAGAAATACTCTTTACAGGGAGGTGATTGGAGTAGTTTAAAAACCGTGTCGTGTTTTCAGCTTTTGCACAAAGGAGGTCCATTTATCAACTCCTTACTGCATTTGGAAGAGCTTGGCTTCCGTAACTCGTCTCCGACTATCAAGAAAATTGCCTTTCTCGCCTGGAAGAGTTTGATCGACAACTTCGCTCTTAATCCAGGTTTGAGACTTTTCTTTTTATTTCTTTACTTTCAACTGTTTCTGTGTTTTCTAAAGTGTTTTTCTCTTCAACGTTAGACATTCTGTGCAGTTCTAAACGTATGAAGCTCCTGATGCAGCCGCTCTCGTCCATCAATGTCAGGACGGAGCCGCTGCTTCTGACTAAGGTGGAGGTCTGGTGGTACCTGGTGGTGAAGCTGGGTCCAAACCTGGCTCCAAACTTTGATGTGGTTAGTCCTGTATTCTGCTCTGTTAGTGTGTCTTTGTAAACCCTGTCTGTTTTGTATGAACGTGGTTTGATCATTGGGGATAAATAACTATAGCTGTTATTTAAATATGTGTACTAGGTAGATAAAATGTCCTACGATTTACCCAACAGGTAGAATAAAGTATAACATAACCAGAACATTAACTTGTTGATTCCAACAGAAGATTAAATGTATGGTCTGTACAGTATGTCAAAGTTTGTCACAACTGCTTCTAACAAATAACATTGATGTGGAATCCTTATCAGTCTCAGTCTTCTGCTTGTTGCACAGTCTAATTGTCGGCTGTGCGTAGGTTTCAGTTCCTCTGCTCCAAAGCACCCTTGGCTGTGAGGCCTCAGTCCCTGGTACTCCATCCAGAAGTGGAATTCCAAATGGGGTTCATCCACCTGGAACTCCTAAGACTGGTTTGTACTTTTATCCTTTGTTTTAATAATGACAAATGAATCTGTGTCTGAGGTTCTGTCCTGTTCACAGCAGCTTCATCAGCGCTCAACGCAACAATAGGCACTCCTCGGATGAACCTCTCAACCTCCAGCATTTGCACTTCCTCCAGCTTCCCCTCCATCCAACTCCTGGGGCTGGAGATGCTCCTGCACTATTTCATGGGCCCAGAGGTTGTAGCTGCAGCAGGAAAGACCAAGCTCCATCTTAACCTTGGTACGAGGCCAAATGCGTCGCAGGAAATATTATTACTATGGCAACTCTAAACTGAAGTGACGTTTTCCCTCCAGAGACACTGCAGCACCCGTTTCTTTCTGGCATTTCTTCTTTCACTAAACATGCTGCTCTGCTCATCACATGTGTCAGAGATGGAGTTATTGGGATCGGCAAAGATGCCCCAGGTAACTTTACTTTACTAACACAAACTCTGGTCCATTGGTGACTGCAGCTCTCTCAATAAACACTTTATAATCTTTTTCCCACAGAACCTCTTCTTGTGCTTTTATGGACAAGTCTTATTCAGTTTGTCAATTTATCTATTGAATCAGGTGAGTCTTTACCATGTCCATTTGAAAACACATGATAACTATGCTACTGTAGGTATGTTACCCACAGTATCTACAAACTTGTATCTGGATAAATCAATGACTTTATTACTTTTGTGTTGATGCTGTTTGTGACTGCTGCTGTTGGTGTAGGCTTTAAAAGCTCTTGAGTCCTGCCTGGCAGCGTCACATAGAGTTCTCATTGGGCTCCTCTGAGATGAAGACCAACAGACCATGTCTTTGTCTGATGTGCAGCCCACTAGCATTTTCATCAGTTTAAGTCAGAGAGTTCTTTTATGGACTCAGTGAAGATTTACCAGTCTGAGGGGTCTGTCCCCAGTGATGCTCATCTCCTGTTATACATTAGAATATTTATATTAGTTCTAAATTATAACGTGAGAACTTTTCTTTAGTTGGTTGTAAAAAGGATCGGCAGGGCAGTGAAGCGCTCACCCTGACTCTGCAGGCGCTTCAGAGCATTGTCATGTCCGAAGCTTTACCCGCCAACAGAGTTCTGGTAAGCTGCTGAAGATTCCACTGTTTATTTGGTTACTTACCTTTTTTTTTAAAAACGATATGTATTTTCAGTTTTTGATTGAAGCGACAGTAAAAGGCATTCCTCCTCGAGTTCTGGGCTCCGCCTCGTACCAAGTGGGAAAGATGGATGTGTTAAATGTGAGTGTCCTCTGCGTAATGCTTGTTTGAAACCCCCATGATGACCGTAATGCATGATCCTCGTCTTGGTTCTGTTCCAGGGGACTCCAGCTCTGTTCCTGATCCAGCTGCTCTATGACAGCAGCATGTTGGCTGCGTATGTGGAGGACCAGAGGTGAGCTGCTGCTTTACAATCTACAAAAGCAGAAATGTGTGGTTATTAAAATGAAATGTGTGTAGGTTTGCACAGTGCCTGCAGACTCTGGTGAGCTGTGGACTTTCAGGGCCCACGTCTCCTCTGGCGTTTGGGGAGGCCGTGTTGAGCGCCATCAAACGAAGCTCGGGGACTGTTCAGAACAAGGAGCAGCTGTGGAAGATGTGGAGTGTGGTAGTGAGCTCTTTGACAGACACGGTCACGCAGGTAAACCATTATTCTGATCTTTGCCAAATTTCCTCATGCTTTGGAGCTTATTTTAATTTAAATTTTCTTTTTCAGTCCAACGAGGTGAACCAAGGGGACGCTTTGGAGCACAACTTCAATGCCATGTACTCTGCCCTGATGTTTCCAGTCACGCACCTCTTACCTGGCGCCCCTCTCCAACAGGTCTGACCAGTTATTGATAACAAGAGCATTTCATCTGAACTGACTGTTTTTGTCACTTGTCCAGGCCTCACAAAAGTCAATGTTGTCCATATGGTCCAAGCTGTACAAGGTCTTTGCCCGTTGTTCTTCTCTGGTGGTAACTGCAGAAGAAAACATCTGCTGTGAAGAGCTCTGTACCAAGATGGCCGCTGCATTGAACAAGGACGCTCTGGCGGTGAGTGGGTGGAGGTCATCGGTCTGTGGTGATGAAAGTGAAAGATTTACATTCTGTCTGTGTCAGGTTCCCTCGACGTTAAACATGACTTCAAATATTCTTCAAGTGATGGTAGAGAGTGTGGACTTCACTCCCTACAGCCCTCATTTCCAGCAGAAGATTAAGTGTAAGTTCCCACATTGCGATAACTACAATATCAACTTATTATTCACTAAGAGATTAAACCATATATTTTGCCTCAATATTTGGCAAAGAAAAGGTTCAGACTATAAAGTGGAGTTTTTAGCTAGTTGAGGTTTTGGCTAAATGACTGAATATAATGACTTAATTCATCACATGCTAATTAATGAAATGGACAAATCATAAAACATGCTTTAATCTATTCTGTTGTTATTATCAGTGGCATTGAGTAGTTTCAGTATTTTCAACTACTACCAGTACCATCAACATTGAAAAAGTGAAAGGCCTAGTTAAATTACATTACATTTTTTGATCTTTTGCGTTGTTTTTGTTTCTTCAGCTCCACACACTCCTGTGAATTGGATGAAAAAGAGAAACAAGGTTATGGGGAACCTTTGCACGTTCCAGTCTCTGGTGGTTCAGTGTTTTAACATGTTTTTGGAAGAAAGCGACCCGTCCGAGGCCACAGGAGCAGCCCTCGTCTCCATTCTGTCCAGTCTGTTTAATAACCTGCTCCTGCCCAACTCTGTGCACGAGCTGCTGACCGCTGTGGTCCCGCCTCTCACAGAGCTGTACAAACAGGCCGGCGCTGAACCCGTCAAACTCACCTCCCAGTTTGTGACCAGAGTAAGTTTCATATTCAGTAACATTGTTTTCAGTTTTCTTGGTGAAGCAGATTGTAAAGTTTTGCTGTTTGCAGTTGGAGAAGCTTCTGTCTGAGGTCCTGAGCTGTTTGCAGTCTCGCTCCACTCTGACCTTTAACTCAGAGCTGCTGGATCTTCTGTGCCCTCTGCTCTGTGAGCTTTTCTCACACAAAAACAAGCACATTAGAACCACTGTTACACATTTCTGGAACTCATCCTTCGCCAACTCTGTCAGCCTCGTTTACCCGGAGGAGCTGAGGTGAGGCTACTGCTTTTACCAATTAGTTTTTCTAGTTCAGTGGGAGATGCTCATCTGTCACTGTTACAGGCATATCCTGAGCCAGCTAAAGCCGAAGATGCCAATCATCCTTCCTGGATTTGAAGTGCTCAGTATCCCTGATGAACTCTCTGGACAGGATTCTGTGAGTTCCACTGTTTCATGACTACCCCTCACACTCAGATCTTGCACTCATTTGTGTTTGTTTTTAGTCTGAATGCTCTCAGTTGGAAACCAAGCTTAGTGGCATTCCCATCTGCTCCGTGGGAATGAGGGATTCACTTTTGGGAAAGACTCCTGAAGCAAAGGATCGGACGTCCTGCAAAACATCAAAGCTCGTTTCAGTGAGAATCCATTTTCATAAAATGTTTCTGGGTATTTTGAATGTATGTAAATGCTTTGCTTATTATTTCTGCAGACAAAACTGAACTTTGGTTCTCCTAAACCTCTTCGCCGAAACGCCCTGGAGGAAGAAGAGTCTGTGGACTTCGTCTTCATTCCTCCAGAGACGAAGGAGCGAGTTTTGACAGAGCATCAAAAGGAAATGAAGCGAACAAAAAGGTCTGAATTTTTTAGATTTCCAGTCGTACAATTATGGACATGTTTTTCTAATGTCTTTTGTGTAATTGTCTTAACTTCAGGGTCGACATCCCTGCCATGTACAACAACCTGGATGCATCCTTGGACAGCACAGTTTTCACACAGTACACGCAGAGCCAGGAGGATTCTGTGTGAGTGGATGTTCTCAAATACATCCAGACAAATATGGATTTCATTAAGTCATGTATAAACACATTTTTGTCTTCAGGGACACATTGCCAGCAGCGCAAGGGACTGATGCAGATGTGAAACAGGAGGATTCTGTGAAGGTATTGGAGACGAGCTTTCAGCATGTTTTGGGTCAAAATGACGAGGGCCACTAATCATTTTTCAAAGGTATTTATTTTCTGAGTATTTTATTTGTGCTTTGCAGGCTTCCCCAACAGAACCAACGGTTGGAGCTGGAATAACGGACATGGCAATTGAGACCCAAGACTTTGCGAGTCCAGAACCTGAAGTTAGAGCTGAAGTTGAAGCTCAGGCGCCATGTGACCAGTCAGAAGAGATGGTCCCAGAGTCCACAGATGTGTCTATGGAGGAGGAGCAGGGCCACAATGTGGAAACGAGTAAAGGGACACCCTCCCAAACTAACGAGAGCCCAAACATGTCTTCAGATTTGTTATCAGGGACGCCGCAGAAAAGCAGGCGCCAGAGCTTTATAACGCTGGAGAAATATTCAGAAGGGAAATCCTCCAGTCCAAGCACTGGATTCACGGGGCTTTTACTTAAAACATCTCAACAAAGAAGTTCTCCCTCTACTTCCTGCACCACGAACAGTCCGAGCTCACAAAATATACAAACTGACAATGAAAAACCCCTACCTCACTGTACTCCAGAATCTCCTCGTCGGCCTAAAGACGGAATAGAAATGAAAGCAGTCAAACTGACTGACAGACTTCCAAGTGACACCACAGAGGAGGACGACATGATTCCAGACACACAAACTGAAAAAGAGCCCAAAGAAGCATCTATTTCTCCGGGAAGTGAGTCCTCACAACCAGAGGAGTCTGATGGTGACTCTCAATCATCAGTCTCATCTCAGGGAGAGCCGAGACGATCGGGCAGACCGAGGGTCCCACCGCTGCGTCCTGGTGAAGATCCCAAAGAACGCAATGAGAAGTTTGCACAAAACAAACGAAAGCATTCGACTGATGACTCTAAAAAGTCTAGCCCTGTTTCTGTCAAGCCTAATACAAGAAGCAGATCTGTGGAGAAAGAAGGTCCCAGAGACAGACTAAGATCAAGATCTCAAAAGGATAAAGAGATTAGTCAAACTCCCTCTGCCAAGAAGAGGGTAAAGCTCTTCAGCAGTTCTCAGGACTTCATGGATAAACCTGGAAGGAGAAGTTTGAGAGAGTCCAGCCAAACAGACTCAGGGTCACACTCTGAAAATGAAATCCAGTCGCTGAAAAGACCTCGCAAAACCAAATTAACGTCTGAAAGTGAAGCGCAAGATATTGAGGAGAAAACTGACGCCGTTGTTGAGAAAAGTATAAATGAAACTGAAAATCATTCGGAGGAAAGAAATGACCACCAGCAGACTTTATCACCGCACTCTCAGGCAGTGGTTGTCATGGACAAAATGCTGATGCACCAAAGCTCTTCGGAGCTTGAGGTGTGCGTGACAGACTTGTCTCAGTCTGATTCAGTGGATCTCGTTTCCAAATCTTCACACAGCGATTCTCAAAGAAACAGTGAAACGGCCGAGCTTCATAAGGCAGAAACTGGGACTGCAATGACAGAGGAGCTTAGTCAGGAAAGTCAAGATTCCCAGTCTGTGTCCTCTGCAGAAGCTCAGACACGACGAAGGTCCAGAAGGAGCAAAGCTTTGACAGATCCTGATGAAACACAGACTCCGACGGACACAGAGAAACAAAGCAGCTCCAGTGTGCGGACGAGGAGGAGCATGGTGCAGGAAGAGGTGAAGTCTCGTGGGTCGACACCAAGTAATTCACAACAAGACGATTCCCAATCTGTGGGCTCTGAATCGTCCCGGAGCAGGAGGTCCACACGGCGAGCCTCTGCACAGCTGAAGGACTCTCAAACTTTAGACAAATCTGAAGACTCGCCTTTGGTTAAACGAAAGGGAAAGGGCTCTAAAGTTCTTGCTGCTCTCAGCCCTCTGACATTTGCGGCTAAAGATGAAAGAAGTGCTGGGAAAAGTGATTCCAAAGGCAATCTGGACGCATCAGAGACAAATGTATCACAAAATACAATAGAAAAGTCTGCGAATGTTGTAGAGTCGGAAATAGCAGAGGAACAGACTAATGAACTAAATACTAAAGAGGTTGAAATGGAGGCAGAACACTCTTCTCATTGTGAAAATACAGCGTCAACACAAGAACCATTATTACAAGACGTACAGCAAAAAGGGGCTGAAGATTGTGTCATTTCTGTAGTTCCACCGCCATGTACTATAGCAAGCTCATTACAAGATATTGCATCATCAGAAGCAGAGGTAGAGGAAGAACCTGAGACTGCACAACCACCGTCCCCCGAACAGCAGGACCTCTGTGATGCTGTGGAGGACCCGGTGGGGTTGGAGGACCCGGTGGGGTTGGAGGACCCGGTGGGGTTGGAGGACCCGGTGGGGTTGGAGGACCCGGTGGGGTTGGAGGACCCGGTGGGGTTGGAGGACCCGGTGGGGTTGGAGGACCCGGTGGGCATAGATGCGACTGAGGAAAGCCAAACAGATGTAAATGTAGAACTAGGGGATTCTGAAGCACAGACGGCAGCACAGGACCATGAACCTGCACCAGGTGACGCCTCTGCAGACGAACTGCCACAGGAGGAGACTACGACCATAGACCAAGACCAGCCCCTAGTGGTCAGCGAAGACATTACAGCCATCCATGACAACCATGACACAGCTGGCCAGATCATGGACCGGACTGAGGACCGGACTGAGGACCGGACTGAGGACCGGACTGAGGACCGGACTACAACAGATGCTACTCTGGAGGAGTCTTTTGCTCCTCCAGCTGACAACCAGGGACTCCCAGACTCCCCGGTGAAGCAGAGGGACCTGGAGGCAGTGACTGGAGCAGAGGCCGCACAGAGTCCGAGCAGCCGGACCTTAGGAACATGGTCTCCAGCAGCATCACCGTCCACTAGCATCTTAAAGAAGGCCCAGAAGAGGGCGCTGGAGGTGGAAACTCCCTCACCCCTGGTCAAGGTGAGCGGAATTTGTCTCTTGATTCAAAAAAGGGGTAATGAAGTGTTCATTTAAGTTAATGGTTGGTTTTGGGGGTTTTTGTTTTAGTCAAGAAGGGTGTCGTTTGCTGATCCGATCCAGCACCAGGAGCTGGCAGACGATATTGATCGCCGCAGCCCTGCTCTCAGAACCAGCTCACCGAGAAGAACCAAGATGGGCATCAGCAGCATCCCACAGCCAAAAGTAAAGTCTGTTTGCATGTTCTCTCTCTGCAGCAAGGAAGACTTTCACTCAGAACCTACATTTCTGTGTTTCAGTACGTCACCACGCCCACAAAAGGCATCATCACGTTGAGTCCCAGGAACTTGAATAGTCCCGGTTACAAGAGCTCCAAGAAATGCCTGGTATTATAAACACCACAGAATAACTTAGATTTTACAGCGTGCTCTAATCTGTCCTACAAACATTCTTCTAGATTTCTGAGATGGGTCAAGAGCCTCGTCCTGTGTCTAAAGACTGTGTGTACCCTGCTCTGGTGGGCTGCACGGCGCCTGTGGAGGCCGTCCTGCCCCAGATCGCTTCAACCATGTGGTACGAGTTTACGTCTATGTTTACGTCTGTTTTTTATAAGTGTGTGTGTGTGTGCGCGCCGAAGAGGTCTAGACCTGTTCTGTTTCTCTCATTGTTGCTGCTGCTTTGTTTTTAGGTCTCGTGGTTTTGGACAAATTGTTCGAGCCAGAAATATTAAAACCGTGGGTGACCTGAGTGCTTTAACTCCGACTGAAGTCAAGGTTCTGCCCATCAGGTCTCCCAAGGTCTCCAACGTCAAGAAGGCTCTGAAAATATACGAGCAGCAGGTAGGTCAGCAGCAGCGGGTAGGGCAGCAGCAGCAGCAGTGGGGGGGTCAGCAGCAGCAGCAGGGGGAGGTCAGCAGCAGTGGGGAGGTCAGCAGCAGTGGGGAGGTCAGCAGCAGCGGGTAGGGCAGCAGCAGCAGCAGCAGTGGGGGGGTCAGCAAGGTAGGTCGGCAGCAGCAGTGGGGGGAGGTCAGCAGCAGCAGCAGCGGGTAGGGCAGCAGCAGCAGTGGGGAGGTCGGCAGCAGCAGTGGGGAGGTCAGCAGCAGCGGGTAGGGCAGCAGCAGCAGTGGGGGGGTCAGCAGCAGGTAGGTCGGCAGCAGCAGTGGGGGGAGGTCAGCAGCAGCAGCAGCGGGTAGGGCAGCAGCGGGTAGGTCAGCAGCAGCAGTGGGGAGGTCAGCAGCAGCAGTGGGGAGGTCAGCAGCAGCAGTGGGGAGGTCAGCAGCAGCGGGTAGGGCAGCAGCAGCAGCAGCAGTGGGGGGGTCAGCAGCAGGTAGGTCGGCAGCAGCAGTGGGGGGAGGTCAGCAGCAGCAGCAGCAGTGGGTAGGGCAGCAGCAGCAGCGGGTAGGTCAGCAGCAGCAGCGGGTAGGTCAGCAGCAGCAGCAGCGGGTAGGTCAGCAGCAGCAGCAGCGGGTAGGTCAGCAGCAGCAGCAGCGGGTAGGTCAGCAGCAGCAGCAGCGGGTAGGTCAGCAGCAGCAGCAGCGGGTAGGTCAGCAGCAGCAGCAGCGGGTAGGTCGTGAAGCATGAGCTGACCTATTGATTGACGTGTGACATGTTTGCAGCGTAAAGGTCGAGGTGGAGACGATTTGAAGAGTTTTGATGAAACAGAAATGATGACGTCTGAAGGAGAGACCAGCACTGCTCATAACGAGGACCAGAAAACTCCAGACACATTAGGTCTGTGTGAGGCCTGGGAGGCGAGGGGACCTCACCTTTTTTGGATCATAAATGATACATGTTTTTGTCTCAATAATATTATTATTATTATTATTATTCGTGAAGTAGTGTGATGGTTCTGAGCTAAAGCTGGGGCAGACGTCACATGTTGTTGATAAAACCAGGATCTGAAACTCTGAAAAGTAAGACTTAAAAGAACCTTTGATGTATCTCACTGTGGGGAATAAGTTTGTGTTGTGTCATCTGTGAAACTAAAATGACACATCTGTGTGCGGCGACGTAAGAGACTAATGTGATTATAGTTTTAGTGATTTGAAAAGTTAAAGTAAACTCCAACATTAATTTGAGCAACTTTTGTGTTTCCACAGCTACAGAGCTGGAGTTTGATGCTGAGGACGGGGCCCAGGACGTCACCCACTCCCCTGAAGCTCAAGTCCAGGTCCAGGCCCCAGTCCAGGCCCCAGTCCAGGCCCCAGTCCAGGCCCCAGTCCAGGCCCCAGTCCAGGCCCCAGTCCAGGCCCCAGTCCAGGCCCCAGTCCAGGCCCCAGTCCAGGCCCCAGTCCAGGCCCCAGTCCAGGCCCCAGTCCAGGCCCCAGTCCAGGCCCCAGTCTCTGGTCTGGTCTCGGAGGTGGACTGTCTCCGCTGCAGGACCACTCCCTCTGCTCTGGGCCTCTGCTCCTCTCCACAGCTGCTCCACATGCATGAGCAGTTGGCTGGAATGATGAAGGCTGTGGTCCTGGAGTTGCACTCACGCCTCACGAACCTTTCACAATAAGACTAATTATTATTGTTATTAAGACTGTTTTTCTAAGGATTGTATTTCACCAACATGACTGCACCGACGGGAACAGAAGGACTCGGGATCCATTGTGCGATTTAAATGTCTTTGTTTTAAATTGTGAATTTGTACTGGATTAAAAGGTAATGTTTAGAAGTGAAATGTTTTTTAAATGTGAAGCAGAACTGGGAATCTTATAATATTATTATTATAATAATATCCTATAATATAATAATAATATTACAGGATAAATGTTGAAACAATGAGAACCTCCAAAAGTACAAGCTGCTCCCGTTGTCGGTGAATCTGTCCAAAGCTTTGGGTGTAAATAGTTTTTCTTGATGTCATTTTATTGTGATAGTTTTAGGCATGCGGCACTTCCATATTTTAACTTTTAAATATTTCAATAAAAAATGACTTGAGCAAAATACTTCAGTTGTAATCTTTGATTCAACTTGTAACAGTCTAGTTTGTCTGCAGCGCCTGCACACAGGTCTGCTCATGTTCATCAGACACCGTGAGGCTGAAGGGTTTTCAGACTAAACTTCAGACGAGTTTTACCTTTGTCGCATTGTGATTGGCTTAAATACTAAGCACGGTGAAAGTTTGTTATTAAAATATATCAATTATATCTAATTATATTAAATTAAATCTGAAATAGAAATGTCTCCAGGAGGGAAAGCCCTGACTCTGATGCACTTTTGATTTGGTTCATTCACCTCTTCATGCTCCAGGCGTTTAGTTCCACCAAAAACTGACTCACAAACAATGTTTTATACAAGTATTAACCTGACCCCACACGCAACACACCCCCCACTGAGTCTGTGGTTTTAGAAGACGATACCAAAACCATGGAGAAAATTCCAAAATATGGCTTTAATGTTCCACCTCCAGGATTCTGCAGAGTTTGTTATCACTCATTACACTGGGTAACAAAATAATATTTTTCTGAAAATAGTCCAGGGGTTTTCAGCTGAATTAGACTAATGTTGATGCCCTGAGTCTGAAAATGACCTTGGTTTTGCTCAATCAGGTCAGGATTTTTTGCTACAGAAATATTTTTTTAAATCAATTTTGCATAAAAAACAAATTTCTGCGGGTGATCCCTGATGATCACTGATGCTGATCACTGATGATCCCTGATGATGATCCCTGATAATCACTGATGATCCCTGATGATCCCTGATGATCACTGATGATCCCTGATGATCACTGATGATCCCTGATGATCACTGATGATCCCTGATGATCACTGATGATCCCTGATGATCACTGATGATGATCACTGATGATCCCTGATGATCACTGATGATCACTGATGATCCCTGATGATGATCCCTGATGATCACTGATGATCACTGATGATCCCTGATGATGATCCCTGATGATGATCCCTGATGATCCCTGATGATCACTGATGATCCCTGATGATGATCCCTGATGATCCCTGATGATCACTGATGATCTCTGATGATCAGTCTCTTTCTTCTCTTTCAGATAAATTCTTTCCTGGACGTCGTTGGTGGAGATATCTTCTGTACTTAATGTGATTAAAGCTGGGAGCCGTGGTTTCCTCCTGTCGCTCCGTAACGTCAGGGCTGATGGATGTTAGTTTTATTGATCTCCTTTCATTGGACCCTCAGCTGCAGCAACACGCTTTGGTCAGAACTAGATCTATGAAGATAACTAATCGGTTACATTCTAAAACCCGTTTGGACCTGTGTGGGGTTGGCCGCCTGCCTGACTTTAATGGAACTACAGTAAGACTTACTCTCTTTTCTGTCCAGCGCCTGTTTGGCTCAGTGTGAAGGTAATTATCTGATTATTTCTGCAGAGAGCTGCCTCTGCCTTTCCACGACCGTAGAGATAAGTTAGAGTGAGGCGAGTGCAAGGCCAGCAGATTGGACTGCGCCGCTGGAGAATGACCAGAACCAGCAGCAGATTGGACTGCGCCGCTGGAGAAGGACCAGAACCAGCAGCAGATTGGACTGCGCCGCTGGAGAATGACCAGAACCAGCAGCACCGGACACTCATGGTTAGAGGAGCGACTCTGGAGGTAAGCGTGACTTTATGGTGTGTGCCTTTAATGTAGATTTCATTTTTACAGCAGTAATGCGGGCGCTTTATGGAGCTCTGTTGTTGTGCCCTAAAGCAAGACATGTCCCTGTCTGCTCGGCCTTCAGCTTCTTGTCTTTTCTGAATGTGTTGGTTTAGGATCAGGCGGACATGATGCAGCAGAGTTATAGTTAGTGACGCTCCAGACTTCCACTTAATCAAACGATCATTTTGTTCTTTTTACATGAACAAAACCTGTTCCATGATGTGTTTGCAGGAACAGTGAACATGTGGGCTCATCTTGTGATGGGATGGACTGTGGCTCTGTGCTGTCCTGCTCTAACTCTTTCCTCACGCAGTGAGTACAACTGCAGTCCCCATTGTGTCTAATGAACCAGCTGTAGCTGTCCCAGTGTTACCTGCAGTCTCTGTGTTCTAGGGTTTCCAACGAGTCCATGGTCTCCACAGAAATGTAGAGTGTTCGTCCCTCCTCCTGCACCTCCTCCCATGTTCCCCTCCGTCAAACGAAAACAAGAACTGCTGGTATCTGCTTCTGATTTAGATATTACAGAATGAGATGAAACTAATGACTCTTGTTCCAGGTGGACATCAGTGAACACATCACTGGGATGAAAGGTGCAAAGGTACAGTATATTTACAGGTCGTCACTGTCAGTCTCTGTCAGTCTCTGTCAGTCTCTGTCAGTCTCTGTCAGTCTCTGTCAGTCTCTGTCAGTCACTGTCAGTCTCTGTCAGTCTCTGTCAGTCACTGTCAGTCACTGTCAGTCTCTGTCAGTCTCTGTCAGTCTCTGTCAGTCACTGTCAGTCTCTGTCAGTCTCTGTCAGTCTCTGTCAGTCTCTGTCAGTCTCTGTCAGTCACTGTCAGTCTCTGTCAGTCACTGTCAGTCACTGTCAGTCTCTGTCAGTCTCTGTCAGTCTCTGACAGTCACTGTCAGTCACTGTCAGTCACTGTCAGTCTCTGTCAGTCACTGTCAGTCTCTGTCAGTCACTGTTAGTCACTGTCAGTCTCTGTCAGTCACTGTCAGTCTCTATCAGTCTCTGTCAGTCACTGTCAGTCTCTGTCAGTCTCTGTCAGTCACTGTCAGTCACTGTCAGTCTCTGTCAGTCTCTGTCAGTCACTGTCAGTCACTGTCAGTCTCTGTCAGTCTCTGTCAGTCTCTGTCAGTCACTGTCAGTCTCTGTCAGTCTCTGTCAGTCTCTGTCAGTCTCTGTCAGTCTCTGTCAGTCACTGTCAGTCTCTGTCAGTCACTGTCAGTCACTGTCAGTCTCTGTCAGTCTCTGTCAGTCTCTGACAGTCACTGTCAGTCACTGTCAGTCACTGTCAGTCTCTGTCAGTCACTGTCAGTCTCTGTCAGTCACTGTCAGTCACTGTCAGTCTCTGTCAGTCACTGTCAGTCTCTATCAGTCTCTGTCAGTCTCTGTCAGTCTCTGTCAGTCTCTGTCAGTCTCTGTCAGTCACTGTCAGTCACTGTCAGTCACTGTCAGTCTCTATCAGTCTCTGTCAGTCTCTGTCAGTCACTGTCAGTCTCTGTCAGTCTCTGTCAGTCTCTGTCAGTCTCTGTCAGTCTCTGTCAGTCACTGTCAGTCACTGTCAGTCTCTGTCAGTCTCTGTCAGTCTCTGTCAGTCTCTGTCAGTCTCTGTCAGTCACTGTCAGTCTCTGTCAGTCACTGTCAGTCTCTGTCAGTCTCTGTCAGTCTCTGTCAGTCTCTGTCAGTCTCTGTCAGTCTCTGTCAGTCACTGTCAGTCACTGTCAGTCACTGTCAGTCTCTGTCAGTCTCTGTCAGTCTCTGTCAGTCACTGTCAGTCACTGTCAGTCACTGTCAGTCTCTGTCAGTCTCTGTCAGTCACTGTCAGTCACTGTCAGTCACTGTCAGTCTCTGTCAGTCTCTGTCAGTCTCTGTCAGTCACTGTCAGTCACTGTCAGTCACTGTCAGTCTCTGTCAGTCTCTGTCAGTCTCTGTCAGTCTCTGTCAGTCACTGTCAGTCTCTGTCAGTCACTGTCAGTCTCTGTCAGTCTCTGTCAGTCACTGTCAGTCACTGTCAGTCACTGTCAGTCTCTGTCAGTCTCTGTCAGTCTCTGTCAGTCACTGTCAGTCTCTGTCAGTCTCTGTCAGTCTCTGTCAGTCTCTGTCAGTCTCTGTCAGTCACTGTCAGTCACTGTCAGTCACTGTCAGTCTCTGTCAGTCTCTGACAGTCACTGTCAGTCACTGTCAGTCTCTGTCAGTCTCTGTCAGTCACTGTCAGTCACTGTCAGTCTCTGTCAGTCTCTGTCAGTCACTGTCAGTCTCTGTCAGTCACTGTCAGTCTCTGTCAGTCTCTGTCAGTCTCTGTCAGTCACTGTCAGTCACTGTCAGTCTCTGTCAGTCTCTGTCAGTCTCTGACAGTCACTGTCAGTCACTGTCAGTCACTGTCAGTCACTGTCAGTCACTGTCAGTCTCTGTCAGTCACTGTCAGTCACTGTCAGTCTCTGTCAGTCACTGTCAGTCACTGTCAGTCACTGTCAGTCTCTGTCAGTCTCTGTCAGTCTCTGTCAGTCTCTGTCAGTCTCTGTCAGTCACTGTCAGTCACTGTCAGTCACTGTCAGTCTCTATCAGTCTCTGTCAGTCTCTGTCAGTCACTGTCAGTCACTGTCAGTCTCTGTCAGTCTCTGTCAGTCACTGTCAGTCTCTGTCAGTCTCTGTCAGTCTCTGTCAGTCACTGTCAGTCTCTGTCAGTCACTGTCAGTCTCTGTCAGTCTCTGTCAGTCACTGTCAGTCTCTGTCAGTCTCTGTCAGTCTCTGTCAGTCACTGTCAGTCACTGTCAGTCACTGTCAGTCTCTGTCAGTCTCTGTCAGTCTCTGTCAGTCACTGTCAGTCACTGTCAGTCACTGTCAGTCTCTGTCAGTCTCTGTCAGTCTCTGTCAGTCTCTGTCAGTCTCTGTCAGTCTCTGTCAGTCACTGTCAGTCACTGTCAGTCACTGTCAGTCTCTGTCAGTCTCTGTCAGTCTCTGTCAGTCTCTGTCAGTCACTGTCAGTCACTGTCAGTCACTGTCAGTCACTGTCAGTCTCTGTCAGTCTCTGTCAGTCTCTGTCAGTCTCTGTCAGTCACTGTCAGTCACTGTCAGTCACTGTCAGTCTCTGTCAGTCTCTGTCAGTCACTGTCAGTCACTGTCAGTCTCTGTCAGTCTCTGTCAGTCACTGTCAGTCTCTGTCAGTCACTGTCAGTCTCTGTCAGTCTCTGTCAGTCACTGTCAGTCTCTGTCAGTCTCTGTCAGTCTCTGTCAGTCACTGTCAGTCACTGTCAGTCTCTGTCAGTCTCTGTCAGTCACTGTCAGTCTCTGTCAGTCACTGTCAGTCACTGTCAGTCTCTGTCAGTCTCTGTCAGTCTCTGTCAGTCACTGTCAGTCACTGTCAGTCTCTGTCAGTCTCTGTCAGTCTCTGTCAGTCTCTGTCAGTCACTGTCAGTCACTGTCAGTCTCTGTCAGTCATGACTCTCAGCTGTTGTTCATGATTGTTCCAGGGCTGTCGGGGAGTCCGAGGGCCCAAGGTGCGCTCACAATGATCCATAACTACATCCACAAATAAGATCATCTCATTCATGTCTCTGCTGTCAGGGGGACCCGGGTGTCCCAGGACTGGAAGGAGAGCCAGGACCACAGGGACCTATGGGAGAAGTGGGTCCAAAGGTCGTACCCCAGCCCCATTTATCTGAACTATGTGGATCACTTTGATCAATACTTAATCATATTATCGATATTGTTGTAGGGAGACAAAGGAGAGAGGGGATGGAGAGGCCTCTATGGAGACATCGGGAGTCCTGGAATGATAAAGGTATCCACTGACCTGAATATTTAATCACAATAACATGTTTTTGAAATATGTATTTTTAACAGGGCGCTAAGGGACTTAAAGGAAATCAGGTAATTTGTGAAGTTATTATATCTATTTCTAAAAGTGTGATACAGCCACAACACGATCAAACCCTGGTCTTACTCTGCTTCACACAAACACAGGGGGCGAAGGGCGCCAAAGGACACACAGGGCCGACTGGAGAAAAGGTTTGTGGACTTCTTTACTTCACGAGAAGATATATATATATATATATATATATTTACACACACACATATTTATAAATGTATATGTATATTCAAAGTGGCTGTCTTCCTTTAGGGGGGCAGAGGAATCGCTGGAAAGCGCGGAGCAAAAGTAAAACATTGTGAATATTGTCAGATGCGTCACACTTTATGGGACATGTTTGTTTGTTGCAGGGAGACTCAGGCCTGAAAGGAGACCCGGGCCCCAGAGGAGAGCCGGGGCCCAGAGGAGATAACGGTCACAGAGGAGCTGTGGTACGCTTTGTGTTTGATTCTTCTGTTTTAAATGAGACCAAATGAAATGTTTTGTAGGGACCTAAAGGATCCTCTGGACCTTTGGGAAAGACGGGTCACGCAGGTCCAGCAGGACTCCATGGTCTTCCTGGAGAATCTGGAAATCCAGGACAAGGTTTGTAGTTGATGTGGTGTCGTTTATTTATCCATCATCTTCACAATCATAATCAAAAGAACCATAACTAGTGACAAACGTGTTTTTGTGACAGTGCATGTGCTGCCAGGACTTCAGGGAGACCCCGGAGATCCAGGGGCGGCCCCTCGGTGCAACTGCTCCAGTAATCAGATGTTCAAAGAGGACAACAGAGTGTACAGCGTGAGTTTTCACATCTAGAACCATTATTTATATCAAAATAAACAAGTCCAATATTAGACACATAGATCTACTGTGGACTAAAATATGCTTCTGTTTGTCTCCACGTCTCCCTCTAGTGGTCTGAAGGAGAACAGCGCTAACATGAATCTGTTTCTTCACAGATCTTTGTGGCAGACGGAGAGAAGCAGATGCGGAGGCTGCGAGCCGAGAATGTGATGGTTCTGAGGCCGGACAGAAAGTCTCTCTACATTTACAGCAACTCACAGTGGATCAATGTTTTGGTACGCTTCAACAGTCTTCTAAGAAAATAATATTTCAACTGAATAAGTTTGTTTTTTTCAGGAGGACACAATAAACTGATGCAACCAAAGAACCGCAGCTCTGCCGTTACAAAGTGCCTTTTGGCAAGACACTTTTCACCACCTCCTCATCGTTGGACATGGTCCATAAATCACGTGTGCATGTTTTAGACGTTAGACGTTAAACTGACTCCAGAGAATCCTGGATCATTAAATTCCACGTCTCACAAGAGTCTTGTGGATAAAATCATCTCTGCATTATACTTGTTATTGTGTCCTGTAGCATCGTACACGTTCAGAGCAACTACGAAGGAATAGAATGTAGAAAAATGAATTATTGTAAAATGGTGAATTACTCAGAGATGAGACGTTAGGGTTTAGTTTACATGTTATGATTCTATTCCAGATAAATGTATAAATGAAGAGACAGGAAGTCATGAGGCTGACAAAACTTGTGGTTTATTAAGTATAAAAGGTATGATCCCCAGAGTCCAGTGGAGCTGTTTCTAACAAAGAACTAACGACTAGTCTCCAGACGTCCGGCTCGTTTCAGAATCACACTTGCACCAAAATGTCGCAGACGTGTTAAGGCTGAGTTCAGAGTCCACAGTTAGGGTTAAATCATCCATAAATAACAGTCCAACTGTGTCTTTCACACGAGCCTCACTCAAATGTACTCAATACATTTAAAGGA
The DNA here is from genome assembly GCA_964034765.1 of Knipowitschia caucasica. Taxonomy (NCBI): domain Eukaryota; kingdom Metazoa; phylum Chordata; class Actinopteri; order Gobiiformes; family Gobiidae; genus Knipowitschia; species Knipowitschia caucasica. The sequence continues at coordinate 40,080,228 of OZ035837.1, read as the reverse complement.
TGAAAACAAATGCATAGTGTTTATTATTGTAGCCACAAAACCATAAATAGTGAAGGTTTGATCAATCAGGACATTGAAGCAAAATAACACAAATGTTAAATTTGGTAACTCAGACACATCCAGTCAAACTCATTCTTCTTTGACTCTATAAACTTAAAATAATTATATCTTTCCAGTATTAAATAATCTTATATAAAACACAAACAGTTTAAAAATGGCAAAGCTCCTTCTCAGAGTGTCCCGCTCTTAAGTCCCATTATTTACATCCAAACTTCTTCTTTGCTGATTCCTTCTGTTTTTTCCCTTCATGAAAAGCTTCGTGCAGATCCACATTAAACGCAGCAAAAGTCTTTGATGCTGTTCAAGTCTTGTTTTACAAGTAACTAAGTAACTTACTTCTTTTATACTTTTGAATTGCGAAGCTGCACAGACGCAGTGAAAAAGCTGAGTGACAGGTCTTGTATACAGATATTATATACACATATATACTTTTACTCATTGGATTAACACATGTATTGTTATAATTATGATGAATAATGGAACAAGTATAATCTTATTTTAATATTAGGAACTGGGTTTGCTACTTGTATCCACGGAAATGATTTAGAATGAAATGTTTTATCATTAAAGTCACTTATTTAGGCTTAGCCAAAGAGAGAGCAGTGTGTCCCGATGGAAACATGGAAACGGTGACTTCTTACCCCAATCAGAAACTTTCTTATGATGGACTTTACTTTGAGATAGAGGTAGAGTATTTTTAGGAAACCAATTGAAAACAAAGTTTGGGGAGTAATAGGTTCTATAGTAGAATCTATAGAGTAAACAAAGGTCGTCCACATTACACACAGTACGTTTGGATCCTCACTTTCACCAGTCACTGGTCAGTTTGGTGCTTTGGTCCCTTTTGGGCGGAGCAGGAGGCGGACCTCGCCGCAGCGTTGCATAGCCTGAGATGTTGGCGTTTTTGGCGGACTGGGAGTGCGTGTGGTGACGGGAGAGAGTCTTGGAGTGGCCACGGCTGCCCTGCTGCATCAGCTCCGGGGGGGGAGGGGGGAGCAGGGCCATGTCGTCCATGGTGGTCATAGGCTCCATCTTGGAGGAGGTGATGAGGTGGGAGGAGGTGAGCGAGCCGTGGCGTGACACGGACTTCCTTTTCAGAGTGCGGTTCAGGTCTTCCAGGAAGTTGGTCTTCAGTGTGAGAGTTGCAGGACCCACAGATTTGGGAGAAGTGGGAGGCACAGGGGAGGAAGAGGAGGAGTAGGATGTTAAGGAAGGAGGTGGCGTTTGGGACATGGGCGGAGGAGAAAGAGGCATTAAAGGAGCAGAGTCAAACTGTGCCGTGTTACTGCTGCGCCTCGACAGCGTTGGCGGAGGCACTGCTCCTTTCTTCAGGGAGCTTTGTTTCCATGAGGCTGGATTCTGCTGCGTTTGAGGCTGAGGATTCACCACCGCGACTTTAGGCGGAGGATGGAACTCAGACGGATGAGGAGGGGGAGGGAAGAGCTCAAAGTCACTGGGGGGAGGAGGAAAGTAATCGGGCGAGTCGATGTGCAGCGGCTGAGGAGGAGGAGGTGGGGGAGGAGGAGTGGGGAACTCAGTCTGCGGTCCAGTCTGCGGTCCAGTCTGCGGTCCAGTCTGGATCCCCTGCAGAGCTAAAGGCAGATTGGCCAAGTTCAGTTTCCCAGGTTTGGGAGGAGCAGAGGGAGCAGACGCCTCCTTTGAGGGAGACCCAGTCACCGATGATGAAGTCGAGGACGTCCCGGTTTGAACACTTTGGCCAAACTTATTCACGAGACTTTCGACCTTTTTGGGCCTTTCTTCCTGTCCTTCTCGCATGGACGAGGCTCGCTGGGGGGTCGGGGGCGGCCCTCGCTTGTTTGAGCCGCTGGAAGAAGAAGAGGGAGACTTCTTAATCGGAGATCCAGTTTTGGAGGAGCTGTTGGAGGCAGGAGGAGGCGGGAAGTTCTCATTGGGCGGAGGTGGAAACTCTGGAGACTGCACGACCCCCCCAGGCTGCCACTTGGGTTTGGCTTTGACGGCTGGAGGAGACTGGGGGGCACCGGACCTGCACCCCTCCGTGTGATTGGACGAGGGCAGAGAAGAGGGCGGGGAGTGTCCAGGAAACTGATTGACGATCTGTTTAACCAATGAGGACGTAGCAGCAGCGATTGACACCGACGCTGATGATGCGGACGGAGACAGAGCGCTGAGGTTCTTGGAGGACAGGCTGTGCTGTTTGGGGAGCGTGGGCGGGGGCTGGTTTGGCGAGTGTCCCGTCGAGAAGCTCTGCTGCTTTTTGAACGACCCGTGAGCGTTGCACGGCGGCGTGGGAGACACGGGCGAGAGAGCCATTGGGAGAGACGCCGGGCCTGAAAGTTTGCGTGCGGATTGTGGCGGGAACGGACTCGTGAAGGTTTTAGGCGGCGCTGGGGGCGGGGCATTGGGCGACACCGGTCTAAGATTTGGGAGCGTGGCGGGCGGAGACAACCCGGGCGCCAGGTGTGTGCTGTTTTCATCATTTTGGCAGAAGTCGTAACTCATGTTGGGAAACTTTTGTGCCAAGAATTGTTGCAAACCGGCGTTGGAGAGCTGGGAGCAGGGATTCTGACCCGGCGGCGGTGGGGGGGGCAGTCCGTTCTCCTCAACACACTCTGGAGGAGGGGGGGGCAGGTAGGAGGGCTCATGGGGAATCTCCTCGATGGGCGGGGGTGGGGGGAGAGCGGCGGAGGGGCTTGGCGAACCGTACTTCAACATGGCCATGGCTGATCCGGGTGCGGGCGCGGCCAGAGGCGGTGGAGGGGGGGGGGACGGGGGCTGAGGCGGCGGAGCGGCGTCGTATCCGGCTGGAAGCGTGTTGTAGTTGGATTTGCTGGAAGGCGCGGACATGGCGTTGAGGACCACCACGGGCCTCGCTTGGTTTTGGCTTTGGAGGCGAGCCAGTGTGCTGTATTTGATGTAGGGAGACACGGCGGGCGGCTGGGGGGCCACGGCCTCCACGGGGGGCGGGGGCGGAGGGGGTGGGGGCGACGGGGGAGACGGCGTGCTCTCGTCGGAGTTGAGTTCTTCTGTGTAGCTCGTGCGAGGCGTGCTGGGCTGGGACAGAGACAGCGGCTGCGAGGACAGTGTTGGGATCTGGACTGGGATGGGTCGACTGATCGGGTCCATCCTCATCATCTGCAGCAGGAGGAAAATAAGAAAAGAGTTTACGGAGAAGAAAAACAACTATTCAGCACGAGATGCACAGAAACAAACCAGCGCAAGGAAGACAAGTGTGTTTCAATCAGACAAAACCCAAGGCTAGAATTATAGAAGAAATATTATGCAATACTTGAACATATTTATATGTTGTGAGTGGATTTATCCTGTAATCTGCAGATTCAGGCGCAATGGACTAAAAACAAGTGTTTTCTGAGTGAACAATGTTGTGGTTAAATGTTTTTAACCACATAATACTTCTCCTTTAATGCTCTCATTCATCAAAGCACAGCACTCTTTTAAAAACACACTAAAGTCACGCTGCTTCAGAACAACACAGAGGAAAGCCTGGTTCACACGAGACGATTTTAAAATTGTCGGCCGATTTTTCTCCGTGTTAGACCCCACACGGGGAGATTAAAAATCCTGCGTCTAACCACTTTGGTCGTGCAGTGTGTGGTGCGTAGCCACACGGCAAGATCACGCAAGCCACAAACATCACACACGAACCGACACCCCCCCCGAGCATTCCCAGGTCAGACGGAAATCTCACAAAATCTCTCGAGATCAAGCGTGACTTCAGAGTAAACAGTCATGGCGGACGAAGAGGATGCAGTGGCGATAGTGTGCAGTTTGTTGTTAACAGAGAAGACACGTAATCCAAAGAAAAGGCAATGGTCAAAGCCATGCTGCTGTGTTTTGGTTTTTTTCCGGTGTTCCCTCACCGGCTTGTCACCTCGTCTTCTTATTGGCTACACGCCGTAGTCATGGCAACGCGCTCGCTTGTCCTCGGAGGACACCACACACGACAAGAAATCGGGCCAAAACAATCCAACATGTTGGATATCCCCGATTTGAGATCGGGAGCAGTCCCGATGTCCTTCCGAGCGACGAGTGCAGTCTTAACACACCACACGGCAGGATATCTGTAAGACTTTGTTACGGAAATCGGAGCGTTTCTTAAGATTGTCGTAAGGGGTAAATCGGGTCTAAATCGGCCTAAATATCCTGCCGTGTGAACCAGGCTTTAGACTCCAAACAATAGTTTTGGTTAGACGTTCCAAGGCGTCACACGGAGTTAATGTGGTTCAGTCCAGTTACAGCTGCTGCCAAAATAACCTCCATTTATAAATGTAGACAAAGATTTTAACCAAAGAGAATGAACCTTTTATTGTGATGCAGTTTCTACAGAACCGTGGCCAAAGGTCTATTTAAGAAGCAAATATTGTTGTTCAAATACTGTGAACAAATCAGACCAAAACATGTCACTGCCTCTTGGGGCTGAGAGCTGGGTTAGCTAACCCCTTTGGGCTAAAGAGGCCGAAACACAAATGTGAAAAATAAGAACTTTTTACATAGTTACTTTTGTGGTGGTTTGAAAGGTTTTACGTATCTCAGCTTTAATTGTGAATAATCAAAAATCATGTATAATAAAAATGCCACAACATTTTGAAACATATGTTTGTAAGTTTCCAGACAAAGTGATAAACTTCCTGTGGAGAACAGGAAGTGGCACAAACACGGCTGCATCCAAATAAACATAATACCTCCTTCGTCTTTTCATCGACTGTTTATAACAAATCAGAAACAAAACGCTCTAACCTGCCTCTGAGGTCAATAAGGGAGGGATTTGGAAGGAAAAGGAAGGAGGATTGTTCCTAATTTGGATGCAGCCCAGTGTGTTTGGGCTGCAGCTGGACCGTGGTCACGTCTGTGACATCACTTCCTGTCTGACCTCCACTGCCTCCGCCTCCTCCTACACAAAGAGGAACGGCCAAACGTCCTTTCTTTCTAGGCCTCTGGCAGGAGAGCAGAAAGGCACAGGATCATGGCAAATGCAGTTGAATGCTGGTCAGCAGGGGGCAGTAGTGAGCTCACCTCTCCCTGGGTCCCTCTCCTCCAGGCGTCAGAGAAGATGGAGCTGACGGCGCTCTGGGAGCGGGTGTGGCTCGAGGCCAGCTCGGACACGCCGCTGTCTGATTGGCTCGAATGGTTGGACTGGGATTCTGCGTCAGACAACGTCACAGTGAGACGATTCAGATCATTCTGAAGTTTATAATCCATAAATATATAATTATAAAGAAACATTAAAGATTAACAAATGTTTAAAGCACAGTTTCTGTCACATCTTTTTATCAGAATCAGAAGAGTATTCTCACTCGACCCAAAGCATCAAAAAGTGACTCAAAAGGATCAGTCTCAAACTAATGGAAAAGACGTTTTATCATAAATATAAAAAACAGAATCTTGAGGTCGAACCTTTGACTTTCTGCAACATTTCTCTTTTTCTCTGAAATGATTTAATAAAGACAAATGTTTTTAAATTAACTTGAATTCAGTATTTTGTGAATACATTTTTTAAATTCCATTTCTATTTACTTAATAGTAATAGTTAAAAACTGTTTTAATTCAACAGTTTGTTCAGAAATGCCTTTAGGTCTCAAAGACATCCTTCTTTTTCATATAATAATATGGTTTTTATCTTTTATCTGTGATTGTTTTCATCCTGATCTGTGTTTTTAGTGTTTTGTATAAGAATGAATAATACTTTCATTAATCCCACAGTAAAGACATTATAAAGAACAGATGATAAAGGCTTGAAAAGACTAGACCCTGTTGGACCCTGTTGGACCCTGTTGGACCCCGTTGGACCCCGTTGGACCCCGTTGGACCCTGTTGGACCCTGTTGGACCCTGTTGGACCCCGTTGGACCCTGTTGGACCCTGTTGGACCCTGTTGGACCCCGTTGGACCCTGTTGGACCCTGTTGGACCCCGTTGGACCCCGTTGGACCCTGTTGGACCCTGTTGGACCCTGTTAGACCCTGTTGGACCCCGTTGGACCCCGTTGGACCCTGTTGGACCCTGTTGGACCCTGTTGGACCCCGTTGGACCCTGTTGGACCCGGTTGGACCCGGTTGGACCCTGTTGGACCAGGTTAGACCCGGTTGGACCCTGTTGGACCAGGTTAGACCCGGTTGGACCCTGTTGGACCAGGTTAGACCAGGTTAGACCCTGTTGGACAGACCTGGGAGGCTGGAGGAGCTGGACCCAGACTTTATGGATGAAGAAGACAGAGAGGACCAGTCGTACGCCGCCTCAGAGCGTCTCACGGCCTCTTGGTAGTTCAGGTACAGCTGCTTCCCGTACTGCAGGAGAGAGACATACAACAGATGCAGTATACAGGCGTCATGTGATACAGGCGTCATGTTATACTGGCGTGATGTGATACAGGCGTGATGTTATACTGGCGTGATGTGATACAGGCGTGATGTTATACAGGCGTCATGTTATACAGGCGTGATGTTATACAGGCGTGATGTTATACAGGCGTCATGTGATACAGGCGTCATGTTATACAGGCGTCATGTGATACAGGCGTCATGTTATACTGGCGTCATGTTATACTGGCGTCATGTTATACTGGCGTCATGTTATACTGGCGTGATGTGATACAGGCGTGATGTTATACAGGCGTGATGTTATACAGGCGTGATGTGATACAGGCGTGATGTCATAAAGGCGTGATGTGATACAGGCGTCATGTTATACTGGCGTCATGTTATACAGGCGTCATGTTATACTGGCGTCATGTTATACTGGCGTCATGTTATACTGGCGTCATGTGATACAGGCGTCATGTTATACTGGCGTCATGTTATACAGGCGTCATGTTATACTGGCGTGATGTGATACAGGCGTGATGTTATACAGGCGTCATGTTATACTGGCGTCATGTTATACTGGCGTCATGTTATACAGGCGTGATGTGATACAGGCGTGATGTGATACAGGCGTGATGTTATACAGGCGTGATGTGATACAGGCGTGATGTGATACAGGCGTAATGTGATACAGGCGTCATGTTATACTGGCGTCATGTTATACTGGCGTCATGTTATACAGGCGTGATGTGATACAGGCGTGATGTTATACAGGCGTCATGTTATACTGGCGTCATGTTATACTGGCGTCATGTTATACAGGCGTGATGTGATACAGGCGTGATGTTATACAGGCGTGATGTGATACAGGCGTGATGTTATACAGGCGTGATGTTATAAAGGCGTGATGTTATACAGGCGTAATGCGATACAGGCGTAATGGGATACAGGCGTAATGGGATACAGGCGTAATGCAATACAGACGTAATGCGATACAGGTGTGATGCGATACAGGCGTGATGTTATACAGGCGTAATGTGATACAGGTGTAATGTGATACAGGTGTAATGTGATACAGGCATAATGCGATACAGGCGTAATGTTATACAGGCGTGATGTGATACAGGCGTAATGTTATACAGGTGTAATGTGATACAGGCGTAATGTGATACAGGCGTGATGTGATACAGGCGTGATGTTATACAGGCGTAATGTGATACAGGCGTGATGTTATACAGGCGTAATGTGATACAGGCGTAATGTGATACAGGCGTGATGTGATACAAGCGTAATGTGATACAGGCGTGATGTGATACAGGCGTAATGTGATACAGGCGTGATGTTATACAGGCGTAATGTGATACAGGTGTGATGTTATACAGGCGTAATGTGATACAGGCGTGATGTTATACAGGTGTGATGTGATACAGGTGTGATGTGATACAGGCGTGATGTGATACAGGCGTGATACGTTACCTTGGCGATGCGGATGCTGTGGATCCACTGCTGCAGCGTGCGGACGTCGTCGCAGCACAGGTACTTGATGTACTGAGACTTCTTCTGGATCTGAGGATGCTTCAGATGAAAATATAAAATTATCTTTCTCCTCTTTGAAAACATCAGAAGTGTGTCATTAAAACTGATTAAAATTGATTAAAAAAGGTGAAATGTTATAGTTTTTAAATATCGAGACACACTTTACATTTTTAAGACTCAGTCTGAGCTGATAAAGAATGTAGCGTCTGTGCGGAGTGTGACACTAAGTAATGGCTCCAAAAGTCATTTAAACTGAGACATTTTCAGAACAAAAGAGCAGGATGTGTTTAGGTGTGTGTTCAGGTGTGAGTTCAGGTGTGTGTTCAGGTGTGTGTTCAGGTGTGAGTTCAGGTGTGTGTTCAGGTGTGTGTTCTGGTGTGTGTTCAGGTGTGTTTAGGTGTGTGTTCAGGTGTGAGTTCAGGTGTGTGTTCAGGTGTGTGTTCTGGTGTGTGTTCAGGTGTGTTCTGGTGTGTGTTCAGGTGTGTGTTCTGGTGTGTGTTCAGGTGTGTGTTCAGGTGTGTGTTCTGGTGTTCTGGTGTGTGTTCAGGTGTGTGTTCTGGTGTGTGTTCAGGTGTGTGTTCAGGTGTGTGTTCTGGTGTGTGTTCAGGTGTGTTCTGGTGTGTGTTCAGGTGTTCTGGTGTGTGTTCAGGTGTGTGTTCTGGTGTGTGTTCAGGTGTGTTCAGGTGTGTTCTGGTGTGTGTTCAGGTGTGTGTTCAGGTGTGTGTTCAGGTGTGTGTTCAGGTGTGTTCAGGTGTGTGTTCTGGTGTGTGTTCAGGTGTGTGTTCTGGTGTGTGTTCAGGTGTGTTCAGCTGTGTGTTCTGGTGTGTGTTCAGGTGTGTGTTCAGGTGTGTGTTCAGGTGTGTTCTGGTGTGTGTTCAGGTGTGTTCAGGTGTGTTCAAGTGTGTTCTGGTGTGTTCTGGTGTGTGTTCAGGTGTGTTCTGGTGTGTTCAGGTGTGTGTTCAGGTGTGTTCTGGTGTGTGTTCAGGTGTGTTCTGGTGTGTGTTCAGGTGTGTTCAGATGTGTTCAAGTGTGTTCAGGTGTGTTCAGGTGTGTTCAGGTGTGTTCTGGTGTGTGTTCAGGTGTGTTCAGATGTGTTCTGGTGTGTGTTCAGGTGTGTGTTCAGGTGTGTTCAGGTGTGTTCTGGTGTGTGTTCAGGTGTGTTCAGGTGTGTGTTCAGGTGTGTTCTGGTGTGTGTTCAGGTGTGTTCAAGTGTGTTCTGGTGTGTTCAGGTGTGTGTTCAGGTGTGTTCAGGTGTGTTCTGGTGTGTGTTCAGGTGTGTTCAGGTGTGTTCTGGTGTGTGTTCAGGTGTGTGTTCAGGTGTGTGTTCAGGTGTGTGTTCAGGTGTGTTCTGGTGTGTTCTGGTGTGTGTTCAGGTGTGTGTTCTGGTGTGTGTTCTGGTGTGTGTTCTGGTGTGTGTTCTGGTGTGTGTTCTGGTGTGTGTTCAGGTGTGTTCTGGTGTGTGTTCTGGTGTTCTGGTGTGTGTTCAGGTGTGTGTTCTGGTGTTCAGGTGTGTGTTCAGGTGTGTGTTCTGGTGTGTGTTCTGGTGTGTTCTGGTGTGTGTTCAGGTGTGTGTTCTGGTGTGTGTTCAGGTGTGTGTTCAGGTGTGTGTTCAGGTGTGTTCAGGTGTGTGTTCTGGTGTGTTCAGGTGTGTGTTCTGGTGTGTGTTCTGGTGTGTGTTCTGGTGTGTTCAGGTGTGTGTTCAGGTGTGTGTTCAGGTGTGTGTTCAGGTGTGTTCAGGTGTGTGTTCTGGTGTGTGTTCTGGTGTGTGTTCAGGTGTGTGTTCAGGTGTGTTCTGGTGTGTTCTGGTGTGTGTTCAGGTGTGTGTTCGTGTGTGTTGGTGTGTGTTGGTGTGTGTTCAGGGGTGTGTTCAGGGGTGTGTTCTGGTGTGTTCAGGTGTGTTCAGATGTGTGCGTGTGTGTTCAGGTGTGTTCGTGTGTGTGTTCAGGTGTGTTCTGGTGTGTGTTCTGGTGTGTTCGTGTGTGTTCTGGTGTGTTCGTGTGTGTTCAGGTGTGTTCAGATGTGTGCGTGTGTGTTCGTGTGTGTGTTCAGGTGTGTTCTGGTGTGTGTTCGTGTGTGTTCTGGTGTGTTCGTGTGTGTTCTGGTGTGTTCGTGTGTGTTCTGGTGTGTTCTGGTGTGTTCGTGTGTGTTCTGGTGTGTTCTGGTGTGTTCGTGTGTGTTTAGGTGTGTTCAGGTGTGTTCGTGTGTTCAGGTGTGTTCAGGTGTCTTCAGGTGTTCTGGTGTGTGTTCAGATGTTCTGCATTCACTTTGTCATCAACCAAACACAATAATTAAATTGTGTAATGTTTGCAAATGTTGTTATTTGAATATTTTGTATGTTTGGATGATTCATAATGACATATTAATAAAATATTTGTGACTTTCAAAGTGTTCGGCAGAAGTCTGGTTCTGGTGTTGTCTGGTTGAATTTGCAGGTCAAAGATATCTACCTTCTAAGAACATTGTCAAACAAATATATGGAGGTATTATCTAATTTAAACCCTGAATGATAAACTACAGATGAAGTCTTGTTTCTAATAATCTGAATGTGGTGCGATGTGCCCCAGTCGCCACTAGAGGGCACTGCTCCCACACAGATGAACCCATTCATACCTTGAGCACCATGCAGTAGTCTGTGGGGGCTTTGTATTTGCTTTTATAGTCCTGACCAAAGTAGACATTGACATGGTCCAACTGCAGGAAACACACCAGGTCTCTGGACGCCTGGAAACATTCGACATAAGTCCGTTTATGTCTAAATGATAATATTAAAATATTATGAGTGTGTCACAATCTCCACTGACCTTGGCCTTTCCTTTGGGCACATAGTAAATACCAGACGCTCTAAGCAAAAAATATCGCTTCTTCCACGATTTCTTCCCATCTTCTTTGAGCCAGAGAACTCCTTCCATCTCAGGAACAGACACCGACGTTCCTCCAAAACACTCCTAATGACAGAGAATAATAATAATAATAATTTAATTAAATATTAACGAACGATGATGGTGTTCTTTAGATAATCCTGTACCTCCAGCAGCGCCTCTTTGTTCCTCTCCGTCATCTCACACGTCTCCTTCCGCCCCAGCAAATAGTTCTTTAAAGCAGACAGTCTGTGTTAATGGTTCTGAATCGGTGGAATGACCTCGCAGTGTTCGGTACCTGAGGGTTCTTGAAGACCGCGTACTTCTCGATGCGCTCCGTGAACATGAGTCGGTTCTGACTGTCTCTGGTCCAGTTCAGAAGGTTCTCCACCAGGTTCTCATGGTCCTCAAAGACACGCTCTGCACACAACACAACACATACAGTTTACAACACAGACTTAACGACAACATTGATGAAGAGGCCACACTTCGGTCCGACCAAAGAACCAACAATTCTTTTTCTCAACGTGATTTAGAATTGTACTGTTTAGACAAAGTGCTCTTCAGTTTTCCACTGCAGCACAATGACTCAGATAAAACATGGCTTTTGGCGATCTCTGCCCCCATTACCTCCTTTCCTCTCTTTGTCCCACAGTTCCTTTCAGTTTTATCCAATAAAACATGAAGCAACAATGACCTATTTCCAGAGTTTGGCTTTGGTCATCGGGCCTCGAGTCACAGTCACTTATTTGATCTGACAATAGAGAAATGTTCTATAAATAAATAAATATGCACTTAGTCATCCAAGAAGCTCCAAATCATTCATAATCATTTTGTATATTGTGTATCTTCTGTGTGCTCTTACTACTGTGCTGCCTGTGCGCGGCAACACTGAAATGTCCCTACTGTGGGACAGATAAAGGAACGCTCATCTTAAATTCATCAAGAGGTTTTAAGTTTTCATGTTTTAACAAATTACACCAAAGAACAAATACCAGACCTTTGACTCTTAAGCTACAAATGTACACTTTTGTTACAATAATAATTCAAATAAATAAATAAAAATAATAATACAATAGTTCAATGTCCTGCTGTAGAAATGAAGCCATCACAAGAATAAAAATGTAAATCCTCTGAAAGATGAAGTCCACTTTATGAACCGTAAATCTGGTGTCATTTGCTTCAGAGGTCACAGTCGATCTATTCTGCCCGAGGGAAACACACAGCTCTGGTCTCTCTCTCTGGTCTCTCTCTCTGGTCTCTCTCTCTGGTCTCTCTCTCTCTGGTCTCTCTCTGGTCTCTCTCTCTGGTCTCTCTCTCTGGTCTCTCTCTCTGGTCTCTCTCTCTCTGGTCTCTCTCTCTCTGGTCTCTCTCTCTCTGGTCTCTCTCTCTCTGGTCTCTCTCTCTGGTCTCTCTCTCTCTGGTCTCTCTCTCTCTGGTCTCTCTCTCTCTCTGGTCTCTCTCTCTCTGGTCTCTCTCTCTCTGGTCTCTCTCTCTCTGGTCTGTCTCTCTCTGGTCTCTCTCTCTCTGGTCTCTCTCTCTCTGGTCTCTCTCTCTGGTCTCTCTCTCTCTGGTCTGTCTCTCTCTGGTCTCTCTCTCTCTGGTCTCTCTCTGGTCTCTCTCTCTGGTCTCTCTCTCTCTCTGGTCTCTCTCTGGTCTCTCTCTCTGGTCTCTCTCTGGTCTCTCTCTCTGGTCTCTCTCTGGTCTCTCTCTGGTCTCTCTCTCTGGTCTCTCTCTCTGGTCTCTCTCTCTGGTCTCTCTCTCTGGTCTCTCTCTCTGGTCTCTCTCTCTGGTCTCTCTCTCTGGTCTCTCTCTCTCTGGTCTCTCTCTCTGGTCTCTCTCTCTCTGGTCTCTCTCTCTGGTCTTTCTCTCTGGTCTCTCTCTCTCTGGTCTCTCTCTCTGGTCTCTCTCTCTGGTCTCTCTCTCAGGTCTCTCTCTCTGGTCTCTCTCTCTGGTCTCTCTCTCTGGTCTCTCTCTCTGGTCTCTCTCTCTGGTCTCTCTCTGGTCTCTCTCTGGTCTCTCTCTCTGGTCTCTCTCTGGTCTCTCTCTCTGGTCTCTCTCTCTGGTCTCTCTCTGGTCTCTCTCTCTCTGGTCTCTCTCTCTGGTCTCTCTCTCTCTGGTCTCTCTCTCTCTGGTCTCTCTCTCTCTGGTCTCTCTCTCTCTGGTCTCTCTCTCTCTGGTCTCTCTCTCTGGTCTCTCTCTCTGGTCTCTCTCTCTGGTCTCTCTCTCTGGTCTCTCTCTCTGGTCTCTCTCTCTCTGGTCTCTCTCTCTGGTCTCTCTCTCTGGTCTCTCTCTCTGGTCTCTCTCTCTGGTCTCTCTCTCTGGTCTCTCTCTGGTCTCTCTCTGGTCTCTCTCTGGTCTCTCTCTGGTCTCTCTCTGGTCTCTCTCTGGTCTCTCTCTCTCTGGTCTCTCTCTCTCTGGTCTCTCTCTCTCTCTCTCTGGTCTCTCTCTCTCTGGTCTCTCTCTCTCTGGTCTCTCTCTGGTCTCTCTCTGGTCTCTCTCTCTGGTCTCTCTCTCTCTGGTCTCTCTCTCTCTGGTCTCTCTCTCTCTGGTCTCTCTCTCTCTGGTCTCTCTCTCTGGTCTCTCTCTCTGGTCTCTCTCTCTGGTCTCTCTCTCTCTGGTCTCTCTCTCTGGTCTCTCTCTGGTCTCTCTCTCTGGTCTCTCTCTCTGGTCTCTCTCTCTGGTCTCTCTCTGGTCTCTCTCTGGTCTCTCTCTGGTCTCTCTCTGGTCTCTCTCTGGTCTCTCTCTCTCTGGTCTCTCTCTCTCTGGTCTCTCTCTCTCTGGTCTCTCTCTCTCTGGTCTCTCTCTCTGGTCTCTCTCTCTCTGGTCTCTCTCTGGTCTCTCTCTCTCTGGTCTCTCTCTCTCTGGTCTCTCTCTGGTCTCTCTCTGGTCTCTCTCTCTCTGGTCTCTCTCTGGTCTCTCTCTCTGGTCTCTCTCTCTGGTCTCTCTCTCTGGTCTCTCTCTCTGGTCTCTCTCTCTCTGGTCTCTCTCTCTCTGGTCTCTCTCTCTGGTCTCTCTCTCTGGTCTCTCTCTCTGGTCTCTTAGTTGCTGAGGCTGCATGAGCCTGAAGATGTGGGTTAGATCACACGCCTCACTGCCCTGGCCCTACATTACTCTACTGTGTGTGTCTGTGTGTGTGTGTGTGTGTGTGTGTGTGTGTGTCTGTGTGTGTGCGTGTGTGTCTTTGTGTATATGTGTGTGTATTATGTGGGAGAATGTTTACTGTATTATAAATAAAACAACTTTGCAGAGTTGTTTTTGGCCACGCCCATTTACAATAATGAGTTAAAATCAATGAAGATTGATGAGTTTGATCATTTCTGTAAAAACTATATTATTATCAAAAACATGAACTAAAGAAATGCACTAAAACACTTCATGTTGTTAAACACACAACTTTAGTGTCTCACCCATTTGCAGCTCGTTGATGGTTTCCACCAGAGACCAGTCCGGACTATACCCACAGTGAGACTTGTCCAGCAGACTGTCCAGAACCTGCAGACCGACAACATTAGCACTTATTATTATATACTAATATTATATTAATATATATTAATATTATATAAATATTAGGTTAATCAGATCAAAGGCTGGTCGTACCTGTCTGACCGTCTGCCGCTCATCCACCATCATGGTTTTAGAACTCTCATCCGACAGATGAACACGGATCACCAACTGTAGGAAACCAGAAAACCATAAAACCATTATGGTCTTTGGACTATTAACCGCACCTGTATATAAACCTGTACTTTATGGTCCTTGGACTATTAACCGCACCTGTATATAAACCTGTACTTTATGGTCCTTGGACTATTAACCGCACCTGTATATAAACCTGTACTTTATGGTCCTTGGACTATTAACCGCACCTGTATATAAACCTGTACTTTATGGTCCTTGTAAATACCTGTAAATAAACAAGGTAAACTTGAATATAAGCCGCGGGGTTTTCACTAAAACCAACAGAGAAAAGCTTCAAACTGTTTTAACTGTTTTAAATGTTTTAACTGTTTAAACTGGACTATTTTGACAATAAACGTGTTCCATTGCAAGTAAGTCAAAATAATAATTCTCCAAACTCTGACAACAGCTCTTCTGCGTCTGCTCTGCGTCTGCTCTGCGTCTGCTCTGTCTGCTCTGCGTCTGCTCTGTCTGCTCTGCGTCTGCTCTGCGTCTGCTCTGTCTGCGTCTGCTCTGTCTGCTCTGCGTCTGCTCTGTCTGCGTCTACTCTGTCTGCTCTGCGTCTGCTCTGCGTCTGCTCTGCGTCTGCTCTGCGTCTGCTCTGTCTGCTCTGCGTCTGCTCTGTCTGCTCTGCGTCTGCTCTGTCTGCTCTGCGTCTGCTCTGCGTCTGCTCTGTCTGCTCTGCGTCTGCTCTGCGTCTGCTCTGCGTCTGCTCTGCGTCTGCTCTGCGTCTGCTCTGTCTGCTCTGCGTCTGCTCTGCGTCTGCTCTGTCTGCTCTGCGTCTGCTCTGTCTGCTCTGCGTCTGCTCTGTCTGCGTCTGCTCTGTCTGCTCTGCGTCTGCTCTGCGTCTGCTCTGTCTCCTCTGTCTGCTCTGTCTGCGTCTGCTCTGTCTGCTCTGCGTCTGCTCTGCGTCTGCTCTGCGTCTGCTCTGTCTGCTCTGTCTGCTCTGCGTCTGCTCTGTCTGCTCTGCGTCTGCTCTGTCTGCTCTGCGTCTGCTCTGTCTGCTCTGCGTCTGCTCTGTCTGCTCTGCGTCTGCTCTGTCTGCTCTGCGTCTGCTCTGTCTGCTCTGCGTCTGCTCTGTCTGCTCTGCGTCTGCTCTGTCTGCTCTGCGTCTGCTCTGCTCTGCTCTTCACATAAACAGCAGGTGATGGGGCTGTGTCCAAATGCCCAGGAGATATTCAGCTACAATAAAAACACATTTTCCACATTTCTATTTAGGACGCAGAGTTTAAAGAACTTGATAAACGTTGTGGCAGTTACAGGACGTTACTAATAACTTTTAAAGATCCCAGTGCGAGGAAATGTCAGTGTTGCATCACAGTCTGCAGAAGGACGAAGGAACAAACAGCACAACTCTGAATAATCATAATAATACATCAAATATCAGAGATAAAAGCAGAATCTCACAGACACATGTTCTGTCTGGGTCAGAGCCCGACCATGAAGCACCGACACAAACACATTAAACAAACGCAGTTCACAACATGATGCAGGTTCAGAACCATCAGGTTCAGAACCATCAGGTTCAGAACCATCACGTTCAGAACCATCACGTTCAGAACCATCAGGTTCAGAACCATCACGTTCAGAACCATCACGTTCAGAACCATCACGTTCAGAACCATCACGTTCAGAACCATCACGTTCAGAACCATCAGGTTCAGAACCATCACGTTCAGAACCATCACGTTCAGAACCATCACGTTCAGAACCATCAGGTTCAGAACCATCATGTTCAGAACCATCACGTTCAGAACCATCACGTTCAGAACCATCAGGTTTTGGTTCTAGATTTGCATTAAATGTAAAAATAGTTGATAAATGTGACCTGTGTTTGCGACCCTTTTGGTGTCTAAACCCAAACCCTTCTGGTTCTTCAGATTAAACCATGTGGATTGTCTCTTGTTCAGACGTTAAGTTTCAGACTTTCTAAAATACTAAATGTTTCTGTTGAAAGCATTGTTCCTCCACAGTTTGCATGTTCTGCCTGTGCTCCATTATAAACAGTCACATGAGAAGGTAATGAAATATATGATTGTAGTAA
Source organism: Knipowitschia caucasica (assembly GCA_964034765.1). Classification (NCBI taxonomy): domain Eukaryota; kingdom Metazoa; phylum Chordata; class Actinopteri; order Gobiiformes; family Gobiidae; genus Knipowitschia; species Knipowitschia caucasica. The sequence goes on along the minus strand of OZ035837.1, from coordinate 40,063,752 downwards.
ATCCAGGTTATAATCCAGGTTATAATCCAGGTTATAATCCAGGTTATAATCCAGGTTATAATACCGGCCTCTCCTCTCCCTCTGTGGGATTGGGATTAAACTGCCTCTGGTCATTACGCTGAGTGCTCCTGACCCCAGCTGTTGCTGACCACAGTCACACTGACCTGACCCACAAACGCCACCGCACGGGCCACACATGTATGTACCCATCATGCACCTCTGTACCCATCATGCACCTCTGTACCCATCATGCACCTCTGTACCCATCATGCACCTCTGTACCCATCATGCACCTCTGTACCCATCATGCACCTCTGTACCCATCATGCACCTCTGTACCCATCATGCACCTCTGTATCCATCATGCACCTCTGTACCCATCATGCACCTCTGTACCCACCATGCACCTCTGTACCCATCATGCACCTCTGTATCCATCATGCACCTCTGTACCCATCATGCACCTCTGTACCCATCATGCACCTCTGTATCCATCATGCACCTCTGTACCCATCATGCACCTCTGTACCCATCATGCACCTCTGTACCCATCATGCACCTCTGTACCCATCATGCACCTCTGTACCCATCATGCACCTCTGTACCCATCATGCACCTCTGTATCCATCATGCACCTCTGTACCCATCATGCACCTCTGTACCCACCATGCACCTCTGTACCCATCATGCACCTCTGTATCCATCATGCACCTCTGTACCCATCATGCACCTCTGTACCCATCATGCACCTCTGTATCCATCATGCACCTCTGTACCCATCATGCACCTCTGTACCCATCATGCACCTCTGTACCCATCATGCACCTCTGTACCCATCATGCACCTCTGTACCCATCATGCACCTCTGTACCCATCATGCACCTCTGTACCCATCATGCACCTCTGTACCCATCATGCACCTCTGTACCCATCATGCACCTCTGTACCCATCATGCACCTCTGTACCCATCATGCACCTCTGTACCCATCATGCACCTCTGTACCCATCATGCACCTCTGTACCCATCATGCACCTCTGTATCCATCATGCACCTCTGTACCCACCATGCACCTCTGTACCCACCATGCACCTCTGTACCCATCATGCACCTCTGTACCCATCATGCACCTCTGTACCCATCATGCACCTCTGTATCCATCATGCACCTCTGTACCCACCATGCACCTCTGTATCCATCATGCACCTCTGTATCCATCATGCACCTCTGTACCCATCATGCACCTCTGTACCCATCATGCACCTCTGTACCCACCATGCACCTCTGTACCCATCATGCACCTCTGTACCCATCATGCACTTCTGTACCCACCATGCACCTCTGTATCCATCATGCACCTCTGTACCCATCATGCACCTCTGTATCCATCATGCACCTCTGTACCCATCATGCACCTCTGTATCCATCATGCACCTCTGTACCCATCATGCACCTCTGTACCCATCATGCACCTCTGTACCCATCATGCACCTCTGTACCCATCATGCACCTCTGTATCCATCATGCACCTCTGTACCCATCATGCACCTCTGTACCCATCATGCACCTCTGTACCCATCATGCACCTCTGTACCCATCATGCACCTCTGTACCCATCATGCACCTCTGTACCCATCATGCACCTCTGTATCCATCATGCACCTCTGTACCCATCATGCACCTCTGTACCCATCATGCACCTCTGTACCCATCATGCACCTCTGTACCCATCATGCACCTCTGTATCCATCATGCACCTCTGTACCCATCATGCACCTCTGTACCCATCATGCACCTCTGTACCCATCATGCACCTCTGTACCCATCATGCACCTCTGTACCCATCATGCACCTCTGTACCCATCATGCACCTCTGTACCATAGACTGTTTATATTAACGGACAGAGTCACGCCTATCTCCGCCTTTCAAACAAATGGGCAAAAAATTGTGCTCTACTGGAGCAATCCAAAATGGCCGCGAGTGGTCCCGCCCACAAGAAAGTTGTGAAAAAACACAAAAACACACATCTGCGCATGCGTCAGCCGGCGCAGCTCCATTCATTTAAACGAGTGACTTCTAAAGTCCACAGCGACTAAACTAGACTGGTCCAGAACACTCAGCATTGACACACATGTGGAACGGAGCTTTGGGCCAAGAGACACTGGACCATCCTGTAAAGACGTTTTCCAGAGGTCAGCTAATGCTATATGTTAGCATTGGCTAATTCTTATTCCGGGTCCACCCCCACAGGCCCGGGGTGGTACTGCAGCATGTCAGCGCACGTCATTTTGGACACTTTTGAGCCGGGACCCGCCCACACTGCTCTGTACCCATCATGCACCTCTGTACCCATCATGCACCTCTGTCCGTCACTCACCTTCTTAACCTGAGCTTCTTTGATCTTCTCCAAAGCCAAGCGGATGTTGTCGGCCTTTAACTTTGCCGCTTGCTCCTCCTGAGTGGACACAGTTCAGGAAACGTTAATCTCAGAAAATATTATGTTTCAACCAAAGACACTGCAAAAAATGAACAAATAAGCACAAAACATTTCACTCATATTTGTTTCTGATTCCAAGTGTTTTAAGGAATCATCAAATTGAAGCAAATGTAACTTATTTCATTTCATTTTTTGCAGTGAGCGTTGCCGACATCTTTAGACTCACCTGACTTCTCCAACAAGTGTTCATGTTGTTCAGTGAATGGAATCAAGTCTGTGTCTGCTTCGTTTCATGAACAAATGCACTTTTCTTTGGTACTAAATCATCAACTGAAGGAAGTTCTCAAACTGACCTTTACAGGACTGAGTCTGACCAACGTTACAGACACAACACGTAGAAGACAAAGTTACAAACTAAAACGCCATAAAAATGTCTTTTCTACCAACTCCAGTTTGTGACATTTATCAAAACATACTTGTGCCGACTCCGCTGCAGGAGCAGACAGAGCAGAGACCGTTAGGAACATGAGACATCAGATAAATATCAGTTAAATCTTCACGTTTCATTCTAGTTTCAGCTTCTGTACAACCAAACAGAGGGGAAATCACTTCAACTGTGCCAAAATGCCAGTCTGTGCTACAATGACAGCAGAGAGTCCCATTTTGAGACGCTGACATTGCTTCACTGGGATTAAACACACGCTTGGGACACGCTTGGAACACGCCTGGAACACGCCTGGAACACGCCTGGAACACGCCTGGAACACGCCTGGAACACGCCTGGAACACGGATCTAAACTACAGCTGAGGAGAAGCAACACGGAGGCTCCAGGGTCTCCACAAATGCCCTGATCTCATCTCCCTTTTCCTCTGCACACGACGGGTCAGAACTATCCAGATTATCCAGATTATCAACTGGACTCAGTCTGTGCGACATCATAAAAAACATATGACATTAATCCAAACTCAGGACGTTTGATCCAGAACAGAACAAAAACACAAAAGGAAGATGTTGCACCTGCCGCGATACATCCTCTGCTGGAATGAGACGAGTGAGAGAAGCCGAGAGGAAGAGGGGGAGGAAGAGGAGAGAGAGGGAGGGGAGGAGGGAGGGAGAGGAGAGAGAGGGAGGAGAGAGAGGGAGGGGGAGGAGAGAGAGGGAGGAGAGAGAGGGAGGGGGAGGAGAGAGAGGGAGGAGAGAGAGGGAGGGGGAGGAGAGAGAGGGAGGAGAGAGAGGGAGGGGGAGGAGAGAGAGGGAGGGGGAGGAGAGAGAGGGAGGAGAGAGAGGGAGGGGGAGGAGAGAGAGGGAGGGAGAGGAGAGAGAGGGAGAGGAGAGAGAGGGAGGAGAGAGAGGGAGGGGGAGGAGAGAGAGGGAGGAGAGAGAGGGGGAGGGGCTATGAGGGCTGCCAACTACAATAAATGTGTAACATTACAATATACAAACACCAGCCACTGTATTAGGTAGACATATATATATATATGTACACAGTGGGGCAAAAAAGTATTTAGTCAGCCTCCGATTGTGAAAGTTCTCCCACTTAAAATAATGACAGAGGTCTGTAATGTTCATCATAGGTTCACTTCAACTGTGAGAGACAGAATGTGAAAACAAAAATCCAGGAATTCACATTGTAGGATTTTTAAAGAATTTATTTGTAAATGATGGTGGAAAATAAGTATTTGGTCAATAACAAAAATTCAACTCAATACTTTGTAATATAACCTTTGTTTGCAATAACAGAGGTCAAACGATTACTATAGGTCTTTACCAGGTTTGCACACACAGTAGCTGGTATTTTGGCCCATTCCTCCATGCAGATCTTCTCGAGAGCAGTGAACACAGATTTTCAATGGGGTTGAGGTCTGGAGACTGGCGAGGCCACTCCAGGACTTTCAAATGCTTCTTACGGAGCCACTCCTTCGTTGCCCGGGCGGTGTGTTTGGGATCATTGTCATGATGGAAGACCCAGCCACGTTTCATCTTCAAAGCTCTCACTGATGGAAGGAGGTTTTGGCTCAAAATCTCACGATACATGACCCCATTCATTCTTTCCTTAACACTGATCAGTCGTCTTGTCCCCTTAGCAGAAAAACAGCCCCAAAGCATGATGTTTCCACCCCCATGCTTCACAGTAGGTATGGTGTTCTTCTTCCTCCAAACACGACCAGTTGAGTTTATACCAAACAGTTTTACTTTGGTTTCATCTGACCACATGACATTCTCCCAATCCTCTGCTGTATCATCCATGTGCTCTCTGGCAAACTTCAGACGGGCCTGGACATGCACTGGCTTCAGCAGGGGACACGTCTGGCACTGCAGGATCTGATTCCCTGTCGTCGTAGTGTGTTACTGATGGTAACCTTTGTTACTTTGGTCCCAGCTCTCTGCAGGTCATTCATCAGGTCCCCCCGTGTGGTTCTGGGACTTTTGATCACCGTTCTCATGATCATTTTGACCCCACGGGATGAGATCTTGCGTGGAGCCCCAGATCGAGGGAGATTATCAGTGGTCTTGTATGTCTTCCATTTTCTGATAATTGCTCCCACAGTTGATTTGTTCACACCAAGCTGCTTGCCTATTGTAGATTCACTCTTCCCAGTCTGGTGCAGGTCTACAATTCTTTTCCTGGTGTCCTTGGACAGCTCTTTGGTCTTGGCCATAGTGGAGTTTGGAGTCTGACTGTTTGAGGCTGTAACAGGTGTCTTTTATACAGATGAGTTCAAACAGGTGCCATTAATACAGGTAACGAGTGGAGGACAGAAGAGCTTCTTAAAAAAGAAGTTACAGGTCTGTGAGAGCCACAGATCTTCCTTGTTTGAAGTGACCAAATACTTATTTTCCACCATCATTTACAAATAAATTCTTTAAAAATTCTACAATGTGAATTCCTGGATTCATCTCGTCTGGTGTTGGGTTCGAGTCCACCTCAAGACTTTTCTCCACAGACTCCCACTGATGTCGTTGTGTCCTTGGGCAAGACGTGGTGGGAGGGGCCGATGGTACAGACTGGTTGCTTCTGTCAGTGTGCCCCAGGGCAGCTGTGGCTACAGTAGTAGTTTATCACCACCGTGTTTAGAGAGAAAGAATAATGATGTGAAGTGACTTTGAGTGTCCAAAAAAACACAATATCAAACTTATTATTATTATTATTATATTTGGGGAGCAGTGATGACATCATTTATCCGTGTTTGGGGAGCAGTGATGACATCATTTATCCGTGTTTGGGGAGCAGTGATGACATCATTTATCCGTGTTTGGGGAGCAGTGATGACATCATTTATCCGTGTTTGGGGAGCAGTGGTGACGTCATTTATCCGTGTTTGGGGAGCAGTATGACGTCATTTATCCGTGTTTGGGGAGCAGTGGTGACATCATTTATCCGTCTTTGGGGAGCAGTGGTGACGTCATTTATCCGTGTTTGGGGAGCAGTGGTGACGTCATTTATCCGTGTTTGGGGAGCAGTGGTGACATCATTTATCCGTGTTTGGGGAGCAGTGGTGACGTCATTTATCCGTGTTTGGGGAGCAGTGGTGACGTCATTTATCCGTGTTTGGGGAGCAGTGGTGACGTCATTTATCCGTGTTTGGGGAGCAGTGGTGACGTCATTTATCCGTGTTTGGGGAGCAGTGGTGACGTCATTTATCCGTGTTTGGGGAGCAGTGGTGACATCATTTATCCGTGTTTGGGGAGCAGTGGTGACATCATTTATCCGTGTTTGGGGAGCAGTATGACGTCATTTATCCGTGTTTGGGGAGCAGTGGTGACGTCATTTATCCGTGTTTGGGGAGCAGTATGACGTCATTTATCCGTGTTTGGGGAGCAGTATGACGTCATTTATCCGTGTTTGGGGAGCAGTGGTGACGTCATGGACTCGTCATCACAGAAACAGCTGCTAAAACTTAAGGCCGCACTTTTCTTCACGGTCCTGTCCCGTTGTGTGTGTTGGATTCAGATTAAAGGATAGATCAGTTATGATTGGATCGCCCACGTCACGATTCTATTGGCTGTTGAGGCAGATGGAGCCGTCTGATTGGCCGATGCAGAGAAACGTGCAGATTTGTGGTTAATCCTCTTTGGGGCATGTTGTGCTCTGATTATACTGAGTCCACACTTTCTGCAGCTCCAGGTCCTGCTCAGATTATAATCCAGAACGATGAGGTTTTACAGAAGTCCCGCTCTGCTCCTGCCGCAGTGTCGTCCGAGAGGATTATGACAAAAGGACATTTGAGAATGATAAACGTAATGTGGCGATGAAACAAATATTCTTATGTTATAGTGATTGGATGAATATTTTATCTTGAAATTAGGTGAATGGACGTTTTAGGTGACCCTAAGATTGTGATGGGATTACAGCGGGAGGGGCCAAGCAGTCATTAGTTTGAGGGTGTTTGGTCATTCATCAGGATACAGCTGTTGGCACTTACTGCACGTGTGGAATTATACATATATACATATATATATACATATATGTATATGTATATATGTGTATATGTGTATATGTATACGTATATACAGTATATATATGTGTGTGTGTGTGATAGCATTCATCTTTCTGTGTCAGTGCTACAGCTTTAACTTTACCCATAATGCACTTCCACGACCCATTTCTGCCGCACATGAGCTGCTGTGGGAGACTACGGGTGCTCAGGAGGGACACAGATTATGACTTCAAAAGAACTGCAGCGTTCAGATCCAGCGCGGCTCATTTAGCTTCTGTGAAGTAGGTCAGGAGAATATCTACCAGAGGAGTGTTTACGCTGCGAGCAGATGAGGATGTGACATCACATCCCACCAGGAACATGAGAAACAGATACTATATATATAAATGTAATAAAAGTATTTATATAAAACACTAGATTGTAATGTTCCAGTTTTACTTCAGACAAATACTAAATATTATTAAAGTGTTATTAAATGATCTTTTGTCCTTGTCATTAGAAACAGCCGGAGCGTCACGTTAAATATCAGTAAAATATGAAAAGATCAGTGCCCAAACAACAGAAGCTCCTTTAAGAGAAGAGTCTTATTAGTCTTTGATACAAAGAAGTTATATTATAAACCTCACCAAAAGTATTGAAAGGAAAGAAATGTTTAATTGTATAAATAAGTTAAATGTGCTGTCTGTTCTCAGTGAACTAAAACTGCAGCTCTCTGTTTAGTTCCATTGTTTATGCAGATTATAATGAATTATGTCATTCTTCATCTTCTGGGATTTACAACTTGGTCATTTTTGGAGCTTTTAGTGAAAGCAGTGGTTACGTAATGTTATTGTCCATTCATTAGAAAACCATCATCTGCTCATACAGATTATGAGCCACAAACTAAGGTTTCAGACGTCCCACATTATCAGAGTCTGTTTTTAATATTGTCAAAACACTTGGAGGGCCTTGGACCAGACGTCTGTGTCGGAGTTAGAACGGCACGGATCAGGTTTGGTCTGCTTTGTTAACCGAAAATTATCCAATTTATTCATTTCCAGCTTCATCTTCGCTGGTTCTTTGTAAAGCTCAGTCCTTCTTCATTTCTGTCACTGACTTTGTTCCTCACAAACATTCAGCCAACTTCAGCTCCATATAATTTGTATCATTGTGGACACTTAATTAAAATCTCAGAACGGCCTGAATCCAGTCAAAACAGTTTTACAATACAGGTGGACAAAGAAATAGACTGAAGTGGTTCTGACTAAAAGGTTTAGAGTAAAATAAACGCTGTGGCTGTTGTCCTGTGAACACAAGCTTTAAATGAGGTATAACGTGCCATGGTAGAATAAGGATAAGGCCGTTAGATACCAGATCGATACATGGTTAGAGCTCTGACCTTGAGCTGGAAGACGGTGATGAAAATAAGACATTTACAGGTATTTTAGGGCAATCACAGGAGACCCCATAATACACACTCTACAAACACGTGTGTGTGTTTGCTTCTCTCACACTCGGCCTAAACTAGCTGATACAGTAATGTCCTCCATCTGCCTGGATGGCTATCCGCTTATGGAATATGGGGCTACAGGGCGGCCATGGGGGGCTACAGGGGCGGCCATGGGGGGGTGGGGGACGAGGTGGAGGGGGTCAGGGCGAGGTGGGGGGGTTGGGGGCACATAAGCAGATTGCTGAGCTGCTCTTTCTGTCATCCTGCCCTTTCGCTGCTTCACAATCCGTCTCCCGCAGAGTTTGATTGGAGCGACTGTTCAGACTGACTGCACAGAAGAGGGATGCGAACCCAGAGCGGCGTGTTAGGATCGAACTGGTCACACTGGTCACACTGTCACTGCGGCGTGAGGCGGGACTGAAGCATAGAACCTCTGCATCATGGTTCAGAGGAGCTTTAGGATGAATTATGACGTTTTATTTCAGTCACTTCCATATTTATACACTTTGTAAATATCTCTTTTGGTCCTGTCCTGAGGTCTCCTTTGGTCCTGTCCTGAGGTCTCCTTTGGTCCTGTCCTGAGGTCTCCTTTGGTCCTGTCCTGAGGTCTCCTTTGGTCCCGTCCTGAGGTCTCCTTTGGTCCTGTCCTGAGGTCTCCTTTGGTCCTGTCCTGAGGTCTCCTTTGGTCCTGTCCTGAGGTCTCCTTTGGTCCTGTCCTGAGGTCTCCTTTGGTCCCGTCCTGAGGTCTCCTTTGGTCCCGTCCTGAGGTCTCCTTTGGTCCCGTCCTGAGGTCTCCTTTGGTCCTGTCCTGAGGTCTCCTTTGGTCCCGTCCTGAGGTCTCCTTTGGTCCTGTCCTGAGGTCTCCTTTGGTCCTGTCCTGAGGTCTCCTTTGGTCCTGTCCTGAGGTCTCCTTTGGTCCCGTCCTGAGGTCTCCTTTGGTCCTGTCCTGAGGTCTCCTTTGGTCCTGTCCTGAGGTCTCCTTTGGTCCTGTCCTGAGGTCTCCTTTGGTCCCGTCCTGAGGTCTCCTTTGGTCCTGTCCTGAGGTCTCCTTTGGTCCTGTCCCGAGGTCTCCTTTGGTCCTGTCCTGAGGTCTCCTTTGGTCCTGTCCTGAGGTCTCCTTTGGTCCTGTCCTGAGGTCTCCTTTGGTCCTGTCCTGAGGTCTCCTTTGGTCCTGTCCTGAGGTCTCCTTTGGTACCGTCCTGAGGTCTCCTGAGCTGCAGCAGCTTCTCTGAACAACACCGATCAGAACCAGCCGGACCATGATGTGCATCGATCTGCTCTGAGCTCGGAGCTATTCTCTGACTTTAACTGGCTCAGCTCCAAACACATTACAGACAAAACAAACCAGCTTAGAACCCATTAGCCGCTGCTTTATCTGCACTCACAGCCGCTCGCTAACACTCGCTAACACACCCACAAGGCACTTTTAGATCTACTCTGAACATGAATCTTGAGCGTCTTGTTTGTCTCCATACTGTACCACTTCAAAGAACAGAACTGTATTTAAAAAGGGACGTATGTAAGATTTACATTTTAAATCATTCATGTGTTCTCGGATAAAAGGTCGACGAAAACACATCTCCGTTGACCATTTTCTGAACAAAAGTTATTTATAATTGAAATACGTTGGACACAAAGTCAATCATTTTTAGGTTTACGGTTTTCAAGCGTATCATCCAAAGATCATAATGCGACCCTTTTTTGGGTTGCCATTTCTTACGTGAAATAAACTGGTTTTGGCCCATATCTTTATCAAATTCACAATACTCAGGAGCATTTGTCACAAGTTGGATGTAATTGTAATGAATTTGTGCATATTACACACAGTTCCTTTAAGAATACAGAGATTAAACCATACATTACTGACCCAGTGCATCACCTTCAAATCAGACTGGACTTTAGAGACCAGAATCAGAACCATATCAGTCAACAGGAAGTCACAAACTTGGAATATGCTTATACACACACATGTACACACACACACACATACGTATACATACACACACACATACGTATACATACACACATATATACGTACACATATATCATGCACACACAACAGACATGACAGAGCAGGTTATCAAAAAGTCAGAGTTATAAAGTAACCAGCAGCTGTAACAAGTTCAAAGTGCAGTATGTTCAGAACCAAGCAGACACATTGTAACACTGAAACCATCAGAACAAACCGAGCGTTCGGAGGACTTGAGCGGTTGAAGTTAAGATGCACATGACCCCAATACTTTTGAACTTATAAAAACATGATAAAAACATGATAAAAACATGATAAAAACATGATAAAAGTCATGCATAGTTTAACCTAAAATGCCTCGGACCAAATCAATATTTATATTCTCAAAGCTTTACACTTGATGCTGCGTCTGAAGGAGGACTCGGGCTTCTAAGTGGTTCATAATGCACTTCAGTTCAATCCAAACACATTTAAAAATACATCAGAGCTTTTGGCAGCTACACAATGGACAGAGCAAAGGTTGTGCGTCTTTACCACACACACACACACCAGATTAGAGACCATTTGTGATGCTTTATTTTCCACATAAAGCTTTGAGAATACACTACACAATGAACGCACAACACCTGCCCAAAATCCTTTAACATACAAACGAAAAGACACACAGAGAGGAAACATGCGAGAGGTTAGCATGCAACACTTACAATGGTCGCACATGCTAACGTGTTCATTCATGCACACACGGATGCAAAGCCAGAGGAGCGGCCGTGATTGTGGGTCACCTTGGTCAGGAGGTGCGTGGGCTTTCCTGCTATGTTTTTCAGAATCAGTGAGGTTTCCCTGTCCAGATACGAGTGCTTTGAACGGACAGACAGAAACAGAAACAAAGGAGAGAGCGAGTTAGGCGCTGGGATCATTGGTGGGTGTGCAGAGAGAAGGACGCACAGCTGGAAACGGCAAATCAAGTGGGCAGCAGAAGGAAGCTGTGGAGCTAAACCTGGATTAGCTTCTGCAAGAAACAGTGACACAAGACATTTCATTGTGTGTTTGCAAATATATTATTGTTAAACATGGAAAAGGCTGCTCCGAGGACTGGACTCACTATTGTGAAGCACGTCCACTGCAGCCGTCTCAGTCTCAGTCCGTCTCAGTCTCAGTCCGTCTCAGTCTCAGTCCGTCTCAGTCCGTCTCAGTCTCAGTCCGTCTCAGTCTCAGTCCGTCTCTCTCTCTACGTCTCTCTCTGTCTCTGTCTCTCTCAGTCCGTCTCTCTCTCTCTCCGTCTCTCTCTCTCAGTCCGTCTCTCTCTCAGTCCGTCTCTCTCTCAGTCCGTCTCTCTCTCTCAGTCCGTCTCTCTCTCTCAGTCCGTCTCTCTCTCTCAGTCCGTCTCTCTCTCTCAGTCCGTCTCTCTCTCTCAGTCCGTCTCTCTCTCTCAGTCCGTCTCTCTCTCCCCGTCTCTCTCTCTCAGTCCGTCTCTCTCTCAGTCCGTCTCTCTCTCTCAGTCCGTCTCTCTCTCAGTCCGTCTCTCTCTCAGTCCGTCTCTCTCAGTCCGTCTCTCTCTCCGTCTCTCTCTCCCCGTCTCTCTCTCTCAGTCCGTCTCTCTCTCAGTCCGTCTCTCTCAGTCCGTCTCTCTCTCCCCGTCTCTCTCTCCCCGTCTCTCTCTCTCAGTCCGTCTCTCTCTCTCAGTCCGTCTCTCTCTCAGTCCGTCTCTCTCAGTCCGTCTCTCTCTCAGTCCGTCTCTCTCTCTCAGTCCGTCTCTCTCTCAGTCCGTCTCTCTCTCCCCGTCTCTCTCTCTCAGTCCGTCTCTCTCTCCGTCTCTCTCCCCGTCTCTCTCTCTCAGTCCGTCTCTCTCTCTCCCCGTCTCTCTCTCTCAGTCCGTCTCTCTCTCAGTCCGTCTCTCTCTCCCCGTCTCTCTCTCTCAGTCCGTCTCTCTCTCTCAGTCCGTCTCTCTCTCAGTCCGTCTCTCTCTCTCAGTCCGTCTCTCTCTCCCCGTCTCTCTCTCTCAGTCCGTCTCTCTCTCAGTCCGTCTCTCTCTCCTCAGTCCGTCTCTCAGTCCGTCTCTCTCTCTCAGTCCGTCTCTCTCTCAGTCCGTCTCTCTCTCCCCGTCTCTCTCTCTCAGTCCGTCTCTCTCTCTCAGTCCGTCTCTCTCTCAGTCCGTCTCTCTCTCAGTCCGTCTCTCTCTCCCCGTCTCTCTCTCCCCGTCTCTCTCTCAGTCCGTCTCTCTCCCCGTCTCTCTCTCTCTCTTCTCAGTCTCTCTCTCTCCCCGTCTCTCTCTCTCAGTCCGTCTCTCTCTCAGTCCGTCTCTCTCTCCCCGTCTCTCTCTCTCAGTCCGTCTCTCTCTCAGTCCGTCTCTCTCTCTCAGTCCGTCTCTCTCTCAGTCCGTCTCTCTCTCTCAGTCCGTCTCTCTCTCCGTCTCTCTCTCCGTCTCTCTCCCCGTCTCTCTCTCTCAGTCCGTCTCTCTCTCTCTCCGTCTCTCTCTCTCAGTCCGTCTCTCTCTCAGTCCGTCTCTCTCTCTCAGTCCGTCTCTCTCTCAGTCCGTCTCTCTCTCTCAGTCCGTCTCTCTCTCTCTCTCCGTCTCTCTCTCTGTCTGTCTCTCTCAGTCCGTCTCTCGCTCTCAGTCCGTCTCTCTCTCTCTCCGTCTCTCTCTCTCAGTCCGTCTCTCTCTCAGTCCGTCTCTCTCTCAGTCCGTCTCTCTCTCTCAGTCCGTCTCTCTCTCTCTCCGTCTCTCTCTCTGTCTGTCTCTCTCAGTCCGTCTCTCTCTCTCCCCGTCTCTCTCTCTCAGTCTGTCTCTCTCTCTCTCCGTCTCTCTCTCTCAGTCCGTCTCTCTCTCTCTCCGTCTCTCTCTCTGTCTGTCTCTCTCTCTCTCTGTGCCTCAATCACTCGAAGCCATTTTTTATAGAAAGCATTAAACCAGATTAAAAATAATATTTAGGCCAAACATGTTGAGGCCAAGATCTGATCATGACCGGACAACCCTCGCATTTATCCTCTCATTCAAGGATTTCTAGTGTCTGTGTGTGTCTGTGTGTGTGTGTGTCTGTGTGTGTGTGTGTCTGTGTGTGTCTGTGTCTGTGTGTGTGTCTGTCTGTGTCTGTGTGTGTCTGTCTGTGTGTGTCTGTGTGTGTGTCTGTGTATGTGTCTGTGTGTGTCTGTCTGTGTGTGTGTGTGTGTGTCTGTGTGTGTGTGCGTTTGTGTGTGTGTGTGTGTGTGTGTCTGTGTGTGTCTGTGTCTGTGTGTGTCTGTGTGTGTGTGTCTGTGCGTGTGTGTCTGTGCGTGTCTGTGTCTGTGTGTGTCTGTGTGTGTGTGTCTGTGCGTGTCTGTCTGTGTCTGTGTGTGTGTGTCTGTGTCTGTCTGTGTCTGTGTGTGTGTGTGTCTGTGTGTGTGTGTGTCTGTGTGTGTGTGTGTCTGTGTGTGTGTGTCTGTGTGTGTCTGTGTGAAGGCTTTAGTATGATCTTATGTCCACAGAAAAATGAATATGACAAACTGTTCATAAGCAACAGACTTAATGTGGTGTCAGCAGTAACAGCTTTAATAACGCCGTTTTGGAAAATTCTCTCTACAATTGTTTTTTGTGTGATTTATTTCAATTTGACCTCATTTAAAGTCCACAGTTTGTGAGAAAATACTGAATTAGACCTAACAGCGGGTGTGAACAGGATAATCCCAAACAGTGGTTCTTAGATTAAAACACTCTTGTTTTGTTCCAGATTTCTTTTGCTGAGTCACTGTTCCTCTCTGTCTCGTTAAAACTGTTTTATTCTGGTCACTCTCTTGTGCTTTTCATCTTCGTCACGGCCTCGCTCTCGTTCGACTGCTCCCTTCAGATTTACTGTTCTAGATAAAGGGCCGGGCTCAAATGGAGTCAGATTCATGTTGGATCCAAACAACAGAAAAGACATAACTTCTTACAGTTTGTGTTGATCTACTTCCTGTTTCAGTCGGAGGTGCTGATCGTTAGAACCTGTCATTATTCTGACTCCGATGCATCTTTCTAGACACATTGTTTGTTCTAGAGCTGATCACAGAGCCAGGTACTTGTCGTCTGAGCTGCGTATGACTGTATGGCTGTATGGCTGTATGACTGTATGGCTGTATGGCTGTATGACTGTATGGCTGTATGACTGTATGACTGTATGGCTGTATGGCTGTATGACTGTATGGCTGTATGACTGTATGACTGTATGACTGTATGACTGTATGACTGTATGGCTGTATGACTGTATGGCTGTATGACTGTATGACTGTATGACTGTATGACTGTATGACTGTATGACTACTACTACTACTACTACTACTACTACTACTACTACTACTACTACTACTACTACTACAATTCTGGTCGGTAAACTCCCTTTCGGTTGAGTTGGAAACAATCATGAACTATTGAACTGTACTCACGACACAGAGGCACCAGGACTGTCCCACTGTGCTCTCTTTATAAACTCTGTCAAAATGTACATACAGTGCCTTGCGAAAGTATTCAGCCCCCTTGAACCTTTCAACATTTCGCCACATTTCAGGCTTCAAACATAAAGATATAAAAAATTTATTTTTTGTCATGAATCAACAACAAGTGGGACACAATCATGAAGTGGAATGAAATTTATTGGATAATTTCAACTTTTTTAACAAATAAAAAACTGAAAAGTGGGGCATGCAATATTATTCGGCCCCTTTACTTTCAGTGCAGCAAACTCAGTCCAGAAGTTCAGTGAGGATCTTTGAATGATCCAATGTTGTCCTAAATGACTGATGATGATAAATAGAATGCACCTGTGTGTAATCAAGTCTCCGTATAAATGCACCTGCTCTTTGATAGTCTCAGGGTTCTGTTTAAAGCACAGAGAGAACCATGAAGACAAAGGAACACACCAGGCAGGTCCGAGATACTGTTGTGGAGAAGTTTAAAGCCGGATTTGGATACAAAAAGATTTCCCAAGCTTTAAACATCTCAAGGAGCACTGTGCAAGCAATTATATTGAAATGGAAGGAGTATCAGACCACTGCAAATCTACCAAGACCCGGCCGTCCCTCCAAACTTTCATCTCAAACAAGGAGAAGACTGATCAGAGATGCAGCCAAGAGGCCCATGATCATTCTGGATGAACTGCAGATAACTACAGCTGAGGTGGGGATGGTGTGTTCAGGGTGATGAGCTGTGTTACTTTTACGCCAAACATATCGTTTTGCATTGTGGCCAAAAAGTTTGATTTTGGTTTCATCTGACCAGAGCACCTTCTTCCACATGTTTGGTGTGTCTCCCAGGTGGCTTGTGGCAAACTTTAAGAGACTTTTTATGGATATCTTTGAGAAATGGCCACTCTTCCATAAAGGCCAGATTTGTGCAGTGCACGACTGATTGTTGTCCTATGGACAGACTCTCCCACCTCAGCTGTAGTTATCTGCAGTTCATCCAGAGTGATCATGGGCCTCTTGTCTGCATCTCTGATCAGTCTTCTCCTTGTTTGAGATGAAAGTTTGGAGGGACGGCCGGGTCTTGGTAGATTTGCAGTGGTCTGATACTCCTTCCATTTCAATATAATTGCTTGCACAGTGCTCTTTGAGATGTTTAAAGCTTGGGAAATCTTTTTGTATCCAAATCCGGCTTTAAACTTCTCCACAACAGTATCTCGGACCTGCCTGGTGTGTTCCTTTGTCTTCATGGTTCTCTCTGCGCTTTAAACAGAACCCTGAGACTATCAAAGAGCAGGTGCATTTATACGGAGACTTGATTACACACAGGTGCATTCTATTTATCATCATCAGTCATTTAGGACAACATTGGATCATTCAAAGATCCTCACTGAACTTCTGGACTGAGTTTGCTGCACTGAAAGTAAAGGGGCCCAATAATATTGCACGCCCCACTTTTCAGTTTATTTGTTAAAAAAGTTTAAATTATCCAATAAATTTTGTTCCACTTCACGATTGTGTCCCACTTGTTGTTGATGCATGACAAAAAATTAAAATTTTATATCTTTATGTTTGAAGCCTGAAATGTGGCGAAATGTTAAAAGGTTCAAGGGGGCCGAATACTTTTGCAAGGCACTGTATGTATTTAGTTTGTGGGTTTTTTCCAAAGTGCTTTCACCTTGAATGCCATTTAATTCATCCACTGTATGTTTGTATGTGTGACACCTTTGACATGGTACCAACCAAACCACAGTCAGTCTCTGCCTTCTCTCTCTCTGAGTCGGAACTACAGCCTTCTGATTCAAGCCCATAACACTCAGATATCAGATATTATTATATGATTTGTACCTTACCCTGGTTACAGGATGATTATAGTTCTCAGAGAGCATGAAAGCGTGTGGTGAGGTCAGTAAAGCAGGTTCTTTGCACAAACAGTGATTCAAAGGAAAGAGGAAATTCACCGCTTTAACAAACGCTGGTGTCGTGTTACCTCCGTGCTGCTGTGACTGGCGCCCTCTTCTGGACCCTTTGAGTTCTGACCGTCTTCATTTCGGAGAACACTGTCCAGAGAGTCCATGGAGGAGGCGGAGTTCACCGACACGCCGGACGCTGACGTGACGGACGAGCGGGCGGACTGGACAAACGAACACACCTGTAGGAGAGAGAGGCAGGAAGTCAGCAACCACCAAGAAAACTGTTCAAAAGCATCAACACAGACCACCGCCTGACAGATGATAAATGACAGATGATAAATGACAGATGATAAATGACAAATGATAAATGACAGATGATAAATGACAGATGATAAATGACAGATGATAAATGACAGATGATAAATGACAAATGATAAATGACAAATGATAAATGACAGATGATAAATGACAGATGATAAATGACAGATGATAAATGACAAATGATAAATGACAGATGATAAATGACAAATGATAAATGACAGATGATAAATGACAGATGATAAATGACAAATGATAAATGACAAATGATAAATGACAAATGATAAATGACAAATGACAGATGATAAATGACAGATGACAAATGACAGATGATAAATGACAGATGATAAATGACAGATGATAAATGACAGATGATAAATGACAGATGATAAATGACAGATGATAAATGACAGATGACAAATGACAGATGATAAATGACAGATGATAAATGACAGATGATAAATGACAGATGATAAATGACAGATGATAAATGACAGATGATAAATGACAGATGATAAATGACAGATGATAAATGACAGATGATAAATGACAAATGATAAATGACAGATGATAAATGACAAATGACAAATGACAGATGATAAATGACAGATGATAAATGACAAATGATAAATGACAAATGACAAATGACAGATGATAAATGACAGATGATAAATGACAAATGATAAATGACAAATGATAAATGACAGATGATAAATGACAAATGATAAATGACAAATGATAAATGACAAATGATAAATGACAAATGATAAATGACAAATGATAAATGACAAATGATAAATGACAGATGATAAATGACAAATGATAAATGACAAATGATAAATGACAAATGATAAATGACAAATGATAAATGACAGATGATAAATGACAAATGATAAATGACAGATGATAAATGACAGATGATAAATGACAGATGATAAATGACAGATGATAAATGACAGATGATAAATGACAGATGATAAATGACAAATGATAAATGACAAATGATAAATGACAAATGATAAATGACAAATGACAGATGATAAATGATAAATGATAGATAAATGACAGATAAATGACAGATGATAAATGACAGATAAATGACAGATGATAAATGACAGATAAATGACAGATGATAAATGACAGATGATAAATGACAGATAAATGACAGATGATAAATGACAGATGATAAATGACAGATGATAAATGATAGATGATAAATGACAGATGATAAATGACAGATGATAAATGACAGATGATAAATGACAGATGATAAATGACAGATGATAAATGACAGATGATAAATGACAGATGATAAATGACAGATGATAAATGACAGATGATAAATGACAGATGATAAATGACAGATGATAAATGAAACCAGCTGAACGTCCTGAAGCAGTAACTTATTTATTGCCGTTTTCAGATTCATTTAAACCGAGCTCTTAGAATCATCAATGACTCTTTTGGCCCCTGGAAAAGCCATGTTCCAGCTTCTTCCTTCTGGCCTTTCTGAGTGGAGTTTGCATGTTCTCCCTGTGTCTGCGTAGGTTTCCTCCGGGTGCTACGGTTTCGCCTACCACTAAAACACGTGCAATAGCTCAGGGTGAATGAGTGTGTGTTTGTGAGTGCGAATGTGGGACAACGGATGCAAAATAGCCCAAGGCTACAACCCGTAGTGATGTGTTCATAAACTTTAATGATCTTGTATTGAAGCTGTTTTAGTCGATCGATTTCACAGTCAATAGTTTATTGTTTTGTTTGTTTTATTTCTGTATTTTTAACCTTGTTTCATGAATGTACTTGTCTTGTGCACACTGTGGACTTTTACAAATGTCTTCCAATGTAGTTTTACTCCAAATGGCAAACACATGAATCTGATCTGCATTAATGGAGCTCACATTGATGCCCCTTCGCCCTGAGGCGGGGGCAGGATAATAACTTTCACTTTGGATGTGCCTTTCATTGCATCAGTGAAGACTCTGGTGAACACATTGAACACATTGTAGAAGCGGAATGAAGAACTTCAGGGTAGAATGAACTTTTATCTAACTACAGAAGTCCATTAACAGTGTATTTAAGAGTTCAAAAGAACTACTGTATGTTTGCTGCACTGTCAAACCTGTCGTTAGGCACTTGGAGTTTCACGTAAATATATGAAAGGAACGTATGTATGAAGTTTATTTTGCACATTTACAATTTCATTAGTCCAAATGGCACACACTCAACAAGGGAGGAAATAAACACAATATCAAAAAATTATAGTAAGTAAGTAATATTTATTTATAAAGCACATTTTACAGACCCAGGTCACCCAAAGTGCTTTAAAATGTTCAGAAATTAGATATTTTTCTATTCATTGGTAATGAAGCGAGACCTGAACACACTGGTCCATCAAAGCCTCCGACCAAACACCATCCATTCACTCACTCATTAACACCTATTGTGCATGTTCTTAGTGGGAGGGGAGACTGGAGCACCTGGAGGAAACCTACGCAGACACGGGGAGAACATGCAAACTCCACTGTGTCGCCCTTATATATTTGAATGAATGAATATTTTATTTAAGTGTCATGCACATATGTGCCCAGCCCACATGGGCTTATATGACACTATAAACATAACTTGGAAGACGACCATTTAAACAATATGTTCAATATACAATATACATTTTACATTTTCACAGAATATACATTTCACAGAAAAATCAAGAATCTGGATACAAAGCTTTCAATCTCATTGTCCAGGCTTTCTCCACATATCTTGCCAAACAAAAAATTGAATTTCTAAATAACCAACTCAACATATCACCTTCTGCCAACCAAAATAGATCAGGATTAGTGCATTCGACACTTTCAAACAAAGCTGTTCTTAAATCATTATACAATGGACAATAGAACATAAAGTGAAATTCATCCTCCACCACACATAGACACAAACATTACAAAGTCTGTTCTCTTCAGGTACCCCTCTGTAACGACCCACCTCCACCTCTAGAGGCAGCACTCCTGCTCTGAGCTGAGCACACAGAGACCTCTGTCCTCTTTTCAAATTATATTTCACATAAATCTCTGTTGAAAAACATTCTTTAATCTGAATATAAGTTCTCAATTTCGGTTTTCTTAGCAATTCAATTTTCCACTGCTCTTTGTAATGATCAAATAGTATCTGCCTGTGGTTTGTTATTTTACACTGTAAATTATTCCAAAACAATGTTTGTGAATTTATTTTTGTGAATATTTGAAGGACCTCTTGAGACCAAGGACATTTATGAGTTTTGTCCCAATTAAAGACTTTCCTAGTGAGTCTCTCCTCCGGTAATTGAACCAGACGGTTCCAAAGTCTTAACATTTCAGCCCACTGTTTCACCACGCAGGGTTCCCAGCCCATGTCTCCCTCTATGGCTGCCTTGGGAGTGAACTTATGGACTCCAAGGAAATACCTCATAGCTCTGCTTTGGACAGAGTTGCTCTCTGCAGCATCCTGAAAACCCCATACTCCTGCAGCATAGAGCAAAACAGGAGCTACCATTGAGTCATAGAGCTGAGTGAAAATAGTGAAGCGCAAATCAGGACATAATTTCATCTTACTGATAACTGCACCCAGAGCCCTCCCAGCAGAATCTGCTAGTACTCTTCTACCATCAGAAAAAATCATATTCTCATGAAAAACAAAACCTTATATATTGTAAAGAACATAAGTGGACGTGTATATTCTAGTAAAGAGTAATAATTTTAATTTTTACACCTTTTTATTTCCAGTCTGTGACTTCCTGTTACTTACACGACAATAACAATGATGTGATTGTGTTTACCTCGTGCTCGCTGACCGTGCCCACAGAGCCGGTGCGTCGGTGCTGGCGTGTCGATGAGCCGGGCCGCCGCAAAGGGGCGGAGCTACAGGAGGAGGCGGAGCTCAATGAGTGAGAGGACGTCTGCCGCGCCGCCTCATCCATACTCAGAGACGCCTGATCGCCATGACGACAAGTCAGAGGAGACAGAGGAGAATAAATAATGAAAATAATAGTAACAGAAGTAGTTGCATTAAAATATTACTATCATCAGCAAGAAATCAATGAAAATGAGTCTTTCTAGTGGTTTTAAAATGCACCATTCTTTTAAAAACATGATAAAATACAAATAAGAATGTATGTCACCTTACATTGTGTGCACCATGTGCACTTGTATATTGTAAATAGTAACTGTAACTATTTTAATTTTAAATGTATTCCTTAGAAGTGTTTTTTATTCTTTATTTTTTATTTTTTATTATCTCTCTCTGACTGTTGCACTGAGCCAAAGCAATTTCCAAGTCTGTGACTTCCTGTTACTTACGTGGCAATAAAAATGATTCTGATTCTGATTGGACATTGAAGACCATATGTGTCAAAACTTCAAAGAACTGACCTCATAGTTCCAGGCACACTCTTAGTTCAAGGGAATAGATGGAGATATAAAAGTGACACATGTTGTAAGTCGACGTAAACGCCCATCCTCATTGCCTCACCTTCTCCAGCTGAGCGGTGATGTCATCCAGACTGAAGTTTGAAGCCAGTGCCGGTCTCCCATGATGCCCTGGGGCGGCTCGGATGGTTCCCGCGGGTGATGCTCGGGTGCTGCTGCTGCTGCTGCTCGCGCCGCTGCTGGTGCCTCCTCCGCTCACACTGTTTATGCCGCCGCCCCCTGCTGGCTGCCTGCTGCTACTGCGGCCTGCGGGAGGCTTCTGCCGCACCTGAGCAAAGGAAGTGGTGTCAGCTCATTTTATACTAATTGAAAAGTTGTTCAATAGTTGAATAGTTGATTATAGAAGACATCTCCAAACTGGGATTGTGGCTCCTCTTAAATAAACTGGTGGTACTGGTTCTAGTGATGAAGGTGATCAGAGCAGACATTTACAGTCTCTGAACGTCAATATTGGAGAACACACCTTAGTGTCTGTGAGTCCGAGCCGGGCCAAGCCCCCGGCGCCGGGTTTAGTGTTGATCGTGTTGAGCTCATTTTCAATGGACGAGAGGTCGGCCATGAGAGCATCCAGGTCCACGTTCTCTCCCTGGTTTAAGGCCTCTGCAGGACAACACATGGTTTCAAAGGGTATTATTCACACTGATTAAACGGTAGGTAACAGTAGGTAACGTAGATAAGTAATACCATTGATGTTGTATATGGAGAATCTGTAGGAGAAGTTGGCCATGTTGGTCTCCTGCCTCAGTGGCGCCTTCTGCTGCTTGGGCCGCTCTGTCGGGCGCCCATCGTCCAGGCTCTGCAGATGGAGAGACAGATTCATTCATT
Source organism: Knipowitschia caucasica (assembly GCA_964034765.1). Classification (NCBI taxonomy): domain Eukaryota; kingdom Metazoa; phylum Chordata; class Actinopteri; order Gobiiformes; family Gobiidae; genus Knipowitschia; species Knipowitschia caucasica. The sequence continues at coordinate 40,041,551 of OZ035837.1, read as the reverse complement.
ATTGTTTTCAGAGCAGGTCAAGTCACAAGTCAGCTCTAAGTGTGTTATGGACTCTCAAAGATAGAGTCGCTGGATTTAGAAACCAAGGTAAGATCGTAAACATTAATGGCTGAGGACTTACTAAATGTACTTTATTGTCTGTCCTTATGCAATATTAACCCTTGGTGATTTATAGACTATAATAAAAAAGCAATTCTATTACATTCTTAAACACTTGACATGTTAAACATTGACATTCGTCCCGGAAACCGGATTCGTCCGGAAGTTCAGTTTGATCCATTGATCATACGCAGCAGTAGATTACGTCACGGAATCTGGACGGAAGCGGAAGTAAATATAAAAAACTACCTATTCATGCCTAAACTTAACCAGCCATTCCCGTAAAATAACCCCAACCCAGCCTTAACCCTAACCTTAACCATCTTACTCAGACCACCTTAACCCTAACCTTAACCATCTTACTCAGACCACCTTAACCCTAACCTTAACCATCTTACTCAGACCACCTTAACCCTAACCTTAACCATCTTACTCAGACCACCTTAACCTTAACCTTAACCATCTTACTCAGACCACCTTAACCCTAACCTTAACCATCTTACTCAGACCACCTTAACCCTAACCTTAACCATCTTACTCAGACCACCTTAACCCTAACCTTAACCATCTTACTCAGACCACCTTAACCTTAACCTTAACCATCTTACTCAGACCACCTTAACCCTAACCTTAACCATCTTACTCAGACCACCTTAACCCTAACCTTAACCATCTTACTCAGACCACCTTAACCCTAACCTTAACCATCTTACTCAGACCACCTTAACCCTAACCTTAACCATCTTACTCAGACCACCTTAACCTTAACCTTAACCATCTTACTCAGACCACCTTAACCCTAACCTTAACCATCTTACTCAGACCACCTTAACCCTTACCTTAACCATCTTACTCAGACCACCTTAACCATCTCACTCAGACCACCTTAACCATCTTACTCAGACCACCTTAACCCTTACCTTAACCATCTTACTCAGACCACCTTAACCATCTCACTCAGACCACCCTAACCTTAACCATCTTACTCAGACCACCTTAACCCTAACCTTAACCATCTTACTCAGACCACCTTAACCCTAACCTTAACCATCTTACTCAGACCCACCTTAACCCTAACCTTAACCATCTTACTCAGACCACCTTAACCCTAACCTTAACCATCTTACTCAGACCACCTTAACCCTAACCTTAACCATCTTACTCAGACCACCTTAACCCTAACCTTAACCATCTTACTCAGACCACCTTAACCCTAACCTTAACCATCTTACTCAGACCACCTTAACCCTAACCTTAACCATCTTACTCAGACCACCTTAACCCTAACCTTAACCATCTTACTCAGACCACCTTAACACTAACCTTAACCATCTTACTCAGACGCCTAAAACTTAACCAGTCACCACTTAAGGACTTATTACACTTTTTGACATGTGCAAAATGAACTTCCGGACGAATCCGGTTTCCGGGACAAATACGGGAGTGACATGAGTCCTGACTAGAACCAGGAAGTACGACCACATTAGTCCAGTTCTCAGGGCTCTGCTTCCTGTGGCTCAGAGAATAGACTTTAAAACAGATCTGCCTGTTCCAAGTCTCTCCATGGCCTTAAAAGTACATCTGTGACATGTTAGTGTCATATGAACCGACTCAGACTCTGAGGAGCAGAAGGACTGGCCTCCTGCTGGTCCCAGAGTCAGGACTAAACGAGGAGGCAGCGTTTGTGATTGTGCAGCTAAATGTGAGACCGGCTTCTCCTCTGACCATGTTCAAATCCAGGCTGCAGTCTTTTTAATGTCCTGTGATTATTTATGTTTTTGTCTGTTCATGGTTTTACACCGTTAGAGTTTCCTTCAAGGATTTTCTTGTTTTTGAAAATTGTGCAAAACAAACTTGCCTCAGCTTTATCTAATGTCAATTACATCTTTTAATTACATACATAATTACATATTCACTCTTTTTTAAAAGACTGATTTATGACTTTATGTTTCCTTTTTTCAGGCCTTTGAGTTGCCTTGTGCATACAATATCAAAACAAATCAGTGTAAACATGTACAAATATATAATGGAAATGTCTTTCTCATCTTGTTATTGCTCATGGGAATAAACATTTATAGAGTCACCTGTGTGAGTTTATCGAGCTCTCCTAACCAGGCTCCAAACATCTTGTCCAGGTCTTGATCTTCTTTGTCACTGTCCTCCTCCTCGTCTCCATCTTCCTCCCTCAGCTCCACCTCCTCGTCTGACAACTGCTCCATCTGAAAACACAGCACACATCAGGCACAGTACGAGACAACAGCGCCCTCTGGTGGACGGACGTGTCAACATCAAGAACATGCAGTGATCAAGACGAAATAGCGAGGTCATAGAAGAAACTGATCAATTTATTTTAGTCCGAAATCACAACAGAATGTCCTGGATCCTCTCTGCCCTTAGACCCTCCGCATCGGCGAAGAACAAGTCAGAAAACCCAGCGGGGAAAGTGAGAATGAGCGAGGCGCAGATGGAGGGAGGGATTCGCTCTCACGGACACATGGGCAAAAGATCCACGACTTGTTCTGTTAATGTCATTTTTATAGTATTGATACTTCCCCAAATCAGCATCTCGTTTCCATACTAGATTAAGCATAGATCCATATTGGATTTGTCATACAGGAACCTGGAACAGTCTTCCTGACATCATGAGACAGGCTTCTACACTGAATATGTTAGTGTGTATTATGCAAACACAAAATCATATTCTTAAATTATAATCACAAACTTCCTAATCCCTCATCATGACCCCACATTATTATCACCCCCTACGCTCCCTCCTGACACCATGACGTCCAGGGTCCACCCACACAACACACACGACACACACACACACACACAACACACACAACACACGCGCACAACCCACAGCGTCACCCAGGGCTCAGTGTGCTATTCTTGGGAGGAGGCACTGTTGTTGCACCCCTATCCTTCTCACAACACACACACACACACACACACACACACACACACACACGTACGTACAAAGATTACAGCTCAACATATGCCTGTTCCACACAGAAAACACGCAGAGGGCATAAGTGCATGGACTACAGCGCTACAATTAGATCCCTGTGGTCTGGAGGTCTGTCATTTGGACCAAGAGAGTGTATGTGTGTGCGTGTGCGTGTGTGTGTGTGTACATGTATGTGTGTGTGTGTATGTGGTTAGGGGACTGCTAGGGGACTAGAGGAGCACTGTGATAAACCTTGCAGCTGCCCAAGAGGGGACCAGGGCCAACAAATGAATCCTTTTTTCACTGAGAATCGAGTCCAGCTCTTAAAAATGTGAGAAGGACATTCAATTCACGTAGTGTCTGATCTGCAACACTATTTAACCTTTACACACACATCCAGGTCCACTTTACACACACATCCAGATGTCCACTTTACACACACATCCAGGGGTCCACTTTACACACACACACACATTCACACACACATCCAGAGGGCCACTTTACACACACATCCAGGGGTCCACTTTACACACACACACACATTCACACACACATCCAGGTCCACTTTACACACACACACACATTCACACACACATCCAGAGGGCCACTTTACACACACATGCAGAGTCCTGACTAGAACCAGGAAGTATGACCACGTTAGTCCAGTTCTCAGGTATCTGCTTCCTGTGGCTCATAGAATAGACTTTAAAACAGATCTGCTTGTTACAATTCTCTCCATGGCCTTAAAAGTACATCTGTGACATGTTAGTGTCATATGAACCGAGCAGAAGGACTGGCCTCCTGCTGGTCCCAGAGTCAGGACTAAATGAGGAGGCAGCGTTTGTGATTATTTTACACACACCCAGTGGTCCACTTTACACACATAACCAGTGGTCCCCTTTACACACATCCAGAGTAGGAGGGGCCACATCCACTCAAGGGGATTCATTCATTTTTATGTTTATGTTTTTTCTCCTGTCCCAGGTCATAGGCACAAATATCGATGCCTGGCTTTAAAGCTGGGATGTCTAACTTTTCAAACCACAACAAATGGAACGACAGGAAAATCCATCTGAAGCATTCCTGGCTCTAGAACATTTTGGCCTCTGTCACTTCTTTAGATTTAGATCAGATTTTTCTTACAGAAGAGAAGAAGATCTAAATCTATAAAAGATGAAGACAGAATGTTGTGGTCTGATTCGTTCACAAATCAGACCACAAACACTGGTTCATTAACACTTGGTTTAGCACAGGGTAGCGGTCTTTATTGGACTAAACAGGGTGTGAAAGGTGATGTCACCGTCTAAATATTTGCTTGTGCTCCACATGCAGCTGGACACACACACACACACATACATATAAACATACACACACACACACAGACACACACACACACACACGTTTTTGTTACCTGGTGGGTCCCTTTGACAGGGCCGTTCAGAATGGGACCCATAGACATAATCTTTTTTTACTGGGACTACTTTAAGTAATACAAAACAGTCAATAGAAAACAAACAACTCTTTTAAAATAATTTTATTTTAGATTTTTTTTTTTCGAATTGCAGTGATTCTATTTTTGACATAGAATTTAATGCCACTCCATGTCCGATGTCTAAGGTCATCTGGTGAGGCATTAATGCAGGCCAGGCCAGGCCAGGCCAGGCAGTGAGACTTCCCAGGGACCTTTCCAGTCTGTATGAAAGGTGTCATGGTCTTCTCCACAGCCTTCACCTCAGATGCAGACCATGGCTTTCTCTAACGTTCTAGGGAGAGAAATAAAAATATATTAGCAATATACACTCCCAGGGTGAGGACCAAGCAGCCTGGCTGTAATCCCCCACCTGGTACACTTACCAGAAGGGGCACTGCCACTACCATGGGGTGCATCTGGATGAATGGTTGAAGGTTCTCCGCTTGAAGTTTCTTTTAGCCCGTCCGTTTGTGAGAGGATCTCTACTGCTCTCCCTGTCGCACAGAAAATAAAAATACAAGTGGCCTTTAGGGGAAAAAAATCATACATATTTTAATAATATCAAGAATTACCTTCAGGCTCAATTTGTATCTGGTCGAGGCTCTTTCCTTCGAATTCCGTCACTCTTCCCTGCTCCATGGCCATCAACACTTTGCTGATTTTGGCCAGCTCCAGTGTCCCCTCTGGTAGTCTGTAATATTGCCTGTGGATGCGAATGTCATGGCCGAGGAAGTTGGCAAGTATGTCCATTTCATTCTCTTTCATATTGAGAACTGTAGACATAGTAGCTATGTGCTTTCTAAGTTTGGTTGAGGATAGCATCTCTGGATGCACCGCACCACATTCTTTGGCTACCTGGCGTAGGGAGTCTGATCCCCTGATGTGGGTGTCTGCGCCCGGGCGGGAAAAGAAGTATGGGTTATGGTCAGAGATGGAACAGGCCCTTCTGTTCTCCACCAGCACCTCCATCGAAGCAATCATTTCAGGAGTCAAAAGAACCGGCACTTTCCCACTTCTTTTCCCTTTAATTTCAATGCGTTGAAAATGCTGACACAGCTTTTTCTCAAGTTGGGACAGTCCCAGAGCAATGTCAGAATGGATCCCAGTCTTACTTCTTAAGGTAAAGGCTGTCAGTGGCATCTTTGAAACCTCACCTTCCCTTCTTCGATTGAAAATAATGACCTCACAAAGAGTCAAAACTGCCAGTTTAGACCAATGCTTAGACGTTGGCTCACTTATTAGGGTTTGCACATATTCAGGTCGACATACCTCAACAGTGTTTCCCACACATAGACTAATCTGTGGCGCACCGCCACAGATTAGAGACCGCCCGCCACAAATTGCGTTTCGTATTATTATATATATATTTTTTTTGTTACGCTATTTAAAACATGCATCGTCTAGTGCCGCCGCAGCGGTCAATTTGACAGCGGGGAGGGGGGTTTAAAATGTGGCGGCCCTTCGTAACTCTCACTCAAGCTACGCGTCTCTCCCACATACAGAGACCTACACACACACAGCCCCTCCCCTTCGTGCACACCGCGTGTCTCCGTCTCCATCAGCGATCATCGCTGTAAGCAGCTGTGTCTATTAATTTTGGTGCAGAGAAGACGGCTGGTGAAGTTCACTAAAGGTTGGTATCCCGTGATCTCGTAAATCACACATTAAAAAGTGCTGAATGTTCAGTGTCAATGTTGAATTTCCGTCCCGACTCCCTTAACAAGCGATGACGCTTTCTTTATAAAGTTAATTAGTCGCAAGTTTGCGGTATGTAGTTGGGTTGTCGGGGTCAAAACACTATGTAGCAGCTGTAGCAAGAAATAAAGTTATAAGTAACGTTATGTCATTTTTTTTACTCTTACACTGAATGTTTGCTGCTTCAATCCAGATGAGTATTGAACAATATTTTCCGCGATTGAAAAAGACACGCGTTGAGGATGAGGATCAGCCTGAACCAGAGGTATCGGTCTGAAACAGTCCGCAGTGTAATTAGCTATATAAGTTGTTTACAATATTTTCAGGCTTCAACCAGTGCTGCTCAAGCAGAAAGACAGGGTCAGGGAGAGAACGAGATAGAATTGATTATATTCAATATTATATTCAAGGTCAGTGAATTGACCTGACACACACACACACACACACACTAATGCCACGACAAACCCTTATCTTTCAAGAACAAGAACCAGGAGGAGCTCTTGTGTTTACTGGCAAGTGAGTTTGATGAGTGGGCCTACCTCTACCCCTGCCTGAGCCTTCTGGCAAGCATTGCTTTGGTTATCCCTGTTTCCTCTGTGAACTGTGAACGGGATTTCTCTGCAATGAACAGGGTAATAGCAATAAAAAATTCCCATTGTCTTTATATTGGTGCATTTTGCATTGATAATAATTTATCATTTTGCTTTATCTCCAGGTGAAAACAGACCTCAGGAACAAACTGCAAGAGAACACCTGGCAGCTTGCTTGAGGATCTCCATCAATGGACCCTGTCCTGAGGACTTCCCTTATGATATGGCATTAAAATCTTTTTTTCGCCAGCCCCGAAAAATCAGGTGCTCTGATAAAACATGCAAACTTTGCAACAAGTAGGTTTATACAGCGTTAACAGTATTTATAGTGTAATATAGTGTTTATACACTATATTATACACCCCCCCCCGCCGACGACCACCACACATTGCCTTCAAACTTGTGGGAAACACTGCTCAATATGTGCATGCATGGCTCTAACGTCCTCAGTCAGAGGGAGCAGGTCCGGAGTGTTCCACTTGGCTTGCCGGAGGGTCTGTAGGGCAGCAGAAGAAACACAGACGTCCCACCTCTTCTCAAAAAGCAGCCGGCTTCGTTGGAGGTTTTTAATAAATAGTTCATCAACACAATGCTCCATTTTTGAGTCACATTCAAGAATATCTGCTAGCTTTCTGAGGCTATGGCCGAGTTTGAGGGCCAAGGATGGAGTCTTGTATTGATTTGTTTCCTCATCATATCCAGCCACAGACCTGACTGCATCAATCACATGGTTAAAGTTGGAAGGAATAAAGAAATCCTTAATTGTTTTCAGTTTCCCTGCAGTTTTTGCTTCGTTAATTAACCTACCGACTTCTCTCATTTTCTGCCTAATGTAATCATGCTTAGTCTTATCATGCCCGTGTTTTAAGTACAGGTGCTCTCCGAGTCTCAGAATCCCCTTTTCTGCTTTGACAACACCCGTGACCTCATCCTGATGCATTGCCCAAATTAAAGAGCACAGCTTTTTGCTGATGCCCTCCGGTACAGGCTGGGCTAGGGAGCAGAGGGACTGGACCCTACTTCTACCTGGTTTAGCCTGGTTTAGCCTGGTTTAGCCTGGGCATCTTTCTGTGAAAGCCGGCACCTGGCCACATGCCTCCACAGCGACTTTCGCTTAAGCAATGCCCCACAGTCTATACAGTGCAAAAACTCACTGGATTTAACTGGGCAATTTGGCTGTTTAGCTGGGACTAAAGTTCCAATGCCGGCCTTTAAAACCTCAAAATTGTGCTCACGGTTTCCACTATTCCTGATCAAATCAAACTGAAGTTTACGTGCTTTAGACTTCACAGGTAGAGCCAATGCTCTGGCTACGTCACTTTCATTTCCATGTTTTCTAGTCAAATGACGGGACATTTTGTGGCAGGACATTGAACAGTAGAGGCAGAAGTGTCTCTTGCTGTAAACCCTGCCCCCATTTTTCTTCTTTTGCAGCTGCATGATAACAATCTTATTTGCCTTTGGTTCGTCACTTTCCGAGTCTTGAAGAAAAGTGTTTTTGATTTTTCTTTTTCCATACTTTTTTACAGGGTTCTTCTTGACAGTTAAATCGTCAGAATCTGAGTCGACTTCATCAATTAGGGACTCTTGACTAAGCTGCACAAACAACAAATAATTTGTAATCATTCTATATAACAATTTGAAGTCATAACTTGTAGTCAGCACTTACCAGTGGTTTGTAAGCGTGCGCTTCAGTGTGCTGCTCTGTGATTGGCTGCAGCCTAATGAACCACACACTTGCACCTTTTCTAGCCTGACACCTGATTTCCTCTGTTGTGCTGCTCCATGATTGGCTCCAGCCTCTGTTGTGCTTCTCCATGATTGGCTCCAGCCTCTGTTGTGCTGCTCCATGATTGGCTCCAGCCTCTGTTGTGCTGCTCCATGATTGGCTCCAGCCTCTGTTGTGCTGCTCCATGATTGGCTCCAGCCTCTGTTGTGCTTCTCCATGATTGGCTCCAGCCTCTGTTGTGCTGCTCCATGATTGGCTCCAGCCTGCTGGACTGAAATTGCCCCAGTGTGCCCCTCCCTGATATCCCGCAACCCACCACCAGGGTTCCGACACATAACACACTTTTTTCAGGAAAGTAAACCTCCAGGGGTCCTTTCCATATTTTTACAGAGACTGCATAAGGACCGTTAGAAAAGCATTACCCATTGATTATTAAGCTTGGACCAGTGGGGTCCGGTGTTCGGGCCCCACCACGTAAAACCAGTCCCCATGACGTGAGCGGAATCTCAGGTTATGGAACCCACTAGGAGTTGAAAACAAGTGCACACACACACACACACACACACACACACACACACACACACACACACACACCTTTTCAGCCCAAAAACAACACGAGCCTTTATACAACATTTTCAAATCTTAAACTACATCTTCCACAATAATAACGGACTCAGTTCTGCAGTTTGTGGTTTCATGTTTTTCTCATTTCAGCAGCGAGCCGTTCTTCTGTGTGTGTTTTTTCTTGGTGAGTTAAAAACATCAGTTTCTCTGCTTCGTCACATCCAGCCACAAACTGCTCCACTCACACTCTGTTCCTTTCAGCGAGCTGAGAAAGCAGTGTGTGTCCAAAGTACACAATAATCAGAAACAGTGCTTTGTTTGAGTGACGCAGTTGTATGTTTTAGACACACAACTCTGAGTGTAGTTCAAACCCTGCACTGTGTGTACTTATAATAATGTACGCACAATACTGTACTTTCTTTTAGTGATATTTTAGGGTTTCAAAGCCAGAACATGCTCCATTATAATTATTAAATAAGATTTACAGCGTTAGTAATTCACTTTCATTATTCATTAAAATCACTTCAGTGTAACTTCGATCTTTGTCTCTGTCGGACAAACAGGAAGTACGCAAAAGAACTGACCTCAGACCCTCGGAACCTGACCTCAGACTCTGACCTCAGACCCTGACCTCAGACCCTGACCTCAGACCCTCGGAACCTGACCTCAGACCCTGACCTCAGACCCTGACCTCGGGCCCTGACCTCAGACCCTGACCTCAGACCCTGACCTCAGACCCTGACCTCGGGCCCTGACCTCAGACCCTCGGAACCTGACCTCAGACCCTGACCTCAGACCCTGACCTCAGACCCTGACCTCGGGCCCTGACCTCAGACCCTGACCTCAGACCCTGACCTCAGGCCCTGACCTCGGGCCCTGACCTCGGACCCTGACCTCAGACCCTGACCTCAGACCCTGACCTCGGGCCCTGACCTCAGACCCTGACCTCAGACCCTGACCTCGGGCCCTGACCTCAGACCCTGACCTCAGACCCTGACCTCAGACCCTGACCTCAGACCCTGACCTCAGACCCTGACCTCAGACCCTGACCTCAGACCCTGACCTCGGGCCCTGACCTCAGACCCTGACCTCAGACCCTGACCTCAGACCCTGACCTCAGACCCTGACCTCAGACCCTGACCTTGGGCCCTGACCTCGGGCCCTGACCTCGGGCCCTGACCTCGGGCCCTGACCTCAGACCCTGACCTCAGACCCTGACCTCAGACCCTGACCTCAGACCCTGACCTCAGACCCTGACCTCAGACCCTGACCTCAGACCCTGACCTCAGGCCCTGACCTCAGGCCCTGACCTCGCACAGGCAGTGGTCAGCCACTCTGAGGGTACGGTTCAGAGGTTTGTGTTGCCTTCAAGGGTTTGTGTTGCCTTCAAGGGTTTGTGTTGCCTTCGGGGGTTTGTGTTGCCTTTAGGGGTTTGTGTTGCCTTTAGGGGTTTGTGTTGCCTTTAGGGGTTTGTGTTGCCTTTAGGGGTTTGTGTTGCCTTTAGGGGTTTGTGTTGCCTTTAGGGTTCAGGGGTTTGTGTTGCCTTCAGGGGTTTGTGTAGCCTTCAGGGGTTTGTGTTGCCTTCAGGGGTTTGTGTAGCCTTCAGGGGTTTGTGTAGCCTTCAGGGGTTTGTGTAGCCTTCAGGGGTTTGTGTTGCCTTCAGGGGTTTGTGTAGCCTTCAGGGGTTTGTGTAGCCTTCAGGGGTTTGTGTTGCCTTCAGGGGTTTGTGTTGCCTTCAGGGGTTTGTGTTGCCTTCAGGGGTTTGTGTTGCCTTCAGGGGTTTGTGCCATTACTGACCCACTCACAGTGATCCTCAAGCTCTGGGAGGTGCTTCTACTAAAGACAACATTATTCAGGCTTCACTGTGTCGTGTTACTCTTTAGAAAGATAAAGCAGAATGTAACAGATATAAAGTTTTCCAATATGACCATAATAAACAGCTGGGACCATGTGTCCTTCAGGGAGCTGGTAAACTACAAAACCAATGATATTTCAAAGGGATTAGTTTATCCATCCATCCATCTTCTTCCCCTTAATCCATGTCTGGGTCGGGGGTGGCAGTCAGAGCACCAGCCCCTCACTGATCCTCCTGCAGGTGCTGAGTCCACAGGAGCTGAGATCTTTCAGTGGGGGCTTCAGGCAAAGTGGGGTTAAGTGTCTTGCCCAAGGACACAACGACAGCAGTCATCAGTGGGAGTCGTGAAGTAGGTCTCATGGTGGGCTAGAACCCACGACCTTCAGGCTCAAAGGCCTGTGCTCTACCAACTGAGCTACTGTCGCCCGATTAGTTTAGCATAGGTCCAAACTAAGGCCTGCAGAGTCACCCAGCCAACTTCAGCCCTGCCAAAATAGGCATATTATGTGTTGGTGGTTTATGATTGTGTCCCAAAATTACGTAAAAGGAGCTAATGAGACAGTATTATATTTGGACATTTTTCAGACCATTTTTGGACAACACTAACAACAACAAATATGAAGTCCATTCACAAGAGGTGAAAGAAGATATTTAAAATGGAGATTAGTTCCTTCAGTTCCTCTGGTCCTTGACCTAAAGAAAAACCATGCAATTTCTAAACATTTACTGCGTCTGCCAGTCTGGGCAGTGACTAAATGTTTATGTTTCACAATTATTATTACTTAATATAATTTCAATATTACGTGTTGAATACTGTGCACTGTAACTTAAAACATGTGTCAGAAAAGACTTTCAGGCGGATTCTCTGAGGACGCCCTGGTTTCCCACAGACGCTCGTCCCTGAAGTGGTCCTGCTGCAACAGCCAAACCAAAACAGAGACTCCGGTCCCTCCGGTCCCTCCGGCCCCTCCAGCCCCTCTGGTCCCTCTGGTCCCTCTAGCCTCTCCAGCCCCTCTGGTCCCTCCAGCCCCTCTGGTCCCTCCAGCCCCTCTGGTCCCTCTGGTCCCTCCAGCCTCTCCAGCCCCTCTGGTCCCTCCAGTCCCTCCGGCCCCTCTGGTCCCTCCAGCCTCTCCAGCCACTCTGGTCCCTCCAGCCTCTCTGGTTCCTCCAGCCCCTCTGGTCCCTCCAGCCTCTCCAGCTCCTCTGGTCCCTCTAACCTCTCCAGCCCCTCTGGTCCCTCTAACCTCTCCAGCCCCTCTGGTCCCTCCAGTCCCTCCGGCCTGTTCCCACGGATCTGTATCGGGACATCTCTCTCACACTGTGGATATTCTTAGGCCTGGAGCTCGGTTTGTGTGGAGTGAAAACTATAAATCAAATGCAGAAAACTGGAAAGCTCGAGAGGATCCAGGCAGTTTCAGTGTCACACACATGCACAGGGCACACCACAGCCCGGCCTGGCCCAGCCTGGCCCGGCCCAAACAGCTCCACATCACTACAAGCGTCTTTAATCCACAGATCAAACAGGCCACAGATGGACAAACTCTTACAGCTGCTGCAGATGTCTTAACACCAGGGCTGCTCACAGACACCATCACGTCTTAATAACACAGACATGAATACTATGATGTTTTATTTCTGGTATTTACTCTTCACCCATCAGTTGTTGGCAGCTGTAACATGTCAAGGTAAAATACATCTCATTCACAATCGGCGCCGATGTGATGAACGTAGCCCTCTCTGTCCAAATGAATGCATGAACATTTACTAAATAAATCCAGGGCCGTGTCTGAACTTAAACCTCTCATCTCAGAAGTGTGACCTTGTTCTCTTGACACACCTTCATGCTCATACTTCGATCCTTCTCTTCCCTGGGACAGGGGGGGGGTCCAGAGTCAGCCCCTCTCATCTCCAGCTCACATCATGTCAGCAAAACATCCTACTCAATAAATGTCCTGGTTCTAGCTCTTTGATGATTATAAGTATGAAGATGAACTAAACTAAACTTTCAACATCATTCTCCGATAATTAGCCACAAGAGGTCTCAGTCCCACTTTAGGGCTCCTGGTTCACTTTAGGGCTCCTGGTTCACTTTAGGGCTCCTGGTTCACTTTAGGGCTCCTAAAGATTACAACAACAGCGACAGTGGCTCAGTGTGTAGAGCAGTGGCCTTTGAGCCTGAAGGTTGTGGGTTCGAGACTTTCTCCACTGACTCCCACTGATGTCTGCTGTTGACACTTAACCTCTGGGAACAGCAGGAGCCACAGTGGGGCGGCTGCGGCTGTAAAGTGCCAAACTGTGGTTGTGTCCTTGGGCAAGACATTTCACCCCCATTGCCTAGAGTCTGGTGTGTGTGTGAATGGTTGGTGGTGGTCGGAGGGGCCGATGGCACAGACTGGTTGCCTCGCTTCTGTCAGTGTGCCCCAGGGCAGCTGTGGCTACAGTAGTAGTTTATCACCACCGTGTTTGGAGAGAGAGAATAATGATGTGAAGAGACTTTGAGAATCTGAAAAAGCAGTGTATAAAACCAATGTATTATTATTATTAATATTAGAATGACCACAGAAGTCTTAATTACACTAAGAGGGAGCTGCAAGTTTTTATTGCCACTCCTGGAAAGTTGGTTTAATAGTTTATAATATTCCTAATTCAAGTGACCATTATTCTGTCAGTCTGTGTTTCACCATGTGTCCATCTGGTTGTAAATCATGACCTTTAGTCTGAAGTGGCAATCCTGAATATTATGAAAGAACCTCCCTCTCCAGAGAGAACAACTACAACATATCAGCAGAATGACCGTATTTTATTTAAAGATAAATGAATGTTCAATATTTTTGTGGCTGTCAGTAATTTCAAGTGAAAACGTGGGGTTGGGTCACGGGCTCCTTTCAGCTCTCGTTGAATCGTGACATGCAGTAAAAGTCAGACACGTTTCAGATGAAATGTAAACAAACCCAACTCCTGATTCTGAGGCTTATAATGAGGCGCTGCTTTCCTTTGATTCTACTCTTTTCTCTCCTGGATCAGAGCAGACATGTGATGGAGGGAGAGGGAGGAGCTGCTGGTCCGGTGCAACAATGATATCACTCCCCCCGGGAACACAGAGGGTGACCTCATATCCTGCCCTGGGCCTCACTCGGACATCTGCCTCCGTCTCTCTGAGCCAGAGCTGACGCAAACAGGAGAGTCCGGCCACAGCTGCATGTCCTCTGCCACAGCTGCATGTCCTCTGCCACCGCTGCATGTCCTCTGCCACAGCTGCATGTCCTCTGCCACAGCTGCATGTCCTCTGCCACAGCTGCATGTCCTCTGCCACAGCTGCATGTTCTCTACAGTCTCTGCCACAGCTGCACGTCCTCTACAGTCTCTGCCACAGCTGCACGTCCTCTGCCACAGCTGCATGTTCTCTACTGTCTCTGCCACAGCTGCATGTCCTCTGCCACAGCTGCATGTCCTCTGCCACAGCTGCATGTCCTCTGCTACAGCTGCATGTTCTCTACAGTCTCTGCCACAGCTGCACGTCCTCTACAGTCTCTGCCACAGCTGCACGTCCTCTGCCACAGCTGCATGTTCTCTACAGTCTCTGCCACAGCTGCATGTTCTCTACAGTCTCTGCCACAGCTGCATGTTCTCTACAGTCTCTGCCACAGCTGCATGTTCTCTACAGTCTCTGCCACAGCTGCATGTTCTCTACAGTCTCTGCCACAGCTGCATGTTCTCTACAGTCTCTGCCACAGCTGCATGTTCTCTACAGTCTCTGCCACAGCTGCATGTTCTCTACAGTCTCTGCCACAGCTGCATGTTCTCTGCCACAGCTGCATGAATCAAGTCAAAGCCCGAGTGGATAAAGCAGTGTTTTCTCAGAGGACACTGAAGAAAATATCAAAATGAATAAAAAAGTATTAAAAAAGTTATTATCAGGTGCAACAGTCACTTCTGTGGTTTCTTCATATGTTCTCCCTACAGCCCCCAGACTCGGACCCTACAGCCCCCAGACTCGGACCCTACAGCCCCCAGACTCGGACCCTACAGCCCCCAGACTCGGACCCTACAGTAACCAGACTTAGACCCTACAGTAACCAGACTTAGACCCTACAGTAACCAGACTTAGGCCCTACAGTAACCAGACTTAGGCCCTACAGTAACCAGACTTAGGCCCTACAGTAACCAGACTTAGACCCTACAGTAACCAGACTTAGGCCCTACAGTAACCAGACTTAGGCCCTACAGTAACCAGACTTAGACCCTACAGTAACCAGACTTAGGCCCTACAGTAACCAGACTTAGGCCCTACAGTAACCAGACTTAGACCCTACAGTAACCAGACTTAGACCCTACAGTAACCAGACTTAGACCCTACAGTCCCCAGACTTAGGCCCTACAGTAACCAGACTTAGACCCTACAGTAACCAGACTTAGACCCTACAGTCCCCAGACTTAGACCCTACAGTAACCAGACTTAGACCCTACAGTAACCAGACTTAGACCCTACAGTAACCAGACTTAGACCCTACAGTAACCAGACTTAGACCCTACAGTAACCAGACTTAGACCCTACAGTAACCAGACTTAGACCCTACAGTAACCAGACTTAGACCCTACAGTAACCAGACTTAGACCCTACAGTCCCCAGACTTAGACCCTACAGTAACCAGACTTAGACCCTACAGTAACCAGACTTAGACCCTACAGTAACCAGACTTAGACCCTACAGTAACCAGACTTAGACCCTACAGTAACCAGACTTAGACCCTACAGTAACCAGACTTAGACCCTACAGTAACCAGACTTAGACCCTACAGTAACCAGACTTAGACCCTACAGTAACCAGACTTAGACCCTACAGTAACCAGACTTAGACCCTACAGTAACCAGACTTAGACCCTACAGTAACCAGACTTAGACCCTACAGTAACCAGACTTAGACCCTACAGTCCCCAGACTTAGACCCTACAGTAACCAGACTTAGACCCTACAGTAACCAGACTTAGACCCTACAGTAACCAGACTTAGACCCAGACCCGGACTCTCCGGTACCGCAGCTGCTCCGTGTGTAACTCGAGCCAGAGTCATGTATTCCACATTTAGCTCCAGAACAAACTGGAGCTATTTCTGCAGCACAAAAACAAAGAGGAGGCAGCAGGAAGTGGATCCAGTTTAAGTAAATAGATTTAGCTCCTGATGCTGCAGATGCCACAACAATAAACTCCCTGATGGCCATAAGCATTTCCTCAAACAAACCGCCCCAAATGTTCCCAAATGTTGATCCAAACGTCATGAGGCATTCAAGACCACATGATTGATTTCATCACGCTGCGCACGAACCGGATACAGAACAAAAAGGCAATATTATACTTTTTTACTTTGTGTTTTTAGGGCACAATATAAAGATTTATTTTTAAAGTAATCCATAATATATTTCAAAAGTACATACATAAATTATACTATTATGTTTTAGGAATAATAAGTTAAACATATACAATGAAACCTTTCTGCGAGAGCTGGGTGTCTAAACTTTTAGAAAGAGGGCGACTATCCTTATGACAAATAAGGATATGTCACAGCGACATTACGCCATGTTTGGAATTTTGTGACACAATCAAAAAATTGGTCTGTATATACAAATACGTTGACCACTGGATTTCAAAGGTTCTGCACTTTACATCAAATATTGGTGGAGCTAAAGTTGGCTGGATGACAGAGTTAAAGTTAAAGAGGAGGATGTTCCTGAATATTATGAAAGAACCTCCCTCTCCAGAGAGAACAACTACAACATATCAGCAGAATGACCGTATTTTATTTAAAGATAAATGAATGTTCAATATTTTTGTGGCTGTCAGTAATTTCAAGTGAAAACATTGTTCAACAGATTCAGACAAAACCAAACAGAAAACACACACGTCCTGAACATTAAAATAATCATCCAGTTGTTTCTGTCTCTGTGCGGCCAGTTCTAATATTAATCAAATCTCATTTGAGGGACAAGATCATTCATTTGCGGGCCGGATCTGGCCCTCGGGCCTTGACTTTGACACTCATGAGATGAGATTATCCACCCAGAAAGTAAAATATATTATACATACAATCACAGAGTGGGCCTAAGTTTGGACACCCCTCCTAGAATAATTGTAAAAAACATCCCATTTTGATCATTTCAAGTCAATTATCATCATTCTATAAAACATTCTTTCTAGACAAAGGTAGAACTGAACAGTACGATGACAATATGTTATAAATGTATAATATAATAATATAAAATATACTAAAAGTGGCCTTTAAACATAAAGTGTTCTGAAGTGAAAGCTTCTACTCCAGGACTAAACACAGAAACATGTCTGCAGCTGCCGAGGACCACATGGTTTTGCTGTTGCTCATTTGTCCACTTCAGAGTGAGTCTAACCCAAACAGTCGTCAGTCTGACTCCGAGCTCTCCAAAAACATGTGTGAAAAACTGTTCACACTGTACCACAACTGACATCCTATTTAGATGCATGTCACGCAGAAAACTCAACTCTTTACTCTCCGTAGCGTCGCTTGGAGAGACTTTACTGAAACTTAACATGGCAAAAGACCTTAGGCCAAAAAGGAGGTCTGAGGGAAAGCCCCTCACTCTGGACACATGAGAGGGTTGTATGGATCAGAGAGAGAAGACGACACACTCAGACCTCCACGGACAAAGACCGTCTCTAACCCTGCAGCTATTCAGGCTTTTGGTAATGACAGCCCAAACTTTCCTGAGCCCAATCCATCACGGAGCCAGCCACCAACCAAGAGTATCATGTCGCTTTCCACTATTTTTACCACACCGCTTCCGGCTGTTGCGTAAAACAACATGACGGGCGTCTTAAATACATACACTGTGCATGGGCCGCGAGTCCATGATGTGCTGTATGGTTTGGCCAGACGCCGCTCAACAACACTCAGATGAGATGGTAACGCAGCATTGCTAAGTCTTACTCATGGATCACAAACGGCTTTGGCCGAACAGTTGGTGTTCGTGAAACGAAGGCAGTGTGTGTTTCAAGGATGATGGTTCTATTATAGACCGGCGGGGACGGACTGGGGACTGACTCCCACTGATGTCTGCTGTCGTTGTGTCCTTGGGCAAGACACTTCACCCACTTTGCCTTTAAGGAGCGCTGAAGTAATGTTCGCTGCTTGCCTTGATGTGTGTGTATATATATATATATATATATATATATATATATATATATACACACACATGTATATGTCTGTATATATACACATGTATATGTATGTATATATACACAGTACACAGTATATATGTGTATGTATATATACACAGTACACAGTATATATGTATGTGTATATATACACAGTACACAGTATATATGTATGTATATATACACAGTACACAGTATATATGTATGTATATATACACACAGTACACAGTATATATGTGTATGTATATATACACAGTACACAGTATGTATTTGTGTGTATATATACATACACACACATGTATGTGTATGTATATATACACAGTATGTATGTGTATGTATATATACACAGTACACAGTATATATGTGTATGTATATATACATACACATGTATGTGTATGTATATATACACAGTATATATGTGTATGTATATATACATACACATGTATGTGTATGTATATATACACAGTATATATGTGTATGTATATATACACAGTACACAGTATATATGTGTATGTATATATACATACACAGTATATATGTATGTGTATATATACACACAGTACACAGTATATATGTGTAGGTATATATACACAGTACACAGTATATATGTATGTATATATACACACAGTACACAGTATATATGTGTATGTATATATACACAGTATATATGTGTATGCATCAAACTGAAACGTCCCCATTGTGGACGAATTAAAGACCTTCTTGATGAAAGGATAAAAAGCTAATGGTCCAAACGAACAGTGGTCCCCAACCTTTTTGAGCCGTGTCACAAATTTGTCATCGCAAAAAAGTCACATGACAAACCCGCCGCTGATTCAGAAGTGAAACTCTACAGTCTTTATTGACAAAAGCAACAAGTCATTCTCATCATTGTGTGTTATTTAGAAAATCAAACGCAACTTTCTAATCATCTCACATTTTATTTTCAGATGATTTTGACCAAGCAGGGGATGGTGGATCATTTCCAAGGCTCACAAATAAACATTTAAAACACTGTAATAGGGCTGCACGATATTGGGAATGAGTGCGATATTCGATATGAGTGTTTAGTAGTGCAATAACAATATTATTGCAATATTTGTGTCTTTCACCTAAAATCTCATCTGCTTTGAAACACAAGACAAATAACATTAATAACATTCAAATGCATATATTTATATATTTGATTGTTGTTCTTGTTGAATGTGGATGTGTCTGTTTTGTTGTCTTTAATGAAGGAATAATATATGTTTCAGCTCAACACTAATAGAATATCATGGGGAAACTCTGACCCTAACCCTGTCTGTTTATAGATGCTCAATGAGCCCAAGAGGGAAGTGCTCACGGCTCCTCGTGACTTTGACTGCTTTAGTTCTGTAACCATTCAAACTCAGATATGTGCCATAACGAAGACGATTCCGATGCCTTCATTCACAGTTAGAACAGTCGTTTAGCATAGCACCCATGTTAGCACAGACTGATATGCTACACTGTCATTTAGGTAGACCTCAGATCTCCAAACTGCAGAAGAGTAAATACACTTTTAGCGCGCCACATGTGCAAGATTTTCCAGACGATCAGACGGAAAAACATTACAGCTAAATGTCGGAATGGCTCACAATAAAGCAGACAATGGAAGCGCGTTACAAAAGCTGTGTTAAATACGACTTGGACCTTGTGGTCGAATCCCAGGCCCATATAAACATCTGTCTGCCCAAACTTTGGAGCTACATATCTGTTTGAATCCAGGAAAAACAGATGTGTAAAAACCCAAAAGAGAATCTGGGTTGGATCAAGGCAGCGCTATAGATTTGACTCATATGTTCTTCTCCGACAGTTATTATGAGTTGTGCAACAGCAGAAGGTCTTGTGATCATAACTGCTGACTCGGCAGGTTTGTCAGCAAAATATAAACTCTTTCAATGTTGGATGTCAGCCTCGCCAGAGAAGACTTGTGGATGACAGATAGTGCTGGGTTTGTGGAGGGATGGGGCTGATCTTAGGTCTACTTTCAAAAGGAATCTTACTAATGCCTTTTAGAATTTGCTCAAAAGTTCAGTAAGTAAGTAATGTTTAAAGGCACACCGCGGACTTTGTGACCTAAAGAGTTGACACATATGAGTTATTTTATATGAATACTTGGGCCAATATACAGCGCTTGACACTTGCAATGCTCCGAGCGGGGCTGCCCTCTTGAAATACCGCCCATGTAAGTTTTGAGCAGACGGACCGTCTGCCACCAGGTCACGTGACTTGGAAGAAACACTTGCTTTACGGCTACAGGCGCTGATATACTCATGGAGCTAAGGCTTTTGCTACTCATTTTTCACCTGCTCGACTCCTGGTCATGGCTGAGGCAAGGAAAAAATTTAAACCTTCGGAGGAGGCTAAAAAGAGGAAACGCGAAAGGGATCGTGCTGTAAGCTGCATGTCTGTATGAGCGCTGCTCTTCACCTGGTTCCTGGATGTCATCGACTGCAAAGATGTCATTCCACGCAGCACGAGCTAGACGCAGAACTCCCTCATCCAGGATATAGAAGTCCATGTGTGGTAGATTACTAATGCAGCGGTCTGGAGGCTGACCACAGCAGAGTCTCTCAATATCTGTAGGCATGTCTCTACAGTTTGAACACACACACCAGTGCATGCTGTCTGAATACACACTCAAAAGACACCGGCTGACTGTTTGTTGACTTTTGCGACAGTGCTGAGTTGCTTGTGGCCACTAGGGGCGCTAAACGTGAAAGTTGCAGGTCTAGCGCCCCTAGTGGCCAAGAGTTACACGGTGTGCCTTTAATTATATAGAGCCTTTCTCAGACCAGAGTCAAAGCAGTTTACAATTGTGGGCATTAGTCTGTCACTCCACACAGAGATGGGAGGGGCCAGTACAGGAGGCACAGAACTATTGTACATGATTTTAGTGGTAGGGGAAACCGGAGCACCCGCAGGAAACCTACGTAGACACAGGGAGAACATGCAAACTCCACTCAGAAAGGCCCTGGTCTGACCGAGATTTGAAACCCAGGACTTTCTTGTTGAGAAGCGAGAAGGGCCTGGGTTCTTAGCCACTGTGCCGCCTAATTATTTTGAGACTGATAAGAACGGAATGCAAATAGAATTCTATAATGGTTTTCTAACTTCGTATAATCCCATTTCAGACACATGGCTTCATTGACGTATGTATATTTCACATGTTTTCATTGTGGCCGAGCTGATGTGGTAATGGTTCTAACTACAGACCAGTTTGGACTTAGTGAGTACATTGTCAGGCTGGAACAGGAAAGACCCTCCACTGCTGCCAGAAAGTTCACCATTGTATCAAAGGTCCACTATCGGCCTTTTATAGAAAGAGACTGTTTATGAAACTCTCTCCACAGTCAAAAAGGTTTTCAGCACAAGATTGTGTTACTTAAAACTCTGCGAAATAGCTCACTTGATGTTCAGCCAGTTTCCTGTTACTTTGAGAAGCTAAAGTCATGTTCTAATGACGTAAAAAGGCAGAAAAGAACTACCATGGACGGGGAAAGGACAGACTCTCTCTTGATACAGTTTGTGATAGAAATAACCAGCTTCTTTAATGATGGATTTAAGGTCTTATGAAACAGCAGCAGGACACATGGATGCATCAGCGCAGATGCAGACTTTATAATAATCACATCCAGGCAGCTCGAGTAAACGCAGCGTGACAGAAGCTGATGTTGTGCTTTACCTTCGGTTGGATCCTGCTCAGTCCAGCTCCAGCTCTTTACCAGATATGCTCCGATCTGTGGACAGAAAGCCAACATTTATCATTACCCCTGCTCCGGTTTCCTTTGCTCGATCCCCGTCCGGCTACAGCGAGAAACCAAAAAGGCCTCTGACTGTTTGGTTTGTCCTTTCGCAGCCAAAGCCCAAATATTTAGGCTCCGAAGAAGTTAACAAGTGGCTCATTATGAGGAGCTCTCTGTTCAAAACGGTTTCCAAAGCAAAGGGCTGAATATACAACCGCCCGACAGACGCACACTGTCTCTGTGAATATACAACCGCCCGACAGACGCACACTGTCTCTGTGAATATACAACCGCCCGACAGACGCACACTGTCTCTGTGAATATACAACCGCCCGACAGACGCACACTGTCTCTGTGAATATACAACCGCCCGACAGACGCACACTGTCTCTGTGAATATACAACCGCCCGACAGACGCACACTGTCTCTGTGAATATACAACCGCCCGACAGACGCACACTGTCTCTGTGAATATACAACCGCCCGACAGACGCACACTGTCTCTGTGAATATACAACCGCCCGACAGACGCACACTGTCTCTGTGAATATACAACCGCCCGACAGACGCACACTGTCTGTGAATATACAACCGCCCAACAGACGCACACTGTCTGTTAATATACAACCGCCCGACAGACGCACACTGTCTTTGTGAATATACAACCGCCCGACAGACGCACACTGTCTTTGTTAATATACAACCGCCCGACAGACGCACACTGTCTTTGTGAATATACAACCGCCCGACAGACGCACACTGTCTCTGTGAATATACAACCGCCCGACAGACGCACACTGTCTCTGTGAATATACAACCGCCCGACAGACGCACACTGTCTCTGTGAATATACAACCGCCCGACAGACGCACACTGTCTCTGTGAATATACAACCGCCCGACAGACGCACACTGTCTCTGTGAATATACAACCGCCCGACAGACGCACACTGTCTCTGTGAATATACAACCGCCCGACAGACGCACACTGTCTCTGTGAATATACAACCGCCCGACAGACGCACACTGTCTCTGTGAATATACAACTGCCCGACAGACGCACACTGTCTCTGTGAATATACAACCGCCCGACAGATGCACACTGTCTCTGAATATACAACCGCCCGACAGACGCACACCGTCTCTGAATATACAACCGCCCGACAGACGCACACTGTCTCTGTGAATATACAACCGCCCGACAGACGCACACTGTCTCTGTGAATATACAACCGCCCGACAGACGCACACTGTCTCTGAATATACAACCGCCCGACAGACGCACACTGTCTTTGTGAATATACAACCGCCCGACAGACGCACAGTCTGAATATACAACCGCCCGACAGACGCACACTGTCTTTGTGAATATACAACCGCCCGACAGACGCACACTGTCTCTGTGAATATACAACCGCCCGACAGACGCACACTGTCTCTGAATATACAACCGCCCGACAGACGCACAGTCTGTGAATATACAACCGCCCGACAGACGCACACTTTCTTTGTGAATATACAACCGCCCGACAGACGCACACTTTCTTTGTGAATATACAACCGCCCGACAGACGCACACTGTCTTTGTGAATATACAACCGCCCGACAGACGCACACTGTCTTTGTGAATATACAACCGCCCGACAGACGCACACTGTCTTTGTGAATATACAACCGCCCGACAGACGCACACTTTCTCTGTGAATATACAACCGCCCGACAGACGCACACTGTCTCTGTGAATATACAACCGCCCGACAGACGCACACTGTCTCTGTGAATATACAACCGCCCGACAGACGCACACTGTCTCTGTGAATATACAACCGCCCGACAGACGCACACTGTCTCTGTGAATATACAACCGCCCGACAGACGCACACTGTCTCTGTGAATATACAACCGCCCGACAGACGCACACAGTCTCTGTGAATATACAACCGCCCGACAGACGCACACTGTCTCTGTGAATATACAACCGCCCGACAGACGCACACTGTCTCTGTGAATATACAACCGCCCGACAGACGCACACTGTCTCTGTGAATATACAACCGCCCGACAGACGCACACTGTCTCTGTGAATATACAACCGCCCGACAGACGCACACTGTCTCTGTGAATATACAACCGCCCGACAGACGCACACTGTCTCTGTGAATATACAACCGCCCGACAGACGCACACTGTCTCTGTGAATATACAACCGCCCGACAGACGCACACTGTCTCTGTGAATATACAACCGCCCGACAGACGCACACTGTCTCTGTGAATATACAACCGCCCGACAGACGCACACTGTCTCTGTGAATATACAACCGCCCGACAGACGCACACTGTCTCTGTGAATATACAACCGCCCGACAGACGCACACTGTCTCTGTGAATATACAACCGCCCGACAGACGCACACTGTCTCTGTGAATATACAACCGCCCGACAGACGCACACTGTCTCTGTGAATATACAACCGCCCGACAGACGCACACTGTCTCTGTGAATATACAACCGCCCGACAGACGCACACTGTCTCTGTGAATATACAACCGCCCGACACTCATCCTCTGCTCTCCACGACGCAGGGTTTTCAGGGTTGACTGTGCGTTCCATACAGATGTAGAGAATAAAATCTAAATAAAAACAATAATAAAGGCAAGTAAATGATGAAGAGTTTGTTTAAAGAGTTGTAAGGAGCAGAAGCTGTTTATGTCGCACAACTCACACTGTACAATTGTGTTCTTAAAGGACTATGGACTTCAGAAGGCAGCTGTCAACACAACACATGCACGGTCAGCAGGTGGCACTACACTGTAAATCTTTGTGTGTGTCTCTGTGCCTCTGTGTGTGTGCGTGTGTGTCTTTGTTATGTGTGTGCTTGCCTCTGTGTGTGTGCATGTGTGTGTCCTGCTGAGCCTGCTGAAAATGTGTGATCTATAAATAAACAGTCCTCCACATCCACACTGGTGCCATCTCTGTGGTTCGGGTTAAAACAATAATTGCAGAACAAAGTTATCGGCCTCCTCCGACTTCATCCACAGAACGATCCTAAACACAACTATAATATATATTTATTATACATAATATAATATAAATAATAACAATAATATAATAATAACCATGTGAGCGGGTCACATGGTCCAAAACACTCACAGCAGCCGTGGACTGGGATCATTAGCAGCTTTCATATGATCAGAGCTGAAACAAGCAATGTTTTGTTTTTACACACACACCTTTTAATATTAACGTGTGTGTAAGTTTAGATCAAGTTGTTCAGTAAAGACAGAACAATTCTGGAAGAAACCATTTTGATCCAAAGAGACTTTATGGATCCCTGTGGGAGAAATGCAGGTGTTCAGAGCAGCAAAAATAAATAAAATGGATAATTCTAAAAATAAAACAATAGTAATCATCTTTTTTGTTTTCAAACCTCAGCACCACAATCAAGGATACATTGTTTTGCAAATTCTTAACCGAGACAAGCAACGAGGTCAGGGATGTGAACCCACCATGGTGAACACGAACACTGCTAATACTCTAGAAAACAATATTTCTAAAACTCAAAGTGCCACAGACTGTAGCTCCTTCTTTAAGACCAAAGTGCCACAGACTGTAGCTCCTTCTTTAAGACCAAAGTGCCACAGACTGTAGCTCCTTCTTTAAGACCAAAGTGCCACAGACTGTAGCTCCTTCTTTAAGACCAAAGTGCCACAGACTGAGCTCCTTCTTTAAGACCAAAGTGCCACAGACTGTAGCTCCTTTAAGACCAAAGTGCCACAGACTGTAGCTCCTTCTTTAAGACCAAAGTGCCACAGACTGTAGCTCCTTCTTTAAGACCAAAGTGCCACAGACTGTAGCTCCTTCTTTAAGACCAAAGTGCCACAGACTGTAGCTCCTTCTTTAAGACCAAAGTGCCACAGGCTGTAGCTCCTTCTTTAAGACCAAAGTGCCACAGACTGTAGCTCCTTCTTTAAGACCAAAGTGCCACAGACTGTAGCTCCTTCTTTAAGACCAAAGTGCCACAGACTGTAGCTCCTTCTTTAAGACCAAAGTGCCACAGACTGTAGCTCCTTCTTTAAGACCAAAGTGCCACAGACTGTAGCTCCTTCTTTAAGAGTCTGTCATTTCCTGCATTAAACCTGTTTGACCTGTCCACAGACACTCACACTCCAAACTCCACTAAGACCAAAGCTGTCAAGGGACAACAGTGTAGACCTGCACCAGGCTGGGAAGACTCTGCAACAGGTAAGCAGCTTGGTGTGAAGAAATCAACTGTGGAGCAATTATTAGAAAATGAAAAACATACAACACACTGACAACCTCCTCCTCTGGGGCTCCATGCAAGAATATATTTGGAAACTTGACTTGGCTTTGGATTTCTATGATGATGAAACATTTGAATATATTTTGTTGCAAAAATATTAGATCCGTCAGAATGGTGCCAGAATATGGTCTTGTTTAGGTTAAACAAAAGAGAACATTTATCTGATACAATACAAGATGAAAAGCTGTAACAAATGTGTATGTTGAGCTGCAGTAAAAACTATAATTACAATAAAAGAAAAACTAATTCAATGATGGCTAAGATAAGACAAGACTTAGACATTGACAAGCTACGACTGTTTATTAATCACTATAAAGGACAGATTACTGCCACAGATCGACTTCAGACACGTTGAACATCCGTAAAAATGACAAACATAACAATTACAAACTGCTCCGTGGCTCGTCACAACAGTCCGTGTGGTGGAGGAAACCCCCGTGAGCAGGAGGGGCTGGGTTCACGTTACAATCATCCACAGACCAAAGCAACATGTGAGACATAACGATCCTGCATCAGATGAAGACCGCAGGAAAAGTCCTATTTTATACAATTAAATCCCTTTGGATGAGTCACGGTGGGTGGATCCGAAATGAAGTGATCCCATATGCAACCCAGAAACTTATCAATACACTTGTACTTGTCGCTGTGAGAAGTTTGGCATCTCCGACTCATCTCTCCGTGAGTAAGAGGAAACAGATGAGCGAATGCTAATCTCGAGCGCCGTGTCTTAGCACTGGGTTCGCTGCTCGTTGTTCTGAAAGGCCCTTGTTGTCTGCTCCAGTGGCTCAGGCTTTAATGTGGTCTGAGCAGAAGGATTGAAGTGGTTGTGACGTTGCACTTTACACATTTCACTGCAGGAAACAGAAAACTGATGTGTCATTCAAAATGGTTCCCGTAAATGTGTGTTTACTGCGAGGAAAAACATGAGGGAAGATGATTCATAAACTGGACATCTCCGTGTCTCAGTATCGACAGTTTGGACCCATTTAGACCACGCCAGCTTTGGTTTTTAACATCTTTGTCTTGCCCAAGGACACAACGACAGCAGTTATCAGTGGGAGTCGTGAAGTAGGTCTTACGGTGGGATCGAACCCAGGACCTTCAGGCCCAGAGCCACTGTGGGACTCAGAAAAAGAATCATATAAAACAGACCTGTCCCAGTGTCGGCTTCTGTCTGATTTTAGAGGAAAATCCATTGAAAGTGTTTAGATGAGATTTTATTTTTTATCTTCATTATTGTGGAAAGAAAAGGCAGTTCTTGTTGTTACAACAGTAAAATGTCAAACTTTACTTTTATAATAAACTTGATACTGATTTATATAAACTCATTTTATCGGGACAATAAAAGGTCAGCCACAAACAATTACAACACATGGTTCTGACGCAGATAAAAAATCCTTCAGGAAAGGATTTTGAAAAGGTTTTCTTTCATACCAATCATTGCAACGTGCACACACACGTGCACACACACGTGCACACACACGCACAGGTGCACACACACACGCGCACACACACACGTGCACACACACGCGCACACACACGTGCACACACACACACACACACGCGCACACACACACGCGCACACACACACACGCGCACACACACACACGCGCACACACACACACACACGTGCACACACACGTGCACACACACACGTGCACACACACGTGTGCACACACACGTGCACACATACGTGCACACACACGTGCACACATACGTGCACACACACGTGCAAACACACGTGCACACACACGCGCACACACGCGCACACACACGTGCACACGCACGCACACACACACACGCACACACACGCGCACACACACGCGCACACACACGCGCACACACACGCGCACACACACATGCACACACACGCGCACACACACATGCACACACACACGTGCACACACACGTGCACACATACGTGCACACACACGTGCACACACACGTGCACACACACGTGCACACATACGTGCACACACACGTGCACACACACGCGCACACACACGCGCACACACACGTGCACACGCACGCGCACACGCACGCACACGTGCACACGCACACACACACGCGCACACACACATGCACACACACGCGCACACACAGACGCGCACACACACATGGAAGGTGAGCAGTTTTTATTCATATGGACTTTAAAATGTAAACACTGGCTCGCGTTCAGCAGACTGACTGTTCCTCAGATGGAGGTGCTGCAGTTGTAAAGGACAGGACCGTTTTAAGACCGAGTCCAGGTCCATGTGATTTCTTCCAGAGCTAATGAACTCCTGAGACCTATTTATGGAAAACAATAGAGTTATTGACTAAAGCTGTAACGAGCTTCAGGCTCAGAGCCTCATGAGCCTCTTTTTAATCACATTTTCTAAATAATGACTGAAGAATGTTTTTAACACCTTCACTAATGCTTCTGTGCACGTGGCACTGTTGGAAATGTTAAAGAGATTGTATCTGTGTTTGAAGTCGAGAGAGAGAAGCAGCAGCACATGGGTTCTACACACACAAGACCAGCGTCTCTGGACCACATAGTTTAGTCTAGAACAGCAGCAGCTGAAGGCCACAGACACACACCAGACACACAGCAGACACACACCAGACACACACCAGAGTGACACACACCAGAGTGACACACCAGAGTGACACACACCAGAGTGACACACACCAGAGTGACACACCAGAGTGACACACCAGAGTGACACACACCAGAGTGACACACACCAGACACACAACAGAGTGACACACACCAGAGTGACACACACCAGACACACACCAGAGTGACACACAACAGACACACACCAGAGTGACACACACCAGAGTGACACACACCAGACACACACCAGAGTGACACACACCAGAGTGACACACACCAGAGTGACACACACCAGAGTGACACACACCAGACACACACCAGAGTGACACACACCAGAGTGACACACACCAGAGTGACACACACCAGACACACACCCGAGTGACACACACCAGAGTGACACACACCAGACACACACCAGAGTGACACACACCAGACACACACCAGACACACACCAGAGTGACACACACCAGAGTGACACACACCAGAGTGACACACACCAGAGTGACACACCTGATGTTTATATCAGACCAAAAGCATGTGTTTTGGACTAAGACTCAAAAAGAACTGCACTACTGTATAAAGCGTCACTTATTCTCACATATAGAGGAACATAAATAAAATGTAATCAAACAAAAACCATTATTGCAACATCTTTGTGTTTTTTCTAGTCTTGGGAAAAGCAGATTAAATCATTTGAGTCCAGTGTAAAATTGCAGACCTTTGAATCAATCTTCTGCTGTTAGGGTTTGCCCGCACCATTCTGCCCAGTAACCAGTGCACCACGCTAACACGCTAACACGCTAACACGCTGCCTGCACATCCATGTCTGCACAGACGTCAGCTCGCATTACTGCTCCTGCTGCACTCACCCCGGGCTTCAGCAGCCTCTACATTCTCACGGACTTTTAGCTTCACTCTGAAAAACAAACGTGTTCAGCCTAAAGACGGGGATGAGGCCCCGGGGGATGAGGCCCCAGGGGATGAGGCCCCGGGGGATGAGGCCCCGGGGGATGAGGCCCTGGGGGATGAGGCCCCGGGGGACGATATGAAATTCTGACAAAAGGGTTTTATTTATTTATTTATTAACCTTTATTTAACCAGGAAAGTCCCATTGAGATTAAAAACCTCTTTTTCAAGGGAATCCTGGCCAAGAGGCAGCAAAATATACAGTTTAAGAATTACATACACATTACATACTCATTATAAAAAACATTTACAAGAGGTTGACTCAAGTGCTCTCACTTTGGACTTAAATTTGTTCAATGGAATAAGATCAGTTATTTTCCAGTCTTTTTGCAACGTGTTCCATGTAGAAGGAGCAGAGTGAACAAATGCCCTTTTTCCCAGTTCTGAACGGGCAAATGGAACAGTGAGCAACAAATGATCATTTGAACGCAAACTATAAGAGCCAACGCTCCTCCGTGAGATTAGGTTACAGATGTAAGAGGGCAGTAGACCAAGCATGGCTTTATAAATAAAAGTATACCAATGACTCTGCCTCCTGGAGGACAAAGAAGGCCATCCCACTCGAGAATACAGCTCACAATGATGGGTCAAGGCCCTACAGTTAGTAATGAACCTCAGAGAAGCATGATATACAGTGTCAATCTTGTGTAGACATTGAGCAGACGCGTTCATGTACAGCAGGTCTCCATAGTCTAAAATAGATACAAATGTTGCAGTGACAAGCTGCTTTTTTGCTTTAAAAGAAAGACAAAATTTATTTCAAAAGAAAAAGCCCAATTTGAGTTTAAGTTTTTTCACAAGATGAAAAAGATAAAAAAACTAAATTCTCCAGAAGTTATAAAGTCAGATTCTTTATGCTTCAGATGCAGCTGAGTTTGTCTGAATCCACATAAGAACCCTTTGATCTACAGTGTCACATGGAAATGCAGCTGATCAGAGACACACACACACACACAAACATACACACACACAGAGACACACACACACACACGCACACATATACACACAGAGACACACACATACACACATAAGCACACACACCGAGACACGCACACACACGCACACACATACACAGACACACACACACACACACCTGTCAGAAAGAATCACAGCCCAGAGCTTTACTCTTTTACTCAGCAGTGACTGAAACAAGGTCAGAGCCACACACTCATCTTTCCACTGGATACTACACACTCCTACCCCCAACCACTGCACCCCCCCCACTCCTACCCCCAACCACTGCACCACAGAGTGTACCCCCCCACTCCTACCCCCCCACTCCTACCCCCAACCACTGCACCACAGAGTGTACCCCCCCACTCCTACCCCCCCACTCCTACCCCCAACCACTGCACCACAGAGTGTACCCCCCCACTCCTACCCCCCCACTCCTACCCCCAACCACTGCACCCCCCCCACTCCTACCCCCAACCACTGCACCACAGAGTGTACCCCCCCACTCCTACCCCCAACCACTGCACCACAGAGTGTACCCCCCCACTCCTACCCCCAACCACTGCACCACAGAGTGTACCCCCCCACTCCTACCCCCAACCACTGCACCACAGAGTGTACCCCCCCACTCCTACCCCCAACCACTGCACCACAGAGTGTACCCCCCCCACTCCTACCCCCTCCAAAAGAAACAAGGCCGATATGAGCACACACATGTCGCAGTGTGCTCAGTCGTTTCAATTAAGAATCATTAATATGTGTTTTATTCATTGATGTTTCTTTCATGTTCAGACATAATTAAACATGTTATTATTGATCTGTGTATCCTGCCACGACACACAGCTCCTTCTGCGACTGTAAAAACACTAAAGATTAGATCCATCACATCTTTACTTGTTCAGCCAATCAGCTCAAAGCATCCATTAGTGACAACAAATAACATCTGTTTCCACTACAATGGAGAATGTATTTTACCTTTTCTTTTGGGAAAAACATTAGATTTTGAGTCAAAGTTAGACACTTAAAGTTGTGGAACTCATGACCTACTGAATTTAAACCATGACAGAGTTTAAAATGTTCACTTCTGGAGTTAAGGGAAAGTTTTAAGATTATATTGAAAAGGCCTAGGGACTGGAGCAGAAAATGAGCAATATCTATAAACTCTAAATAAATAATAACTAAATAAAAAGAAAAATAACAGCTTTGAGCAACATCAACACTGAGACAATCGCGCTACATGTGTTCAAGATTTTCCAAACGTGTCATTCCTTCAGTCCACAAGTTGAAATGAGAGCTGCCAGGAACTAAAACTGTGGTAGGAACCAGCGCCACCGTCTCAACAGCAAATAATCCCAGAGGCTCCACATGGTCCGTACCAGGAGCAGATCCTGGAAACAGCGTGTGGTTGAATGTTATTAATGTTCCCAGTCGTGTATAACAGCCGCATTAAAGCGAACGTAGCTTAAGGCTGTGAAAAGGAGTTGGTAGCACAGAAAAGTACAACATGCTGAGACATATTTACACACAAGTATGGACTTAATCAGGTAATGACAGAGTGAAGGAAGGTGACGGGCTCTGACTCAGCAACTAAAACATTAGTGCACATCCAGTTCAAACAAGTTGGCTCTTTATGGGCAAAACAACACTTAAACATGCGGGTATATGAAAAACTAAGTCCGAAAAGTGGGTTGTTTTGTGCTCTAAAGCATCAGATTCAGAGAGTTCGCTGTTCCATGCGACGACCTGAGAATCCTGGACATAGGAATAATTGTTTGGTTAAAAAAAAGAATTAAGACATTAGCTCATTCTGTGTGTTGAAATGGGCTGTAGACGAAATGTCATAACTGCAATTACGAGCTTGTGGCGGTGAGTCTGTGCCAACCTGCAGAGTTTGGACATAACAAGGAGCCAAAGTCACATCTAATAATGCGCCGTGACAGACGTGAAGATGGCGATTTTTAGAAGCTAAATATAGAGAATGCTTCACCATTTATAACAAACTGGATAAAATGGATAATTCACTGAAAACAGACTCTTAGCTCAACATTTACACTTTCTTCTTTCACTTCTTGCACTTAGGTTATTGAACTAACTGAAAGAATAGTATATTTATATGGATTTGGCAGGGTATGGCACATTCCATATGTAAACAACTATTCACTACAGTACATTCATTACAATAAAAGTAAATAATTATCAAAAATCACTTAAATCGATCCTGCATACATATATTGTTCTGCTGGTGGAGTGACAGTTATAGTATTCTACGATGTACCACAAACAGATATTGCGTTTTGCTCCATCCCTAATCCATGTCGTTAGGTAATTGGTCCGTTTCCAAACACACTTCCGTGCTCATGATTCAGCGTTTTCACTAATCACAAACAGAAGACGCCGCTCTCCTGGACACGGTCGGGGTCGTGTCTGATCTTTTACAGTTTCCTTCGTGCAGAGGCCACTCCAGAAAACTGGCTTCGGGCTCTTCCTGTGACCCCGAAATGAGACCAACCGGGTCAAACCAAACGCTAAATGCTAAAATGAGCCGCGGTTGAGTGGCCCATTCATACACCTACGCAGTATTTACTGACGTGTGCAGCTTCGTCACTTTCCATCCGCTGATTTTTCCAAAGTGGTTTTTCTGGCTGCTCCTGATGTGTAAGATTTGATGTGAATAGAATTAGTGATTTATGTTGAATTTCTTAACGGTAGACACGGCGGTTGGTGCTCCAGCTGATCCCACTGTGCCTCCCCTTGACACCAACGTGCACCATCGCTCTTCAAGTTCACCGTTTTGGATTCAGCCGAGGTGAAAGACAGACGGAGGCTCAAATAGTTTCCATATTCTCTGAAGCGTAGCCGGCACATGGGAGCTGCTGTGGTTTTGGAACGACTCCAGCTCTCCTGCGTTTTAAAAATATTAGTCCGAGGGAGCAGAGGAAAGCAGAAGCCCGGGAGCAGGTCCTCAAAGCCATAACATCAGAACACGTGGAACCTGCCACCTCACGTCAGAACACGTGGAACCTGCCGCCTCACGTCACAACACGTGGAACCTGCCGCCTCACGTCAGAACACGTGGAACCTGCCGCCTCACGTCAGAACACGTGGAACCTGCCGCCTCACGTCAGAACACGTGGAACTTGCCGCCTCACGTCACAACACGTGGAACCTGCCGCCTCACGTCACAACACGTGGAACCTGCCGCCTCACGTCACAACACGTGGAACCTGCCGCCTCACGTCAGAACACGTGGAACCTGCCGCCTCACGTCAGAACACGTGGAACCTGCCGCCTCACGTCAGAACACGTGGAACCTGCCGCCTCACGTCACAACACGTGGAACCTGCCGCCTCACGTCACAACACGTGGAACCTGCCGCCTCACGTCAGAACACCTGGAACCTGCCGCCTCACGTCACAACACGTGGAACCTGCCGCCTCACGTCACAACACGTGGAACCTGCCGCCTCACGTCACAACACGTGGAACCTGCCGCCTCACGTCACAACACGTGGAACCTGCCGCCTCACGTCACAACACGTGGAACCTGCCGCCTCACGTCAGAACACGTGGAACCTGCCGCCTCACGTCAGAACACGTGGAACCTGCCGCCTCACGTCAGAACACGTGGAACCTGCCGCCTCACGTCACAACACGTGGAACCTGCCGCCTCACGTCACAACACGTGGAACCTGCCGCCTCACGTCACAACACGTGGAACCTGCCGCCTCACGTCAGAACACGTGGAACCTGCCGCCTCACGTCACAACACGTGGAACCTGCCGCCTCACGTCACAACACGTGGAACCTGCCGCCTCACGTCACAACACCTGGAACCTGCCGCCTCACGTCACAACACCTGGAACCTGCCGCCTCACGTCACAACACGTGGAACCTGCCGCCTCACGTCACAACACCTGGAACCTGCCGCCTCACGTCACAACACCTGGAACCTGCCGCCTCACGTCACAACACGTGGAACCTGCCGCCTCACGTCACAACACGTGGAACCTGCCGCCTCACGTCACAACACGTGGAACCTGCCGCCTCACGTCAGAACACGTGGAACCTGCCGCCTCACGTCAGAACACCTGGAACCTGCCGCCTCACGTCACAACACGTGGAACCTGCCGCCTCACGTCACAACACGTGGAACCTGCCGCCTCACGTCAGAACACGTGGAACCTGCCGCCTCACGTCACAACACGTGGAACCTGCCGCCTCACGTCACAACACGTGGAACCTGCCGCCTCACGTCACAACACGTGGAACCTGCCGCCTCACGTCACAACACGTGGAACCTGCCGCCTCACGTCAGAACACGTGGAACCTGCCGCCTCACGTCACAACACGTGGAACCTGCCGCCTCACGTCACAACACGTGGAACCTGCCGCCTCACGTCACAACACGTGGAACCTGCCGCCTCACGTCACAACACGTGGAACCTGCCGCCTCACGTCACAACACGTGGAACCTGCCGCCTCACGTCACAACATATGGGCTTTGCATTAGCCACGGAAACACAGGCTGCACTGTCACGGCCACAGGTCGCAGTAGAGACGACGGCACGGCTTTGGTCAAAGGCCAACATCGATTTACCTGAGATTTAGATTAGATTAAGATTAGATTTTGATTAGATTAAGATTAAGATTAGATTTATGATAGACAAGGTTTGAAAGTAGGACTGTGTTTTGGCTGCATCTGTTCTACATGGTATTGAAGCATACAGGAGTTATACAGGAGTTATACAGGAGTTATACAGGAGATAAACAGGAGATAAACCATTCAAGTGATAATTGTGACTATTTGATTGCGGTTCCTCCTGCAAACCAAACCCAGATTTAACTGAGAGCTCAAAGCGATCACACCGTAATGACAGCACTGATCTCAGTCTGTGGAGCTCAGGCTGTAATCAGCAAAGTCTCGTAAAGAATATTAGCAAAGTCCTTTCTCGTCACAGAAAGCGAAACACGCACTATCATCGTGTCTTCCTGTCCTGTTCCCCCAGTCCGCTGAGGCGCAGGGGGTCGTAGTATAAACCCCTGCTATAAAAACATAAAAGGTAGATTTCTTTGATCATAAAATGCACAAACTGTATCTTTTGTCCAGTTTGAACTCAAATATTCTGTTAAATATTAATCCTGTGTGAACACTTCTGTGTGGTTCCGCCCTTTACAAATGTGTGCGATTCTTTACACACACATTATTAATCAGTCAAATATGTTTCATGTGACGCTACATTACAACATGATTAACCCCTTCACCGTCCAGTCCATTGTCTTCATCTTCGTCCTTCCTGTACGTGGTGAAGCTGCTCTCTTGAGGATCTTTTGGATCAAATTGGCGTAAAATAGATCAAGACAAACTATTTCAGTGTTTTAGAGTCCTGCCTTTTTTCACATATTATCATATTATTCTTTTGTGATTATGACGACTGGGTACCTAACTTTCTGCTTTGGATTTTCTCCTTTTTAATATATTCTGTTCCAACAGAAAGAGCCTTGAACCAATCAGACCACAGCAGTCTAAAGCTGTGACAGAGGCAAAACTAAACAAAGGTAAAGGTGCACTTTATTGATCCCCGTATCTGCATTTGACCCATCCTGATTTTGACCGGGATTTGAACCCAGGATCTTCTTGCTGAGAGGCGAGAGTGCTAACCACTCTGCCACATGTAAAAACTAGTAATAAAACTAAACTATTGAAATGTATTATATTACATAGTTACATATTTTGTGGTTTAAAAGTGGCATCGCTTTAGTTTGTTAAGAAAAATCCCTAATTTCAACAATTTAAGTAAATAAATCAAAAGAACGCTTGAGAAACTAATATAATGGTTAGTTCCAGCCCTAAGGTGAACACTCTAAACATTAGCACGGGCTGTGGAGCTGAAGGACGTGTGCGGAGACGACGCTCCTGATTCCAGCTGCACAGACGCCTCCTCGAACCTGACGGAGGAAAAGTCTACAAAGTGTTTTGGCA
This sequence comes from Knipowitschia caucasica, assembly GCA_964034765.1. Taxonomy (NCBI): domain Eukaryota; kingdom Metazoa; phylum Chordata; class Actinopteri; order Gobiiformes; family Gobiidae; genus Knipowitschia; species Knipowitschia caucasica. Next base: position 40,004,826 of record OZ035837.1, on the reverse strand, counting down.
ACAACGAAGAAACTCAGTGAAACAAAAAACAAAACCGATCGAGAGAAATGTGAAGGGAGGCAGAAGAAACTAATGAGATTAACTTTTTCCTAAAACGTGGTTTGTGCGAAAACAGCAGAGTCTACATCTGTGTGGCATTAACCAGAGACACAGCAACACAACATCAGGATGTGCACGACAACAAGCACGCACACAACACACACCAGAGCGACTTCAAAACGAGCAAATCAAAGTCAAGAGCAGGGAGGATTTATATTGGTCCATATTTAGATAGTAGTAATAGTTATTTACAGTTCACAGTTTGGGAGAATGGTCTCGGTCCAGTAAATAGTAAGTTATATATTTATTTATATAGCGCCTTCACAGACCGGTCACAAAGCACTTTACAGTTGTAGTTGTTCTTCTCGCTCCACACAGAGATGGGCGGGACAAGGTTTATATTAAATATTGGTGCGAAGACAAAAGCTGAAATCAGTCTGAAAGTTCTTCGTGGACGAGATGATGGAAATAGTTGTGTTTAAATTAAAATAGTATGTAATTGGAAGACAAAAGCATGAAATGTCCTATACTTGTAGATAAAACTTCTTCCTGCTCATATTTTATTTTTCTCTAAAATGTTCATTCTTCTTGAGTCGTTTGCAAAAGACACGCGACAAAGAAAATAAATATTGCCCAAAAGACAAAAATCACAGTTTAATGTATTTCCAAAATGGTGTATTTCCAGAGTTTGTTTATAATCAGAGTGAAGCAGAGCTGATTGTCACGTCGAAATAATTCATTGTGATTCTGGTCCAAAACTAACCGCGTTAGAACTAGTCCAAAATAAGCTTTGGTTTTGTTCATTAATGTTTCCAAACCAATCAATATCATTAATTATTGTCAAACTATAGAGGCCACAGTCCTTTAAGTCTGAAGGTTGTGGGTTCAAGCCCTCTGTAAGACCTACTAGTACTTCACGACTCCCACTGATGTCTGCTGTCGCTGTGTCCTTGGGCAAGACACTTAACCCCACTTTGCCTGAAACCCCCTCTGTAAGATCTCAGCTCCTGCAGAGGATCAGTGAGGGGCTGGTGCTCTGACTGCCACCCCCGACCCAGACATGGATTAAGGGGAAGAAAATGGATGGATGGATAAACTAATCGATAATTCTGATTATTGTTAAATACAACAGACGTCTGTGGTTGTTGATGAGGTAATAACTCAGACTTCACCAAACTCTGAGTTTTCCGACACTTCCGTGTTCGTCACTGGGAGAATGTGAAGAATGTCCACACGACTAACGGAATCTTTGACCTTCGACCTCTGCTTTGACCTCATATTATTGAATCACATGATCATGTTCCACACTACAATCGTAAAGAAATAATTCTAATAATGTTTAATCGGGAAATCATCTGCACCTAAGTGAAAATCAGAAAAATAGAATATTCTTCAAAAATCATCAGATCCTTTTGCTTTTGTAAATCAACATTATTATGGATATTAATATTATTATTATTATTATCGGAGAATAGTTACATCCAAGTTACTCCAAAAGTTTAGTATTATGAGTTAGTGACATACGGAGAAGACGTTGGTTTCAGGACCTCACCTGGATCTTCCATTAGTATAAACATGAGTAAAAAACATTACTAATAAGACTAGTAATTTTAGTAAAAACATGAGTAATAACTATGGTAATAACAGTAAATCATTAGTAAAAACTATGATAATAACAGTAATAACATCAGTAATAAACATGAATATAAACATGCTGCGTGTGTAGGAGGCAGAGACAGGACAGACTCGTGGTCGGTTCAACATTAAACGGCAGAAAAAGCAGTTTTTCCAAACAGAGCTTCAGCCAAAGCAGCTTTTACACTTGAAGCTCAAAAACAAATACAAATGTGTTTTTATTCCCCATGTTCTCTGAGGATGGACTGAGTTTACGTCACAGTTTGGCTTCACACAAACCACAACAACGACAGAACTATCCATGTCTAAACTAACAAATGTATCCGAGTACAATAAACTCAAATATTACACAAAACGTGACTCAAAAGAAGAAAATGATCGATTCCAAATACGCACTGGGAAAACAACAAGAAAAAGACTAGATGAAGAAATCCAGACCTGGGACGTCCCACTCTGTCGCTGCTTTCTCCATCAGACTTCCCAAAGGAATCGGGAGGAATTTCAACAACTCGTGATGACTTTACCATAAAAGTAACGTTTAATGAAGAAAAGCAAAGAGAAGGCAAAAACAAACCAGCAACAACATCACATGGCCCAGACTGACCTTCCACATCACGTCAGAAAACATCCTGAGGAACAGATGTGACGGAGGTCATTGCGGGAAATTAGGCTCCTCCCCTCACACAAAAAAAACAGAATTTGGATTTAAAAGTGTAAAAATCAGACATTTCCCACAGCCTTGTGCAGAAGTGCATATGATGTGTATGTTACTGTATTTTTAATAATAATATATGTAGGTCACACAGGTGTGCTCGTTCTCGATTATATTTATTTTTATTATTTATCCATTAAAAGAATACACTAAATCATAAGGTTGTCTTTTCACACTAGAAGTACACACTTTATAATTCCTCATAGACGCCATCTTACTAATACTAATCTCTCCTGCTTCTTTTATTTCACGAATGTATTTTATTCCAGAAGCTGAAACCAAGCTACAGATGTGGACCTACAGAAGTGGACCTACAGAAGTGGACCTACAGAAGTGGACCTACAGAAGTGGACCTACAGAAGTGGACCTACAGAAGTGGACCTACAGATGTGGACCTAGAGAAGTGGACCTACAGACGTGGACCTACAGAAGTGGACCTACAGAAGTGGACCTACAGAAGTGGACCTACAGAAGTGGACCTACAGAAGTGGACCTACAGAAGTGGACCTACAGAAGTGGACCTACAGATGTGGACCTAGAGAAGTGGACCTACAGACGTGGACCTACAGATGTGGACCTACAGACGTGGACCTACAGATGTGGACCTACAGATGTGGACCTACAGACGTGGACCTACAGACGTGGACCTACAGAAGTGGACCTACAGACGTGGACCTACAGACGTGGACCTACAGACGTGGACCTACAGACGTGGACCTACAGACGTGGACCTACAGAAGTGGACCTACAGAAGTGGACCTACAGATGTGGACCTACAGAAGTGGACCTACAGATGTGGACCTACAGAAGTGGACCTACAGATGTGGACCTACAGAAGTGGACCTACAGATGTGGACCTACAGAAGTGGACCTACAGAAGTGGACCTAATGAAGTGGACCTACAGAAGTGGACCTAATGAAGTGGACCTAATGAAGTGGACCTAATGAAGTGGACCTACAGAAGTGGACCTACAGAAGTGGACCTAATGAAGTGGACCTACAGAAGTGGACCTACAGATGTGGACCTACAGAAGTGGACCTACAGAAGTGGACCTACAGAAGTGGACCTACAGAAGTGGACCTACAGAAGTGGACCTACAGAAGTGGACCTACAGAAGTGGACCTACAGAAGTGGACCTACAGAAGTGGACCTACAGAAGTGGACCTAATGAAGTGGACCTACAGAAGTGGACCTACAGATGTGGACCTACAGAAGTGGACCTACAGAAGTGGACCTACAGAAGTGGACCTACAGAAGTGGACCTAATGAAGTGGACCTACAGAAGTGGACCTACAGAAGTGGACCTACAGAAGTGGACCTACAGAAGTGGACCTAATGAAGTGGACCTACAGAAGTGGACCTACAGAAGTGGACCTACAGAAGTGGACCTACAGAAGTGGACCTAATGAAGTGGACCTAATGAAGTGGACCTACAGAAGTGGACCTAATGAAGTGGACCTACAGAAGTGGACCTACAGATGTGGACCTACAGAAGTGGACCTACAGAAGTGGACCTACAGAAGTGGACCTACAGAAGTGGACCTACAGAAGTGGACCTACAGATGTGGACCTACAGATGTGGACCTACAGATGTGGACCTACAGATGTGGACCTACACATGTGGACCTACAGAAGTGGACCTACAGAAGTGGACCTACACATGTGGACCTACAGAAGTGGACCTACAGAAGTGGACCTACAGAAGTGGACCTACAGATGTGGACCTACAGAAGTGGACCTACAGAAGTGGACCTACAGAAGTGGACCTACAGAAGTGGACCTACAGAAGTGGACCTAATGAAGTGGACCTACAGAAGTGGACCTAATGAAGTGGACCTACAGAAGTGGACCTAATGAAGTGGACCTACAGAAGTGGACCTACAGATGTGGACCTACAGATGTGGACCTACAGAAGTGGACCTACAGAAGTGGACCTACAGAAGTGGACCTACAGATGTGGACCTACAGATGTGGACCTACAGATGTGGACCTACAGATGTGGACCTACAGAAGTGGACCTACAGATGTGGACCTACAGATGTGGACCTACAGATGTGGACCTACAGATGTGGACCTACACATGTGGACCTACAGAAGTGGACCTACAGAAGTGGACCTACACATGTGGACCTACAGAAGTGGACCTACAGAAGTGGACCTACAGAAGTGGACCTACAGATGTGGACCTACAGAAGTGGACCTACAGATGTGGACCTACAGACGTGGACCTACAGAAGTGGACCTACAGAAGTGGACCTACAGATGTGGACCTACAGAAGTGGACCTACAGATGTGGACCTACAGACGTGGACCTACAGAAGTGGACCTACAGATGTGGACCTACAGAAGTGGACCTACAGATGTGGACCTACAGATGTGGACCTACAGAAGTGGACCTACAGAAGTGGACCTACAGAAGTGGACCTACAGAAGTGGACCTACAGATGTGGACCTACAGAAGTGGACCTACAGAAGTGGACCTACAGATGTGGACCTACAGACGTGGACCTACAGAAGTGGACCTACAGAAGTGGACCTACAGAAGTGGACCTACAGATGTGGACCTACAGAAGTGGACCTACAGAAGTGGACCTACAGAAGTGGACCTACAGATGTGGACCTACAGATGTGGACCTACAGAAGTGGACCTACAGAAGTGGACCTACAGAAGTGGACCTACACATGTGGACCTACAGAAGTGGACCTACAGAAGTGGACCTACAGAAGTGGACCTACAGAAGTGGACCTACAGATGTGGACCTACAGAAGTGGACCTACAGAAGTGGACCTACAGATGTGGACCTACAGAAGTGGACCTACAGATGTGGACCTACAGATGTGGACCTACAGAAGTGGACCTACAGAAGTGGACCTACACATGTGGACCTACAGAAGTGGACCTAATGAAGTGGACCTACAGACGTGGACCTACAGACTGACTGGTGAGTACATGTAGGTCATTGAGATATTTTCAGGCTCCATAGCATTAGCTGTGATGGGCCTAGCATTAGCTGTGATGGGCCTAGCATTAGCTGTGATGGGCCTAGCATTAGCTGTGATGGGCCTAGCATTAGCTGTGAGGCTGGATGGGCCTAGCATTAGCTGTGATGGGCCTAGCATTAGCTGTGATGGGCCTAGCATTAGCTGTGATGGGCCTAGCATTAGCTGTGATGGGCCTAGCATTAGCTGTGATGGGCCTAGCATTAGCTGTGATGGGCCTAGCATTAGCTGTGATGGGCCTAGCATTAGCTGTGATGGGCCTAGCATTAGCTGTGATGGGCCTAGCATTAGCTGTGATGGGCCTAGCATTACGACAGACACTGGAGGAGTTTCATCGTCGACGCAAATTAAGCTGAGCCATGATTTAAACTGAGAAATCAGCAAAGACCCAGAGCAAACACTGAATAAATACAGGAGACTGTGGATTTCCAAAACAACGTCATTGAATGTAGCCGGTGATCAAAAAGCTACGGCCTCAGACTCAGAGGTTTATTTGTTTAAATAATCACAGAACAATAAAAGAAAAGATACAATCCTTCAGTTTTCTGCACAGCTACAGACAACTGTCTCAAACCTGGAAAACATCAGAGTAGAAGCCTGTCTCACGTTTTCAGGATTTTAGCAGCCTCCACCTTTTAGTCCTGACTCTGGGACCAGCAGGAGGCCAGTCCCTGTGCTCCCCCTGTGGTCGTACTTCCTGGTTCTAGTCAGGACTAATGTGGTCGTACTTCCTGGTTCTAGTCAGGACTAATGTGGTCGTACTTCCTGGTTCTAGTCAGGACTAATGTGGTCATACTTCCTGGTTCTAGTCAGGACTAATATGGTCGTACTTCCTGGTTCTAGTCAGGACTAATGTGGTCGTACTTCCTGGTTCTAGTCAGGACTAATATGGTCGTACTTCCTGGTTCTAGTCAGGACTAATGTGGTCGTACTTCCTGGTTCTAGTCAGGACTAATGTGGTCGTACTTCCTGGTTCTAGTCAGGACTAATGTGGTCGTACTTCCTGGTTCTAGTCAGGACTAATGTGGTCGTACTTCCTGGTTCTAGTCAGGACTAATGTGGTCGTACTTCCTGGTTCTAGTCAGGACTAATGTGGTCGTACTTCCTGGTTCTAGTCAGGACTAATGTGGTCGTACTTCCTGGTTCTAGTCAGGACTAATGTGGTCGTACTTCCTGGTTCTAGTCAGGACTAATGTGGTCGTACTTCCTGGTTCTAGTCAGGACTAATATGGTCGTACTTCCTGGTTCTAGTCAGGACTGATGTGGTCGTACTTCCTGGTTCTAGTCAGGACTAATGTGGTCGTACTTCCTGGTTCTAGTCAGGACTAATGTGGTCGTACTTCCTGGTTCTAGTCAGGACTAATATGGTCGTACTTCCTGGTTCTAGTCAGGACTAATGTGGTCGTACTTCCTGGTTCTAGTCAGGACTAATGTGGTCGTACTTCCTGGTTCTAGTCAGGACTAATGTGGTCGTACTTCCTGGTTCTAGTCAGGACTAACGTGGTCGTACTTCCTGGTTCTAGTCAGGACTAATGTGGTCGTACTTCCTGGTTCTAGTCAGGACTAATGTGGTCGTACTTCCTGGTTCTAGTCAGGACTAATGTGGTCGTACTTCCTGGTTCCAGTCAGGACTAATGTGGTCGTACTTCCTGGTTCCAGTCAGGACTAATGTGGTCGTACTTCCTGGTTCTAGTCAGGACTGGAGCTGCAGTGTTTACGGCCTGTGTGGAGAGACCTGTGAGCAGACCGTAACAGTCTAACTAACCGGAGACAAAAGCACAGATAATGAGTCTGCTTTAGACACTGTATTTTTGATTATTATATTCAGATGGTAAAAGCGTCTAATGTTACAATTAGGTAGACTTTCCAAATATGAAAGCATTTATGTTAAATGCACCCAAATATTCTTGTTGTATTGTCTTTTCTATATGTACTTTCTTACATGCCGGCACACATTTCATTTATTAATAGTTAAGTCCAGTATCCTGGCATCTGTTTAAATCTATTTTCTGAGAGTGCTTCAGGTATTCATCTGGTTTATAATGCTTACTATTCCCACTGCTTTGTACTGTGCCTTACAACACTGACATTTCCCAGTGTAGTTAGGTCTTTACGAATGGAACAAACACAAGGACCATAAGCTTCAGTGATAAATGCAGACAAACAGTAAACTGAGGCTGAGGCCTGTGTGTCTGAGGATGTGGAATTGTAAATGTGTTCTAGTCTGAAGGAAGAAGTCCACGGTTTGATTCATATTCTGAGGTGAAGGGGTCTTTGCCCAGTGCAGCGGGGTCATACATGTGAAAGTGAGTTGTGGCAGCTGCTGAGAACACGCCCATACGTGTGTAATGCTATATGAATGCCACGCCTAGCCTGTGTCGGCTCAGCCTGTGTCGGCTCAGCCTGTGTCGGCTCAGCCTGTGTCGGCTCAGCCTGTGTCGGCTCAGCACGCTTGGCCTCCAAAGCTGCAGCAGTAAAAACGCAAATATCCCGGTGGCTGAAAGGGCGCAGTAAACCGGGGCTGCACCGGGAGAAGAGAATCAGGCCAAAGACAGAGCTCTCGGTGCAAATATCTACGAGCTGCAGTGTGCAATGACACAGACCTGTGCCCAGTCCTAAACATGAAAGCCTTTTATCTCCAAACGTCGTTCCGGGCTGACCCCCCACCTCCCCTTTCTCTGCATAGACATCAGCCTAACGGGATCACAGGCTCCTGCTGCAGCTGATGCTAAACCAAGGCTTTGTGCAGTGTTTTAGGCACATATTCCACACAATCAGAGTAAAGCATTTAAAACACACGTCCTCAAAGACACATGAGCTGAGACAGACACAAGGGTGAATGTAGGCTAAGGATGAGGAGCTACTCACAGTGCGGTGGACCCAGGAGACCCAGGAGACCCAGCTGCGAATCCTAAACGGAGCTACGGAAGGCTAAATCCCCAAAGGACAGCCCTGTGTCGGGGTGCCAGTCGGTTCAGTCCCGGTCACGACCGAGTCCCCTCTCCCCAGTTTCCAGTTTTCCCGATTTCCCTTCACCAGCTCAGCCGAACTGATCCAGGCGCACTCCGCCGTGCGTCAAGAGCGCAGACCCAAACGGCACTTCCGGCGAAGACCTTCACCATAAAACAAAAAACCATCTCGTGAAAGTGAAAGTGGGACCAAATATTTAATATTTACAGTCCATGGACCCAGCACAAGAACCCCGTCTCTTAAACAATGTAAATGAAGTATATTCTTCTGTCCCGCGGTATTTGTTACATTAAAATCAGGCGGTTTCGTCCCCATTTAACACCTGTTCATATGAAGATATTTCCAGGAATAGCGTGTGTGTAGCCCTACATTAAATTCCATATCCACAAACCAGGTGGAGTTGGGATAGCCTCAGTTTGTATTTATTTTGAATTGTTCTTTTAGATCACGTGGGATTGAAATAAATGTGTGCAAGGCCTGACCCAGTCTACTGGTCTGGGTTCCGGTCCATACGGGGTTCTGTTCTGTACTCTCTTCAGATTGAACCATCTCTTCCTTCCACCATTGGCCCGTTACAATAGTTCTGCAGATGCTCCACCAGAGAATGCTGGCCACGCTGATTGCTTGGGTTCTTATTTTGAAAAACCAGCAGCACAGTTTACGATCCAATCCCAACAATCTAGGATCCCATAACTCACGGGTGCGCGCATCCATCCCTGTGCACGTTCTAGCGGCCTTGTTTCCTGTCCGGCCCTGGTCCAAGCCCAACCCAAAATCAAATTGACCAACCAGAGTATCTATTCTGTTCTGTTCTATTCTATATTATATTATATGCTGTGCTATTGCCCAGGGGACCATACTATTGTAAAGTGTTTTCTGATTTAAAATAGTCAAGCTTATTAAATACCAGAGCAAATGAAAGCTTAGAGCCTGACGTCCTTTTTAAATGGAATCTTCCTGCAGTAAAATTGAGAGGCCAAGAAGAGCCACAGAGTTTCCATGTCATATGCTGCCACCTAGTGACGTGTGTTGGAACAACCTGCATTCATCTTTTATCATGATACAATATTTTCCAAATACTAAAAAAACAACAATACGTTACTTTTATTCCCTAAAATGTGTCCTTTCATGTGCATTTCTACAATAATATAGTAGTCTTTTTTAGTTTAGTGCAAGGTTTTGGGATGGCCCTGCAGTAGAGACGGTGAAATGTATGTTATACATGTAATACATGTATGACATACATTTAATACATTTAATACATGTATGTTATACATGTATAACATCTAATACATGTATAACATCACCTGCACGTGCCCAAACACTGATAAATCCGTGCCAGAGGCCAGAGGGACACCTGCTGTAATGGTGGGCGGCACAGGTGGCTGAGTGGTTAGCACTCTCGCCTCTCAGCAAGAAGGTCCTGGGTCCTGACCAAGCCGAGCATCAACATCTGGACACTGTTACTATGGCGACCACTGCCACCTTAGTGGCATCAAGATGGGTCAAATGCAGAGGATTGAATTGCCCTATTTGTGCTATAGGTTACTATGGAAACCTATATTGTTTTTGCCCAAAGATTTTCAGAAAAAATCACACTTATTTATTTCTTTTTTCTTCTGCACTTTGAACCTTGGCGCACTTTGAACAGTAGCTCAGTTGGTAGAGCATTGGCCTTAAGGCCAGAAGGTTGTGGGTTCAATTCCCACCTCTGCACCTTCTCCACCGACTCCCACTGATGACTGCTGTCGTTGTGTCCTTGGGCAAGACACTTAACCCCACTTTGCCCAAAGCCCCCACTGAAAGATCAAGGCTATGCTCACAGTCAGAGAGCAGCCGTCCTCCTGTGGACTCACCACCTGCAGAGGGTCAGTGAGGGGCTGGTGCTATGAGACTTGACCCCTGACCCAGAAATGGATTAAAGGGTAGAACATGGATGGATGGACTTTGAACCTTAATTTGACCCCCTGAACATTGATGAAAACTTGTGAAATTTTGCCCAAAATTCAGAACCGCCGACATTTTTTTTGGGTGTTTATTTTTATGGGACTAAAAAAATGCCAGAACAGCGCCCCCTACAAAAGTCAGTTTACATTGCGCCTATGGGAGGGGGTCCGAGGTGAAGTTTGTCGTAGAGTCACGAAATTCGGTACACATGTTTCTCAAGTCAAGACCATAGACTGTTTATATTAACGGACAGAGTCACGCCTATCTCTGCCGTTCAAACAAATGGGCCAAAAAATGTGCTCTATTGGAGCTATCCAAAATGGCCGCGAGTGGTCACGCCCACAAGAAAATTGTGGGCGTGAAGATGCTATTTGTTAGCATTGGCTAATTCTTATTCCGGGTCCACCCCATAGACTGTCCGAGGTGGTATTCTTGGCTTGCAGTCACGTGATGCATAAACTTCCGGTTGACGAAGTGGTGTCAGGTCAGCAAGAGTTGCTGCTGATATGTGGAGAAAGTGCGACTTTTCCGAGTATTTTTTTGCTTTTTTGGATATTTCATGACACTTTGAAGCTACTGTGGTGAACGTTCTAACTCATCATTCTAACAATATGCTTAAGGCAGTATTCTTCCACTACATGTTTTGGTTATATCAAAGCTGCTGGCACCGCGGCAAATGCTAATATTTGCTAATATGCTAATGATGCTAATAAGTCTCCTTTCCTCCGCTGTATGTCACTTACATTCTGTAACGTCTGTGTTTATGCCTCTACCATCGACAATAAAACATTCTGTCTGAATTAAAGACACGATCCTAGACTGTCTTTTTATTCACTTTAGATTCTAATCCACAGCTAGTGTTACAGTCAAGCTTTTGCACTGCTAAACAACTGAAGGTTTGGATAAACATGGATACTGCAACTTTTCCATCTGTGGGTTTAAGAACTCAGAGTTAAGGTCCTGAAGGACACATCCTGCTTCGTACAGAGCCGTGTGAGTAACGATCGGTGAATAAACTTATCATTCTCAACAGAACTCTGCGTCTGTGGCTGTGTTCTTTTCAGGTCAAACATTCACAGTGTTTATTTAAAACGCAGACTCATACCTGAAAGTTCATTAAATAAAGATGGAGATGTAATAACAGCACGTTGTGAGTCCATGGCTGGGTAAATAAATAATTGTGGTAAAACGGCTTCTGAGGTCAGTGCTGAGGGTGCGCCTGCTTTCCCACGGGCCGCCCCGGTGGGCTTTATAAGCGCTCCTCCCCTCATTTGCCCCTCTTTGCCCTCACGCCTCTGCAGCTGTGAGTTTGTCCCAGCTCCACGCATTCCAGTGCTGCTGTCTGGTTCCTCTAGGCACCCAAAAACCTCTGCTTTGCCCTGGCTCCTGCTTTACTTTGCCTTGATTCCTGCTGCTTTGGCTTGGCTTCAGCTGCTTTATCTGCTGCTTGGCTTCGCAGCTTCGTATCGCTATCGCACTTTGTTTCGCTGCTCTGCCTTGTGACTGTTTCGCCCCACTGTTTTGCTGCTCCATGTCCTTCGCAGTTGTGGACGCCTGCGTCTAGCACTCACGCACTTTAACGAGTGCTGCGTCCCGGGTCTGGGGCGTATACTTGTGGGAATGTGCAATAACAGTAAGAGTGAGTGAGTGTGCGAACGAGTGAGAGAGTATAGCATTTAGTTTTTATCCATTTAAATTAAATAAAAAGACTGAACTGTATTGACCACACTGTAAAATAAACCTGTCAAACTTGGAACCTGGTGCATTCTAATCTTTTAATACTTACCTGTGTGTCCTTAATTTATAGTACAGTACTCTTCCGGTGAAATTCCGGTCGTGGCGTTGCTTGGTTTATTTCAATACTTACATGTTTTAACCAGTTATGATTAATTAATGTAACTTATTTTCTAAATCATATTACCACCACCCCTAGGCTGCCACAGATTTGGCTTATTGCTGGCAGGATATTGAATAAACAGATGCCCAGGTTCCAGTTATGTTGTGAAAAATGTTTTGAAATGTCAGTTAAAGTTTTGTGAAAAATAGTCACTGCTAAAGTCAATCGAACAGTACCAGTTGCCTATGCTATTTGCATGTTTGTGTGGTTTGCATTTTGATTTGCTGTGTACATTTGATTTTGATGTATATTTTCTGTTTGAAGCTAAGGTATTGTGACCACTGGAATAATTGCTGGTGCAGGTGTACTGTTTCACTCACAACCATATTCAAAAACTGAATTTCATGCATTGTATGTAGAGCTACTTGTGTAGTGGCTTTCTTTTTGTGAACAGGTCACACATTCTCAACCATTTTGTTTGTTTTTCAGTCTGGGGCAAAGCAGCAGCAGCAGTTGTTGGCGTGTGGCGGTGGAGTTTGTAGATCGTATTTGTAAAAAAAATTTCCAGACTCATTTTTTTGGCATTTGCGCGTGTAGAATAATGGAAGAAGAACTGCAGAGACTGAGGGACAAAGTGGCCCACTTGACGACGGAGAACGTGAGGCTGCGCTCAGACCAGGCTCAACCATCTGGTGCTGGGACCGCTACTGCGCCTGCACTGGATAGGTTTGTTTATGTTCCACGAGATCGGAAATGTCCCATGTTCCGAGGACACACTGGGCTTAGCCTTAATGATTGGATTGAAGAAGCGGAAGCCTGCATGAGGTCACGACACCTATCGCAACCAGTTGATAAAGCATTCTTTTTATACGACCATTTAGAAGGCGAAGCACGACATGAGCTGAAATATCGTAGCAGTGCAGACAGAGACGACCCAAATAAAATACTTTCTATTCTTAAGGATTTATATGGCTGCTCCGATTCTTATGTGGCTCTTCAGGAAGCCTTCTTCTCACGTAAACAACAGGAGGGAGAGACCCTTTTAGAGTTCTCGCTAGCCTTATTAAACCTTATGGACAAAGTCAAAGCGCGTGCACCTAATGCTATGCCGAATTCTGAGAGTTTGATGCGTGACCAGTTTATAGAGTATGTCTGTGATGGAGCATTGCGCCGTGTGTTGAAGCAACACGTTCGTCAAAATCCAAACGCAACCTTGATAGAGGTCAGAGGGGAGGCATTGAGGTGGGAGCGCGAGGGTATGCCGGCTGGCGCCCGTGGGCGAAGCAACTCCGTGCCTTCAGCATTTGGCCTCCAGTATGCTGTGCACAGTGGACCCCCAAGTGTGCCCCATCCACTTTGCACAGAGGTAAGTGACATGAAAGAACTCCTAAAGCGGCAGCAGGACCAGCTTGATAAGCTCACTCGGAGCATCGCACTTCTCCAATCAGAGCGCCAGAGAGGTCTGTCTCCTCGTCCTGGACCTACAATCTGTAACAGGTGTCAACGGCCAGGTCATATAGCCAGGCATTGCGACGGGCAGCGTGCCCCCGATTGGCAGCAACATTCTTCTCGTCCGTCTCGTGGTAACGTACAACAGCAGTCGGAAAACTAGTTCCCCCCGGGTCTAGGAGCCACCGCCCCGGTGGGGCCTCTTTTGGCTCAGCAAAAGTTGCAAGCCGTTTGGTTGATGCTCCCAAACTGATAGCGTCATGCCCGCACATGAAAGTGGATATGGCCGGAATTTCGGTGCCTTGTTTGGTTGACACTGGCTCTATGGTGTCAACAATCACAGAGGGTTTCTTCAGAGAACACTTTGAGTCCCGAGGAGTGGAGCGGTTGCAAGCCTGTAATTGGCTGCAGCTACGAGCAGCCAACGGGCTGGCTATCCCCTATGTAGGGTATCTCGAACTCAGTGTTGTGCTCTGTGGTAAGTCAATACCCCGCTGTGGTGTGTTGGTCGTAAGGGACCCACCAGGTATGCCAGGTCAGGTCCCCGGCGTTTTGGGGATGAACGTGATCGGAAAGTGCTATCAGGAACTTTTTGGACAGCATGGGTCGGCACTGTTCAACACAGCTCCTGTGGCGGCGTCCCCTACCTACTTGGTAGACGCCCTCCAAAAGTGCCATGTAGCTCACCAGGTGCCAGTCAATGCACGCCCCGGGAGAGTTAGAGTCCGAGGGAAGCAGGTTGTGCGCGTTCCTCCGGGCAGCCTGAAGGTCGTGCCCGCTACTTGTTCCGAACAGTACAGTGGCCACCCAGTGCTTTTTGAACCCGTGGAGTCGGGATTGCCCTCCGGTTTGTTGGCCTCACCATCGTTGGTTGAAGTCATTAGAGGCACTGCTTATGTTCCAGTTGTTAATGTAGGGACCTGCGACGTACTGCTGTACCCTCGCACCGTCGTTGGAACGCTTAATGATATAAATGTGGTTAGTTTGCCGGCAGGTGTGACTGAGGTGCCTACCGCTATGGCGACCATCTCAGCACAGGCCACTGCCACTCCAGCAACGGACCCAATCGAACGGGTGGATTTGTCCCTGCTGTCAACAGAGGAGCAGGAACAGGTGCGAACACTCTTGCGGAGGTATGACACTGTGTTTGCAGCCCATGAGCAGGACTTGGGTTGTACCAACCTGGTGGAGCACGACATCCCACTTCTCGATGACGCGCCTATAAGGCAGCGCTATCGCCGGATCCCACCATCAGACTACGAGCTTGTGAAGGAGCACATCCGTAAGCTCTTGGAGGCTGAGGTGATTAGGGAGAGCTCGAGTCCTTATGCCTCTCCCATAGTGCTCGTCCGGAAGAAGGACAGCAGCCTCAGACTCTGCGTCGACTATCGTCGGTTGAACGGCAAGACCCGAAAGGATGCGTTTCCACTCCCCCGTATCGAGGAGTCACTCGACGCCCTGACAGGTGCCAAGTGGTTCTCCACCATGGATTTGGCCAGCGGCTATAATCAGGTACCTGTCAGGGAGAGCGATCGGCACAAAACTGCGTTTTGTACGCCATTCGGGTTATTTGAGTGGAATCGCATGCCTTTCGGGCTCTGCAATGCCCCCAGCACCTTCCAGCGGCTAATGCAGCGCATTTTTGGGGACCAACAATGCCAGTCTCTCCTCTTGTACTTGGATGACATTGTGGTGTTTTCTTCTACAGTCACGGAGCATTTGGAGAGGCTGGCGGTGGTGCTGGGTAGGCTGCAGAACGAGGGTCTGAAGGCCAAGCTGGGCAAGTGCAGCTTCTTCCGGACGGAGGTGAGCTACTTGGGTCATATCATCTCTGACCAGGGAGTAGCCACCGACCCGAGCAAGATCGAGGTAGTGGCTAGCTGGCCTCCACCAAACACTGCCACCGAGCTTAGATCCTTTCTTGGGTTTGCTAGTTACTACCGGCGATTTGTGGAGGGCTTCGCAAAGTTGGCTGCCCCCTTACATCGCAGAGTGGCCGAACTTACAGGGAAGCCAACTCGGAAGTAAGTCTCCCCTAATGCTGCTGGGCCATGGACTGAGGAGTGCCAACAGAGCTTTGATGCTCTTAAAGCAAAGCTCACCTCGGCCCCGGTTCTAGCATATGCAGACTTCTCCCTTCCCTTCATATTGGAAGTAGATGCCAGCCATAATGGCCTAGGCGCAGTCTTGTCTCAAGAACAGGAGGGGGTGGTAAGGCCCATTGCATACGCCAGCCGTGGCCTTAGACCCCCTGAGCGAAACATGTCGAATTACAGCTCGATGAAACTGGAGCTCTTGGGGCTTAAGTGGGCACTCACTGAGAAGTTCAGGGAGTACCTGCTGGGACAGAAATGCCTGGTTTACACTGACAACAACCCGTTGAGCCATTTGTCATCTGCAAAACTAGGTGCTGTGGAGCAGCGTTGGGCCGCTCAGCTTGCCTCCTTCGACTTCGAGCTGAAGTATCGGTCTGGGAAGAGCAATCGCAATGCTGATGCCCTATCCAGGCAGCCCTGGGATTTGGAGGTGCAGACTCTTCCTGCCCAAGGTACTCCCTTGCCTCAGCCACTGCAGCAAATGCTGCAGAACCAACAAGGGCAGGCTTCACAATCTGTGATGGCAGTATTTCCCCATTATGCCCCAGCTGACCTCCATACTCTACAACTGGGGGATCCAGTCATCCAGGAGGTAGCAGTCTTTTGGCGGAAAGATCAGCGCCCCACCCAGGTAGAGCGACAGCAGCTCTCTGAACTAGCCCTTGTCCTTCTAGGACAGGGGTGGCCAACCCGCGGCTCGTGAGCCGCATGCGGCTCTTTGGCTGGTTCCGTGCGGCTCTCGGGCTTTCACATGACAAGCGTCAAAAACGCCTCGGTGGTGGCGCTGCCATTCATTCTATATGTAGTTCTGACCCATAGTAAAGGCAGACTTCACTCCACTAGCCAGGCCACCAAAACAATCTGACGTCGGCGAACGTCTATTCTGATTGGTCAGTCACTCTGCAGCTGCTGCCTCAGCTGTTGCAAATATCATAACAAACAACACGTTGCCTCGAACCATGGCGTCCGTACGGAAAACAGTTCCTTGGTCGCTGGATGAGGGCAACACCTTCCTCAGTTTGAGTATTTCAAAATACTCCTCACCACCTTCAAAGCACTTCACAACCTGGCCCCTCCGTACTTATCTGACCTCCTCCACCCTCACATTCCTGCCCGCACACTCCGCTCCTCCTCCACCCTCACACTCTCCGTCCCCCCAGCCAGACTCATCACTGTGGGACACAGAACCTTCAGCCACTCTGCCCCCCAGCTCTGGAACTCTCTCCCCCCTGACCTCCGTACCATTGACTCTCTTCCACTCTTCAAATCCCGACTCAAAACCCATCTGTTCAGACTGTCCTACCCCACCTAACACACACGCGCGCACACACACACACACACACACACCTAACACATACGCACACACACACCCTCCTAACTCACACACACACACACACCATCCCATATTGCACCTGACTACTGTTTTATTCTGTTTATCCTGTTTTTAAATGTTTTTATTATGCCTGTACAGTGTCCTTGGGTGTTTTGAAAGGCGCTTTTAAATAAAATGTATTATTATTATTATTATTACCAGCGTGAGCTCGATGGCTCCACCAGAAACCAGAAGGTGTTTGTGAAGCTAGCGCTAAGGACGGAGCAGAAGGATTCCCACGAACATCACAACGCAGAGAAAAGTTAAAAAGCTTAAAAGTGACAACCGTGAAATGAAAGATCACAGCAGCAGAAGTAGAGGCAGACCCGAAAAGTCTGGAGGTGGTTTGACCAAATGGATTACATTTACGGACATCGGCTAACACCGGCTAACATGCTAAAACCAGCTAGCATTACACCAGGAGAAAAGCCAACTCTGCCTGGTGAGTGTCTGTCTTCAATCAAATGCAAAAGTATCTGGTCTTATACTGAGCATGTGTCTGTGGTTCTAAATCAGCTAACGTGGTGTTGGTGTTATGTGTCAAATTTATATCTTTTACTAAATACAGTCAGAGAGTGAATCATGGTTCGATAAAGACAGTTGTGTTTCTGCTGCTGTGCTTCTACTGGGTTGAAACTCGATTTTTTTTCTTGGTTAGAGATGGAAAGCATTCATTTCGGAATCATAATTGATGTTCGCTGACGTGAGATTGTTCTGGTATCGACTCGCCCGGTTAGAACCAGGGCCGAACCATTAATAAAAAGTACCGGGGAGCGGCTGAAGCGAGCGGTGGAAGCGCCCGGAAACCAGGGAGAGTCGAGTCCAGCCCTTTAGTACTGTACGAGTCAATTTCTGTCATTATCATGTTGATGACATTTACAATAAATCTGTCAGAGCAGAGCACACCTCTCTCTGCTCAGACAGATTGCATGTGTGTGCGCGTGTCTGCTCGTGTGCGTACGTGCGCGTGTGCGTGCGTGTGTAAGGGTTGGGGTGATGTTTATGTAGTGCACATTTGTATGATGTGGCTCTTTGCTGTAATACAGTAAAAAAATTGGCTCTTAGTCTCTGACTGGTTGGCCACCCCTGTTCTAGGACAATGGGAGAGGTTGGTTGAGGTAGACGACCTCCTGTACCGACAGATCTTTCGGTCAGATGGTGGTGGGGCAGTATACCAGCTGCTCTTGCCCAGAGCTTTGGTCAAGGATGTCCTCACCAAGGTACACCAGGAGCACGGACACCAAGGGGTTGACCGGACTCTAGCCCTTTTGCGCTCTCGCTGCTACTGGCCAGGTATGTCCCGGGAGGTGGCGCAGTGGTGCCAAGCTTGCGAGCGATGCCAATTTGCTAAAAACAACCAGCCAGCTGCTCGCAGCTACATGGGTCACCTCCTGGCATCAAAGCCGAACGAAATTGTGGCAATCGATTTCACCCTGCTTGAACCCACATCGGCAGGTGTAGAGAATGTCCTGGTGATGACGGATGTCTTCAGTAAATACACCTTGGCTGTCCCCACCAGGGACCAACGTGCGTCCACTGTAGCACAGGTCCTGATCTCGGAGTGGTTTGCGAAGCTTGGTGTCCCAGCTCGTATCCACTCAGATCAGGGCCGCAACTTTGAGAGCGCTTTGATACAACAGCTTTGCTGCTTGTATGGGGTGACCAAATCGCGAACCACCCCATATCATCCAGCAGGTAACGGGCAGTGCGAAAGGTTCAACCGCACACTGCACAATCTGCTTCGCACGTTACCTACTTCGCGGAAGCGGGACTGGAGTTCCTGTCTCCCTGAGGTGTTGTTCGCTTATAACACGACACCTCATCAGTCGACCGGGGAATCTCCGTATTTCCTTATGTTTGGTCAGGAGCCCCGTCTTCCTGTTGACTTCCTTCTGGGCCACGTGCAGGAACCACTGGCGGGAAGCGTAACGGAATGGGTAGCGGAGCATCAAGCCCGGCTACACCTTGCCTTTGATGGGGCGCAAGCCCGGTTAAAGGTTGCAGCAGCTCGCCGAAAAGCCAACCATGACAGGCTGGTGCGAGTCACCCCGCTCCAAGAGGGTCAGCTTGTGCTTTTGCGCAATTACAACATAAGGGGTCGCCAGAAGACTCAGGACCTTTGGTGTCCAGTCACCTACCAGGTTATACGGGTACCAGAAGGGGAAGGTTCTGTGTATATAGTGGCCCCGGTTGATGACCCGAGTAAGATCAGGAGAGTACATCGTTCCTTGCTTAAAGCTTTGGTTTCTCTTGGCAACCCTGGCATGGTCGCGGAAGACCCACCAAGGGAGCAGTTCACCCCACGCGAGGAGTGGTCTCCGGATTCTTATGATGGCAATGTGTTCGTTATACCAGCGTCTTTGGGGCGCTCCCCTCCTGCCTCCAGGGCCTCAGGGCTTTCTTCTGCTCACCGGAGCCCCTCCCAAACTCCACCCGACCTTTCGAGCACAGAGTCTCAAGCGGGGGAGCTTCCTCTGCGCAGATCCACCCGGGCTACTGCAGGTCAGCACCCCAATGTCTACAATCTTCCAAGGTCCACCATTGGAAATTAGTCCAACAGACGGCTTGTCTCACTTGAAAACAACGGATTCATCGTCGGGGCGACGATGCCATTTGGGAGGGTAGAATGTGGTAAAACGGCTTCTGAGGTCAGTGCTGAGGGTGCGCCTGCTTTCCCACGGGCCGCCCCGGTGGGCTTTATAAGCGCTCCTCCCCTCATTTGCCCCTCTTTGCCCTCACGCCTCTGCAGCTGTGAGTTTGTCCCAGCTCCACGCATTCCAGTGCTGCTGTCTGGTTCCTCTAGGCACCTAAAAACCTCTGCTTTGCCCTGGCTCCTGCTTTACTTTGCCTTGATTCCTGCTGCTTTGGCTTGGCTTCAGCTGCTTTATCTGCTGCTTGGCTTCGCAGCTTCGTATCGCTATCGCACTTTGTTTCGCTGCTCTGCCTTGTGACTGTTTCGCCCCACTGTTTTGCTGCTCCATGTCCTTCGCAGTTGTGGACGCCTGCGTCTAGCACTCACGCACTTTAACGAGTGCTGCGTCCCGGGTCTGGGGCGTATACTTGTGGGAATGTGCAATAACAGTAAGAGTGAGTGAGTGTGCGAACGAGTGAGAGAGTATAGCATTTAGTTTTTATCCATTTAAATTAAATAAAAAGACTGAACTGTATTGACCACACTGTAAAATAAACCTGTCAAACTTGGAACCTGGTGCATTCTAATCTTTTAATACTTACCTGTGTGTCCTTAATTTATAGTACAGTACTCTTCCGGTGAAATTCCGGTCGTGGCGTTGCTTGGTTTATTTCAATACTTACATGTTTTAACCAGTTATGATTAATTAATGTAACTTATTTTCTAAATCATATTACCACCACCCCTAGGCTGCCACATAATCCTTCGAGGTAAAAGCGTTTGTTAGTGAAATGTTAGTGAGCCACTTTTCCTTTTCCTAAACGTTGTCCGAGCAGTGGAGCGGCAAAATGGGACTTTTTATTTTATTTTTGACGAAAGCAAATTTGCTCCCGTTTGCACAAACAAAGTCTGATTTGTACAAAATTTTAATCCATTGTTCAACTCCAGGGTCTAGGTCATTTGAAAGTGGAAATACTGAAATTGGCTCTGAAATTGGTTTTAGCGCCCCCTACAGACTATGTCAAAGTTTTACATGGGCTGAATCCAATTTAGTTTTTTCAAAATGTTTGAAATGTTGCCCATAATTCTGTTTTGTCATCTGGATTCAAAAAGTCAATGGCCAAGACTTATTTTTTACCCTGTCGCCGTGGCGACAACAAACACTCTCCATTCTCTGTCTATGGGAAAATCGTTAAATCTCTGAAATGTACTCCTGGCTCAAACATCAAACCAGCCGCGGCCGTTTCACTAATTTGGCTGAAAATCGCTCCACATGGTCTAATCACATGGACCATCAATAGTTGAATATAGAATTTGAATTAGTCAAACGGTCTGAGCGTGACAGACTCCCAAAGTGTGGTCATGTTCATAGAGAGGTGTGAAGTTCCCATGTTATCCAATGGAGACTGTATGGACACACTCACAGATTGTATGTGCAAACAGGAGCACATTCACAAACTCTGATTTGCACTAAACTTGACTCGGTTGTTCAACTCCTGGGCCTAGGTCACATGACAGTGTGAACAATGACATTGGCCCATTATCGCCCCCTACAGGCTGAGTAAAGGTTTACATGGGGATAAAGGTATTTAGGTTTTCTGTTGTTTGATCTCATATTTGACCCACTGAACAAACACAAACACTCACCAAAGTTTTTTTCAGGCACAAAATGTATTATTTAAATTATTATAACAAAAAATTTGAATTTGTAGGGGGCGCGAAAGTGTAAAACATGAAATTGCAGCATTAGTGCCACCTACAGACTGAGTCAAGTTTTACATGGGCAGAAAGATAGTTAGTTTGATCAAAATGTTTGAAATTTTGAACACAAGTCTGTTTTGCCATTCTGATTCAAAAACTCAATTAGACCCATGAATTGATTTTTACTTTGTTGCCGTGGCGACGACAAACATGAACCTCTTTCAGACAAAAGTATAGAACTTGGAGACTGTTTCATCCAGATCGGCCAAAGACTTAGAGACATCAGCTTTAAACTAAGACAAGAAGTCTGACTTTGGACAGTTTCAGATTCATTTATTTGCCATTTGCAGTAAAAACACATTGGAATACATCTGCAAAAGTCCACAGTACCTAGCAGACTAATACATACATAAAACAAGGTTAAAAATACAGAAACAAAACAAACAAAACTAACAATTGTTTCTGTGAAATGGATCAAACTAAAACAGTTCCAATAAAAACACAAGATCATTAAAGTGCTCTGTTCAAACTGACAACAGTGCGTTGCCAAACTTACCAAAAGAACATGTTTCAGCCACTATTCACATTTTTAAAGGCATTTTTAAAGGCTGTCTGTATTGTCTGATGTCACATGAAAATGAGCAGGGTTTATTACAGCCAGCAGGGGGCGACACATCCCACAGCAGGCGTAGGATCAGACATCTCCAGATTAAACATGTGTAAAGAAGTTTCTCTGGCAGTATAAAAGTGGATCATCAGCTTTGGTTTTAGCAAGAAACCAAACTCCATGTGAAATAAAAACATATTTAGTGTTAGAGTTAGTGGGAAACAAAAACAAAGACTGTTGCTTTGGCCACGTCATTTAATCTACCACATACTGTGTCTGAGACACAAACATTATCTTACATTTAAGAATCATCACTTAATCCATCATCAGGTTATTCTGGGACCACCTTCTTCTAAACACTATTCAACAATAAAAACACACTGAGGCTCAGCAACTTCTTCAAACAAAGATTTTTGGGGCAAATGTTGAAACTTCTCTTTCTCTTCATAATCCAAATGCGAATTAGTATCACACATGAAAATATACAGCTGTAAAATGTACAATACAGTACATTTATAAATATACTGTGGTACATTACTATAGTACATTATATATACTGTGGTACATTATATATACTGTAGTACATTATATATACTGTAGTACATTATATATACTGTGGTACATTATATATACTGTGGTACATTATATATACTGTAGTACATTATATATACTGTAGTACATTATATATACTGTAGTACATTATATATACTGTAGTACATTTCCACTTCAGAGCTTCCTTTCCAACTCCTTTTACAGAACAAGTCAAAAGTTACTGTTTATCACATTATGTTTGCTTTACTAGAACCAGGCCGCAGTATCTCAAGTGTCACAATGCTTTTAACACATTTTCTAAACCAGGAGTAGAAAAAAGTATAAATAATGGGGTTTAAGCAGGAGTTAAAGAAGACAAGATAAGCCACAATAGCTGTATTTGAACCATTGGCTGCAACCTTTTGATCTGAGAGTATGACAAAATAAAATGGGCACAAACACACCACAAACAGGACAATGACCACCCCCAGAGTCCGAGCAGCTTTTAGTTCAGACTTATTTACATAAACTGCTCTTTGTGACGTTGCTGCTCTGATCTGTGAGCGCATGGCCCGGATTTGAGTCAATATTGCCACAAATACTCTCATACATAAAACAGCAATGGCACTGACCGGGAAGATAAACGAAATAAAAATATCAACGACTCCCAAATAGAAATGTACAATGAGCACACATTCACCAGAGCATGTGCCGAAGCTGCCTGTGTTTTTTTTATTACTATCGAACTGTGCACTGATAGAAAGAAGCAGTGCACTATAGACCGCGGTCCAAAGCCAGGAGAGACAGATGGAAAATCTGACTCTGACTTTAGTGACTTTTGTGTGGTAGTGTAAAGGCTGACAAATGGCAATGTAGCGGTCCACAGATATAAGCACTACAGTTTCCACTGAAGAGCAGGTAACAACATATGATAAATACTGATACACAACGCATGCATCGTCACTAAACAACCAACATCCATCAACAAACAGAGTCTGTACAAACATGAGAAGGCCCACGGAAAAGTCTGAAACACCCAGAGAAAGGAGGAGCAGGTTGGTGGGTGTGTGGAGCTGCCTGGAGAGAGGAAAGTCACAGTCATGAAAACTGAACATGTATAAAAGTATAAAAGAGTTCAACACATAAAAGAGAAACAGTTACTTGTAGTGAGAGATTGAAATGATCACAAGCAGGTTGAGAGTTGAAGTCACCGCTGACATCAAATATAGCACAGTGTAAATCAGCATTGTTGTAGCATAAGAGCGTGGAATCTTTTTACAAGAAGCATTGAACAGATGTGGGAAGCAGAGCTCTTGGCCCTCTGAGGTCTCCATGTTGGCATCTCTGCATGAAGACTGTCCCCTCCTCTGTCTCAGCCTGCTCTAATGTCTCCTCCTGGTTTCTCCTCCCACCCCCAGATCAGGAGGCAGTCCACTTTACCAGATTCATCAGAATAAATGTAGCAGAATTATACATCTTAAACTATTTGGTGCATTTGTTTTGGCAGTGAAAGTGTATTTGCAATTTTAATTAAAATGTATTACAATTACAATACAATTCATTCTTGTATTTCCCTAAATCACAACAGCATCATCTCAGAGACTTAACAAAACCATTGAAATCACCAACACAGGTCAGAGATTCAAAGGTTAAGACACAAAAGAATATAGAACTCATGTTGATAAATGTCACACATGTTGATAAATGTCACACATGTTGATAAATGTCACAAATGTTGATAAATGTCATACATGTTGATAAATGTCACAAATGTTGATAAACGTAACACATGTTAATAAATGTCATACATGTAGATAATTGTCATACATGTTGATAAATGTCACACATGTTGATACATGTCATACATGTAGATAATTGTCCATACATGTTGATAAATGTCATACGGTGTAGATAAATGTCATACATGTAGATAATTGTCCATACATGTAGATAAATGTCACACATGTTGATAAATGTCATACATGTAGATAATTGTCCATACATGTTGATGAATGTCATACATGTAGATAATTGTAATACATATTGATAAATATCATACATGTTGATAAATGTCATACATGTTGATAAATGTCATACATGTTGATAAATATCATACATGTTGATAAATGTCATACATGTTGATAAATGTCATACATGTTGAAAAATGTCATACATGTAGATAATTGTCCATACATGTAGATAATTGTCCATACATGTTGATAAATGTCACACATGTTGATAAATGTCACAAATGTTGATAAATGTCATACATGTAGATAAATGTCATACATGTTGATAAATGTCACACATGTTGATAAATGTCACAAATGTTGATAAATGTCACACATGTTGATAAATGTCATACATGTAGATAATTGTCCATACATGTTGATAAATGTCACACATGTTGATAAATGTCACAAATGTTGATAAATGTCATACATGTAGATAAATGTCATACATCAATCAATCAATCAACGTTTATTTATAGAGCGCCTTTCCTACACAAGGCAACGCAAAGCGCCTCACAACCCATATAACATCATGCATAAATCATCAAACATTAGAATTTAAGTAAACATAAAAAGACAGATTAAGAGCACAAGCTATATAAAATCACACAAGTAGTTAAAAACCGTAAAACATTAAAATCACACAAGGGATTACAATCATAAATAATCATAAATAATCATAGCGCATTAAAAAGATTAAAGATAAAAACAAATATAAAATCATTCACTTGTATGCACAGCTAAAAAGAACTGTTTTCAGTTCAGTTTTAAAAACTGCTAGAGTAGACGCCTGTCTCACACTCTCGGGAAGACGGTTCCAGACTCTAGCTGCATGAATCTGAAACGCAGCCTCCCCATGTCTAGTTCCGACTCTGGGCACTAACAGAAGTCCAGTCCCTGTGCTCCTCAGAGCCCGAGTTGGTTCATATGGCACCAACATGTCGCGGATGTACCCTGGTGCGAGGCCATGGAGAGACTTGTACACAAGTAAAGCTACTTTAAAATCTATTCTCTGAGCCACAGGAAGCCAGTGCAGAGACCTGAGGACCGGACTAATGTGGTCGTACTTCCTGGTTCTAGTCAGGACTCGAGCTGCAGCATTTTGGATGTACTGCAGCTGTTTTACCGCCTGTTTAGAGAGACCTGTGAACAAGCCATTGCAGTAGTCCAATCGACTGGAGACAAATGCGTGGATAAGAATCTCCAAGTCTGCTTTAGACACAATGTTCCTAATTTTAGCAATGTTTCTTAGGTGGAAGTAAGCTGATGATGTCACAGATGATATGTGGCTATTGAAATTTAAGTCTGAGTCCATTATTACTCCTAGATTTCTGACCTGAGTTGAGGGTTTTAGGGAGAGAGACTGGAGGTGGCAGATAACGCTCTCTCTTTGTTTTTGAGGTCCGAAAACAATAATTTCAGTTTTTTCTGTGTTTAGCTGGAGAAAGTTATTTTGCATCCAATCACTGATTTGTTGGATACAGTGAAGGAGCGAGTCCACTGGTCCATGTTCTCCTGCTGTCAGGGACACATAGACCTGAGTATCGTCAGCATAATTGTGATAGGACACGTTATTACTGTGTATTAACCTACCCAGAGGCAGCATGTAAATATTAAACAGGAGAGGCCCCAGGATTGATCCCTGTGGCACTCCGCAGGTTAGGGCCAGATGGTCTGAGATACAGTTTCCGATCTCCACAAAATACTTTCTGTCCTGTAGGTAGGATATAAACCAGCTTAGGGCTGTTCCAGAAACACCAACCCAGTCCTCAAGTCTCTGAATGAGGATACCATGATCGACAGTGTCGAAAGCAGCACTTAAATCTAACAGGATAAGAACTGAGACTTTTCCTGCGTCAGTGTTAAGTCTGATGTCATTTGTTACCTTCACTAGAGCGGTCTCTGTGCTGTGGTGGGGTCTAAAACCAGACTGGAACATATCAAAAGAGTGATTGATTATTAAAAATTCTGTAAGTTGTTGATAGACAACTTTTTCTAGAATTTTACCCATGAAAGGCAGATTTGAAATGGGCCGATAATTTTTAAGTGCCAAGGCATCCAGACTCCTCTTTTTTAGGAGGGGTCTGATGACTGCCGTTTTCAGGGCCATTGGGAATGTTCCAGATTCAAGAGACATATTTACTATATGCGTGAGTGAAGGTAAAAGACTGCTCAGAACAGATTTAAGAAATCTAGGAGGTAATACATCCAGGCTACATGTAGAAGAACTCAGACTTGTAATTATCATTTGGACAGTTTCATTTTGTACTGGTGTAAAGTGTGTCAGCCCAAAAAGCTTCACTGGCTGTTGGATTGTAATTTCTACTGTGGAGGTGATGGCATTTTTGATGCCTTGGACTTTGTCATTAAAAAACTCTGCAAACTCATTACATTTGGTTTTGGAGGTAAGCTCTGATGGCATCTTAACAGGGGGATTTGTCAATTTATTTACTGTTGAGAACAGAACGCGTAGATTGTTACTGCAACCTTCGATTGTTTCGGAAAAATAAGTTTCCCTCGTTCTACGTAGCACACTGTTGAACTTGCACAATGCATCTTTGAAGATCTCATGGTCAACTTGGAGATTTGACTTTCGCCACTTCCGCTCGGCTCTCCGGCACTCTCTCTTCTGTGCCCTGACAGAGTCCGCTTTTGTCCATGGCGCCTTTTGCTTATTTGTAACAATTTTGACCTTTACAGGAGCAATCGTGTCCAGAACATCCAAAACACTAGAGGTGACAGAGTTAAGTAATTCATCCACAGTAGAACACAACGTGTTATCAAAGTTTATCATCCCCATGAAAAGTTCACCTGTATTTTTGTTTATGTGTCTTCTTCTTCTAACAATTTAGGATTCAGCTCGTGCTTTACTATTGAGACACATATCAAAAAATACACAGAAATGATCTGACAGAGCAACATTGGCCACATTTACATTTGAGATATTAACCCCTTTAGTAATTAGCAGATCGAGAGTGTGTCCTCTGCTATGGGTGGGGCCACTCACATGCTGAGTGAGACCAAAGGTTTCCAGCACAGAGCTCAGCTCTTTCGCGTATCTATCATCAACGTTATCTACATGTATATTAAAATCACCTATGACGACTAAACTATCAAAGTCTGTGCACACAACTGAAAGCAACTCGGTGAAATGATCAGTGAAACTATGACATGACTGTGGCGGCTTGTACACAACAATAATAAGAATAGAAGATTGTTTTTGTTCTATTTTAAAAGAGACATACTCAAATGAGGAAAATTTCCCAAGAGGTACTCTATGGGAGACAATACAATCTTTAAAAACTGCTGCTGTGCCTCCTCCTCTTTTATTTTCTCGAATTTCTGATTCAAATTTGAAATTTGGTGGTGTTGTTTCTATTAAGACTGCATTTTCTGTATTATGGTCAAGCCAAGTTTCAGTCATAAACATAAAGTCAAGATCATAAGAACAGATAAAATTATTAATTAAAAAGGATTTATTGCATAGTGATCTGACATTAAGCAGAGCAAGGTTAAAAATAATATCAGTGTCAGTGGGTTTAGTTGATTGACTACAAAGAATTGGAATTAGATTTCCTGAGTTGGACCGTCTAACTGCTGTCCTTCTGTTATATTTGTGTTTATTCAAATTAAAACACATTTCTGAGCCGGTGCGAGGAACACACACAGTCTCTATTGGTTTAAAAAGTGAACTCTGTTTTACTTTGTTAAGTTCCAGATGCATGACTGAGTAAGTGCCGTTCAGTGGCAGGACTGGTATTACACTGCCAGACGGACAGGGGTCAGTGTTTGCACCACAGTACTCACCCGGTGCTGGAGTGGAGGAGGAAGGTGGTAGTGGGGGCCGAGGGGCCTCGGATGTAAACAGTCATGTTGATAAATGTCACAAATGTTGATAAACGTCATACATGTAGATAAATGTCATACATGTTGATGAATGTCATACATGTTGATAAATGTCATACATGTAGATAATTGTCCATACATGTTGATAAATGTCACACATGTAAATAAATGTCACAAATGTTGATAAATGTCATACATGTAGATAAATGTCACACATGTTGATAAATGTCACAAATGTTGATAAATGTCATACATGTTGATAAATGTCATACATGTTAATGAATGTCATACATGTAGATAATTGTCCATACATGTCGATGAATGTCATACATGTTGATAAATGTCATACATATTGATAAATATCTTACATGTTGATAAATATCATACATGTTGATAAATGTCATACATGTTGATAAATGTCATACATGTTGATAAATGTCATACATGTAGATAATTGTCCATACATGTTGATAAATGTCATACATGTAGATAATTGTCCATACATGTTGATAAATGTCACACATGTTGATAAATGTCATATATGTTAATAAATATCAAACATGTTGATAAATGTCATATATGTTGATAAATGTCATATATGTTGATACATGTCATACATGTAGATAATTGTCCATACATGTTGATAAATGTCATACATGTAGATAATTGTCCATACATGTTGATAAATGTCATACATGTAGATAATTGTCCATACATGTTGATAAATATCAAACATGTTGATAAATGTCATACATGTTGATAAATGTCATATATGTTGATACATGTCATACATGTAGATAATTGTCCATACATGTTGATAAATGTCATACATGTAGATAATTGTCCATACATGTTGAAAAATGTCATACATGTAGATAAATGTCACACATGTTGATACATGTCATACATGTTGATAAATGTCATACATGTAGATAATTGTCCATACATGTAGATAAATGTCACACATGTTGATAAATGTCATACATATTGATAAACATCATACATGTTGATGAATGTCATACATATTGATAAACATCATACATGTTGATAAATGTCATGCATGTTGATAAATGTCACACATGTTGATAGAAGAAGTATGGGTTATGGTCAGAGATGGAACAGGCCCTTCTGTTCTCCACCAGCACCTCCATCCAAGCAATCATTTCAGGAGTCAAAAGAACCGGCACTTTCCGACTTCTTTTCCCTTTAATTTCAATGCGTTGAAAATGCTGACACAGCTTTTTCTCAAGTTCGGACAGTCCCAGAGCAATGTCAGAATGGATCCCAGTCTTACTTCTTAAGGTAAACGCTGTCAGTGGCATCTTTGAAACCTCACCTTCCCTTCTTCGATTGAAAATAATGACCTCACAAAGAGTCAAAACTGCCAGTTTAGACCAATGCTTAGACGTTGGCTCACTTATTAGGGTTTGCACATATTCAGGTCGACATACCTCAATATGTGCATGCATGGCTCTAACGTCCTCAGTCAGAGGGAGCAGGTCCGGAGTGTTCCACTTCAGATTCAGATTCAGATTCATTTATTTGCCATCCATCCATTTTCCATCCATTTTCTACCCTTTAATCCATTTCTGGGTCAGGGGGGTGGCAATCAGAGATGCCACCCAAGTCTCATAGCACCAGCCCCTCACTGACCCTCTGCAGGTGGTGAGTCCTTTGGGCAAAGTGGGGTTAAGTGTCTTGCCCAAGGACACAACAACAGCAGTCATCAGTGGGAGTTGGTTTAGAAGGTGTAGAGGTGGGAATTGAACCCACGACCTTCTGGCCTTAAGGCCAATGCTCTACCAACTGAGCTACTGTCGCCCCAAAATGTATTTGCCATTTGCAGTAAAACCACATTGGAAAAACTGTGCAAGACTACCCCGGTGTGCACCAGACAGAGGAGACGACACACACCAGAGCTCTTGCCACGGCGCCATCTTTACGGCGCCATGCGACAAACAGTAGAATAAACAGCAGAGAGCAATAACATACAGTTTCACAGACAGTTGGATAGACACATTGTGCCTTGTATAAAGCACGGATTTTTTCTCGGGATGAAGCACCTCCTACAGCCGGCCCAATGTGGCTGTCAGAGGGGGGCGGGGTCAGGGAGGGGGGTGAGTCGGAAACACAGTGAGGAGTGGAGGGGAGGGAGGGAGCAAGATGGATAGAGAGGGAGGCGGGGGTAGGGGATCCAAGCTGGAGACTGAAGTGTGAGATTGTTGTAGATGGGACCTTTGTTATTATGGCCTTGGCCCGAGGAATGTGAGATAAGAGTGGAGAGAAGACACAGCAGGAGAAACACATCGCCTCAGGGGGACAATATTAAATGCAATGTCAGGCAGATATTCTATTAAATCCAATTAAACCGAATTGCGGCGCCCTCAGACCCCGTACACAGGGGCAGATCCAAGCCGGGTCAGAGAGTTCAAGCCTGACAAACAATGTCATTCAATCTCAACTCCAGAGTCTTATGTCCATCGAGTGAACGAGCTGCGAGGTCTTTAACCAACTGTTCCACCAAAACCACTCTCCTTTGTCCAGACACGGCACTCTCAACCACGACGCGGCTAAGCTCCTTGTACATCCCATCAATTTTGTCGGCCAGCAGGTCGTGAATCTTGCGAACTGCCATGCCTCCGAATTTGTGGTAGAAGAGAACAGCTCCAAAGCCAAACAGGAGGATTCCCACCACCAAAATGCCAAAGATATATACGTCTTCCGAATCTTCAATGGACAGGGTCGACAGACAGAGAGGCTGAAACTTGTTCCAGCTGTCAGAGTATACCCCGCTGGTGAAGTCCCGTCCGGGCATACGGGCTCTCCAGACCCACGCTTACGTGTTGAAAAGATAGAATCAATTGCGTTGAGGGACCAGTTAATCATTTCCATTCTTGTTAAAGTTGTCTGTGGCAAAACTCCAGGAAAAAGACAAAAACAGGAGATAGCAGCAGTCAGAAGCAGGAGCGTCTGAGACACGTCTTTGCTCGACGGAGGCGGAAGAGAGCCTTGGCTTGCCGGAGGGTCTGTAGGGCAGCAGAAGAAACACAGACGTCCCACCTCTTCTCAAAAAGCAGCCGGCTTCGTTGGAGGTTTTTAATAAATAGTTCATCAACACAATGCTCCATTTTTGAGTCACATTCAAGAATATCTGCTTTCTGAGGCTATGGCCGAGTTTGAGGGCCAAGGATGGAGTCTTGAATTGATTTGTTTCCTCATCGTCACTTTCATTTCCATGTTTTCTAGAAAAATGACGGGACATTTTGTGGCAGGACATTGAACAGTAGAGGCAGAAGTGCCTCTTGCTGTTAACTCTGGCTCAATTTCTCTTCTTTTGCAGCTGCATGATAACAATCTTATTTGCCTTTGGTTCGTCACTTTCCGAGTCTTGAAGAAAAGTATTTTTGACTTTTCTTTTTCCATACTTTTTTACAGGTTTCTTCTTGACAGGTAAATCGTCAGAATCTGAGTCGACTTCATCACTTCTGTTAAGGGACTCTTGACTAAGCTGCACAAACAACAAATAATTTTAGGCAAGGCAAGGCAAGTTTATTTATATAGCATAATTCATACACAAGGCAATTCAAAGTGCTGAACAAAATAAGAAAGCATTAAAATCATAAATAATCACAGAACATTAAAAAGAAAGATAAAAATATAAAACCCCTCAGTTGTAGCACAGCTAAACAGAACTGTCTTTAACCTGGTTTTAAACATTGTCATTGAGGAGGCCTGTCTCACATCTTCAGGAAGACTGTTCCAGATTTTAGCAGCATGAATCTGAAAAGCAGCCTCCCCATGTTTAGTTCTGACTCTGGGCACTAACAAGAGTCCAGTCCCTGTGCTCCTCAGAGTTCCAGCAGGAGTCCAGTCCCTGTGCTCCTCAGAGTCCCAGCAGGAGTCCAGTCCCTGTGCTCCTCAGAGTCCCAGCAGGAGTCCAGTCCCTGTGCTCCTCAGAGTCCCCAGCAGGAGTCCAGTCCCTGTGCTCCTCAGAGTCCCAGCAGGAGTCCAGTCCCTGTGCTCCTCAGAGTCCCAGCAGGAGTCCAGTCCCTGTGCTCCTCAGAGTCCCAGCAGGAGTCCAGTCCCTGTGCTCCTCAGAGTCCCAGCAGGAGTCCAGTCCCTGTGCTCCTCAGAGTCCCAGCAGGAGGCCAGTCCCTGTGCTCCTCAGAGTCCCAGCAGGAGTCCAGTCCCTGTGCTCCTCAGAGTTCGGGCTGGTTCGTATGGTACTAACATCCATCCATCCATGCATTTTCTTCCGCTTTATCCGTTGTCGGGTCGCCGGGGCAGCAGTCTAAGCAGAGACGCCCAGACTTCCCTATCCACACACACTTCCTCCAGCTCGTCCGGGGGGACCCCAAGGCGTTCCCAGGCCAGCTGAGAGACATAGTCCCTCCAGCGTGTCCTAGGTCTTCCCCGGGGCCTCCTCCCGGTGGGACGTGCCCGGAACACCTCCCCAGGGAGGCGTCCAGGAGGTTCCCTCACTCGTGAACAAGACCCCGAGATACTTGAACTCCTCCACTTCAGGAAGGACCTCCCCACCTTTAGAGGGCAAGGCACCTTTTTCCGGTCGAGCACCATGGCCTCGGATTTGGAGTTGCTGATTCTCATCCCAGCCGCTTCACACTCGGCTGCAAACCGCCCCAGTGCATGCTGCAGGTCCTGGTTCGTTGGAGCCAACAGGACAACATCGTCTGCAAACAGCAGAGATGAAATCCTGTGGTCTCCGAACCGGACCCCCTCCGACCCCTGGCTGCGCCTAGAAATTCTGTCCATAAACACAGTGAACAGAACCGGTGACAAAGGGCAGCCCTGTTGGAGGCCAACATGCACCGGGAACAGGTCTGACTTACTGCCGGCAATGCGAACACAGCTCTGGCTCCGGTCATACAGGGACCGGACAGCCCTCAGCAGAGGACCCCGGACCCCGTACTCCCGGAGGACCCCCCAAAGGACACCCCGGGGAACATGGTCGAACGCCTTCTCCAAATCCACAAAGCACATGTGGACAGGTTGGGCGAACTCCCATGAACCCTCGAGTATCCGATGGAGAGTATAGAGCTGGTCCAGTGTTCCGCGACCGGGACGAAAACCACACTGCTCCTCCTGAATCCGAGATTCGACCATCGGCCGTAGCCTCCTCTCCAGTACCTTGGAGTAGACCTTACCGGGGAGGATGAGGAGTGTGATCCCACGATAATTGGAACACACCCTCCGGTCCCCCTTCTTGTAGAAAGGGACCACCACCCCGGTCTGCCACTCCATTGGCACCGCCCCCGATCGCCACGCGATGTTGCAGAGATGTGTCAGCCAAGACAGTCCTACAACATCCAGAGACTTTAGATAATCAGGACGGATCTCATCCACACCCGGAGCCTTGCCACCATGGAGGCTACCAACCACCTTGGTGACCTCTGCCAGGGAGATGGATGTATCTGCCCCGACATCCTCAGCCTCTGCCTCTGTAATAGAGGACGTGACGGGGGGATTGAGGAGAACCTCAAAGTATTCCTTCCACCGCCCGACAATATCCCCAGTCGAGGTCAGCAGCTCTCCACCCGCACCGTACATGGTGTTGGCAAAGAACTGCTTCCCCCTCCTGAGGCGCCGGATGGTTTGCCAGAATCTCTTCGAGGCCGACCGATAGTCATGTTCCATGGACTCTCCGAACTCCCAGTCCCGGGTTTTTGCCTCTGCAACAGCCCGGGCTGCGGCACGCTTGGCCTGCCGGTACTGGACAGCTGCCTCAGGAGTCCCCCGAACCATCATGGCTCGATAGGACTCCTTCTTCAGCCTGACAGCATCCCTTACTGCCGGTGTCCACCACCGGGTTCGGGGGTTGCCGCCGGGACCAGCACCAGAGACCTTGCGACCAAAGCTACGAGCCGCCGCATCGGCGATTGAGGCAGAGAACATGGTCCACTCGGACTCCATGTCCCCCTCCTCCGCCGGGACCTGGGAGAAGCTCTCCCGGAGGTGTGAGTTGAAAGTCCGTCTGACAGGGCGCTCAGCGAGACGTTCCCAGCAGACCCTCACTATACGCTTGGGTCTGCCAGGTCTGACTGGCTTCTTCCCCTGCCAGCGGATCCAACTCACGACCAGGTGATGATTGGTTGACAGCTCCGCCCCTCTCTTCGCACGAGTGTCCGAGACACGCGGTCGAAGGTCAGATGATACGACAACAAAGTCGATCATCGACCTCCGGCCTAGGGTGTCCTGATGCCACGTGCACTGGTGGACACCCTTGTGCACGAGCATGGTGTTCGTGATGGACAAACTGTGACTGGCACAGAAGTCCAACTGAACACCGCTCGGGTTCAGATCAGGGGGACGTTCTTCCCGATCACCCCTCTCCAAGTGTCACCAAGAAGGCGGGGTACTCTGCACTGCTGTTAGGCCCGTAGGTCGTCACAACAATGAGAGACTTGTCCCCCACCCGGAGGCGGAGGGACGCGACCCTCTCATTCACCGGGGAGAACTCCAACACGTGGCGGCTGAGATGGGGGGCAATGAGAATGGCCACCCCAGCTCGCCGCCTCTCCCCGCGGGAAACACCAGAAAAGTGGAGCGTCCAACCCCTCTCAAGGAGTTGGGTTCCAGCGCCCAAGCTGTGTGTGGAGGTGAGGCCGACTATCTCTAGTCGGTATCGCTCAACCTCCCCCACGAGCTCGGGCTCCTTCCCCCCCAGTGAGGTGACGTTCCACGTCCCGAGAGCCAGATGTTGTGTGTGCGGACTGGGTCCCCGATGTCTCCGCCTTCGACTGCCGCCCAGTCCTCTCAGCAGCGCGCCACCACGGACCCCTCTGCAGGTGGTGGGCCCACAGGAGGGACTTCCCACGTCATCCCTTCGGGCTGAGCCCGGCAGGCCCCGTGGGCTAAGGCCCGGCCACCAGGCGCTCGCATACGAGCCCCGACCCCAGGCCTGGCTCCAGGGTGGGGCCCCGGCTGCGCCATGCCGGGCGACGTCACTGGTGTATTTATTGTGCTGTCCATGGTGGTTTTTGGACCGCTCTTCGTCTGACTCGTCACCTGAGACCTGTCTGCCATGGGAGGCCCTACCAGGGGCACGAAGCCCCAGACAGCATAGCTCCCAGGATCATCCGAGTACTCAAACTCCCCCACCACGTTAAGGTGGCAGTCCAGGGGGTACTAACATGTCACTAATATATTTGGGTGCGAGGCCACTGAGAGACTTGTACACAAGCAGAGCTGTTTTAAAGTCTATTCTCTGAGCCACAGGAAGCCAGACCTGAGAACTGGACTAATGTGGTCGTACTTCCTGGTTCTAGTCAGGACTAATGTAGTCGTACTTCCTGGTTCTAGTCAGGACTAATGTCGTCGTCGGAGAGAGACTGTAGGTGACAGATGACGCTCTCTCTTTGTTTCTGGGGACCAAAGACAATCATTTCAGTTTTGTCTGCGTTTAGCTGAAGGAAGTTGTTTTGCATCCACTCACTGATCTGTTGGATACAGTGAAGGAGTGAGTCCACTGGTCCATGTTCTCCTGCAGTCAGTGAGACATAGATCTGAGTGTCGTCTGCATAGTTATGATAGGACACTTTGTTTCTGCGTATTAACTGACCTAACGGCAGCATGTAGAGATTGAACAGAAGAGGTCCCAGAATCGACCCCTGTGGTACTTCACAGGTCAGGGCCATATGATCTGAGACACAGTCTCCAATCTCCACAAAGTACTTCCTGTCTTCAAGGTAAGACCTAAACCAACTTAGGGTGGTGCCAGCGATGCCAACCCAGTCCTCTAGTCTCTGTAAGAGGATCTCATGGTCGACAGTGTCAAAGGCAGCACTCAGATCTAACAAGATTAAGATTGAGACTTTGCCTGCGTCAGTGTTCAGCCGGATATCGTTTGTAACCTTGACGAGAGCAGTCTCAGTGCTGTGGTGGGGTCTAAAGCCGGACTGAAACATATCAAATGAGTTGTTGATTATAAGAAATCTAGTAAGCTGTAGGTAGACAACTTTCTCAAGGACTTTCCCCATAAATGGCAGATTTGAGATGGGACGATAGTTGTTAAGTACCGTAGCATCCAGGCTGCTCTTTTTTAGCAGGGGCCTGATGACTGCAGTTTTCAGGGCCTTTAGGAATATTCCAGAATGAAGGGACATGTTTACTATCTGTGTGAGTAAAGGTAACAGACTGCTCAGAACAGACTTCAGAAATCTAGTGGGTAGTACATCCAGGCTGCATGTGGAGGAGCTCAAACTGGAGATTATCTCTTGGACAGTTTTATCATTTACAGGTGCAAAGTGAGTTAGCTCAGAGAGCCTTTCTGGCTGTTGGATGGTTATCTGTGGATTGGAGACAATGGCGTTTTTGATGCCTTGAACCTTGTCATTGAAAAAATTAGCAAACTCATTGCATTTACGTTTGGAAGTTAGCTCTAATGGCATTTGAACAGGGGGGTTTGTTAATCTATTAACTGTTGAGAACAGAACACGCATATTGTTGCTGCAGCCTTCAATCATTTCAGAAAAATACTTTTCTCTCGTACTACGTAGCACCCGGTTAAACTCACACAACTTATCTTTGAAGATCTTGTAATCAACCTGGAGGTGGGACTTGCGCCACTTCTGCTCGGCCCTCCGGCACTTTCTCTTTTGTGCCCTGACCGAGTCTGCTTTAGCCCACAGCGCCTTCTGCTTATTTTTCACTATTTTAACCTTCACAGGGGCAGAACATTCAAAACACTAGAGGTGACAGTGTTAAACAGTTCATCTACAGTAGAATACGATGCATTTTCAAAGTTTATCATTCCCATAAATAGTTCACTCGTATTTTCATTTATGCGCCTTCTTCGAATAGTTGCAGAGTCCACTGGTGGTTTGTTAGTGAAACACATGTCAAAAAATACACAGAAATGATCCGAAAGAGCAACATCGACCACGTTTACATTTGAAATATTAGTAGCAACTAACTTAGTAACTAACAGATCTAGAGTGTGCCCTCTGCTGTGGGTGGGGCCACTCACGTGCTGAGTGAACCAAAGGATTCAAGTAAAGAACTCAGCTCTTTTGCATTTCTGTCATCAACATTATCCACATAAATATTAAAATCACCTGTAATAACCAAACTATCAAAATCTGTGCATACAACTGAAAGCAACTCGGTAAAATTATCAATAAAACTGTGACATGACTGCGGTGGCTTGTATAGGACTATGAAGAGTATTGGAGGAGATTGTTTTTGTTGTATTTTAAAAGACACATATTCAAATGACGAAAACTTCCCAAGAGACATTCTATGGGAGACAAAGTGGTCTCTGAAAATGGCAGCTAAGCCTCCTCCTTTTTTGTTTTCCCGTATTTCAGATTCAAATTTGAAATTTGGTGGTGATGCTTCTATTAAAACTGCATTTCCTGAATTTTGGTCAAGCCAAGTTTCAGCCATGAACATAAGATCAAGATTATGAGAACAAATACAATTATTGATTAAAAAAGACTTGTTACAAAGAGATCTGACATTCAGCTTAGCAAGTTTCAAAGTTTCAGTATCAGCGGTTGTGGTCGGCTGATTCTTACACGGAACAAGAATTAGATTTTCCTGATTAGACTGATTAACTCCAGATGTTTTTCTGTAATGTATTCTTTGTGTTATCACTAAGGGAATGGCACAGGTGGCTTCATGACAGGGCCCCAGCCGGGTCTCTCCTCTAACTAGACTGCCAGTGGCTGCGAAGCAGAGACCCTGTGCATCCTAGTGTTTAGAGAAAAGAGGGGAAGGGGAAGGCGGGGGAGGAGGCTGGAGAGGCGGGTGGCTTTTGGGTGTTGAACGAGGGGGGCAGGGAGGTGGAGGGGTTTTAGGTGATGGGTTAGGGCCGGGGTGGGCTGAGGCAGAGGTTTTGGATGTTGAACGAGGGGGAAGTGGGGGTGGAATGGTCATGAGGTTAGGGGAGGGACTGGCTGAGGTGGTTTTTGTAGGTGAATTGGAAACCCTAGGTGGTTTTGGAGGTACATATGGGGAGTGGTTTAGAATGTTGGACAGGACTCTAGATCGAGCTAATATGGGTGTGAGAGGAATAGTCTTCATCGCCGATTTTATTAGCCCTGCAGAGTGTTCAGGTAGGTCTAACAGTGAAGGCGGGGATGAAAAACAAAGGGACGTGTCCCCATTCTCTCTTGATGGAGTGGACGTGGCAGGGGGGACCCAAGACAGGTCCATGGGAGGTGGCGAGGGAGTCTTTGAT
This sequence comes from Knipowitschia caucasica, assembly GCA_964034765.1. Lineage (NCBI taxonomy): Eukaryota > Metazoa > Chordata > Actinopteri > Gobiiformes > Gobiidae > Knipowitschia > Knipowitschia caucasica. The sequence continues at coordinate 39,966,238 of OZ035837.1, read as the reverse complement.
GGAGGGGCAGGTGGTTGAGGAAACCCCAGCACAGGCCTGTCTGCTGTAGGCTGGGGTGAGGATGGGGGCTTCAGAGGCGCTGTAGATGAAGAAGGCGTGACTGCTTCGGAGCAGGCTGGGGATGAGGATGTTGGTGGTGGTGGTCGTGCTGCTGGTGCTGCTACTGGTGATGATGCAGCTGCTGCTGGTGATGATGCAGCTGCTGCTGGTGATGATGCAGCTGCTTTTGATGACAGTGGAGGTGTTGAGATCCTTTGAGGCGGTGATGGTGTTGAGATCCTTCGAGGTGGTGATGGTGTTGAGGTCCTTTGAGGCGGTGATGGTGTTGAGATCCTTCGAGGTGGTGGAGGTGTTGAGATCCTTCGAGGTGGTGGAGGTGTTGAGATCCTTCGAGGTGGTGGAGGTGTTGAGATCCTTTGAGGTGGTGGAGGTGTTGAGATCCTTCGAGGTCGTGGAGGTGTTGAGATCCTTTGAGGTGGTGGAGGTGTTGAGATCCTTCGAGGTGGTGGAGGTGCAGAGACTTTTGGAGTCGGTTTCCTCCCTTTCGATGGCTGCACGCGCTGCGCAGGCTGAGGTCTCAGGGCAAAAGAAAGGTTATCCATCAACACTTTTACTCCGTAAGTGTTCAGATGTGGCCCTTTCCCTTCAAAAAGCTCATGCCTATTCCAGAACAGATTAAAATTCTCAATGAAGGCAAGTCCTCTGCGTGAACATTTGTTGAGTAGGAAAGTATTTAGCTGATACAGACGACTGAATTTTATTTGCTTCCCGTCCACATTTGGTAGTGGGCCACTGATAACGATTGTTACGTCCATTTTAGCAAGGTCGTCCAATAAGAGAGAGTAATCTCGTTTCAACTTTTCACTTGTGTTGTCATAGACGTCTACTGCCCCCACGTGGATCAACAATCTTTTTACCCCGCCGGTCTCAGACAGAAGCCTCGGAGCCAACCGCCTTATCTCATCCACTTTAGCAGAGTGTACTGAGTGAACCTTGAGATTACGCATGTTTACATTTCTTATCGCAGAATCCCCGATAAAGAGCGACTCAGCTGCATTTGACCTTGACTGAGACTGAGACTGGGACTGAGAGGCTACTGCTGATTCATCTTCCAAAAGTGGTGAAAAGCGGTTTCTTGTAATTAAAGATTTTTGCTGTGGCATTATGACACTCTTGTTATCATTAGCTTTGCCTTGTTTGGGCTTGGCACCATATGTGTTCCAACAATTGTCTCTGTTGATTTTGGGAAATGAAATAGCGTCATCATAACTTACGTTCTGTCCATTTGGTCCATTTCCTTTCACTGGTATTGTTGTGTTCAGCCCCAATTCTGATTCAAGCACAAACATTCGGTCTTGAAGAAGTTTTAGCTCCTGTTTGAGTGAAAAACAGCCGTCGCAAAGTTTTGTTCTTTTTTCCCGTCCTCCCGACATGCTGTAAGTTAGGTAAATTCCACAAGTCTTGTGTTGAAGTTTGTAAAAAGGAGTAATCCGTGTTTTGTGGAATAAAAATGTAAGCAAAAATGATTAAAGCAGCAAGAGAATGCGACTGCTCTGTCCAGAGCAGGAAGTACACTATAGAATTTTAATAATTCTATATAACAATTTGAAGTCATAACTTGTAGTCAGCACTTACCAGTGGTTTGTAAGCGTGCGCTTCAGTGTGCTGCTCTGTGATTGGCTGCAGCCTAATGAACCACACACTTGCACCTTTTCTAGCATGACACCTGATTTCCTCTGTTGTGCTGCTCCATGATTGGCTCCAGCCTCTGTTGTGCTGCTCCATGATTGGCTCCAGCCTGCTGGACTGAAATTGCCCCAGTGTGCCCCTCCCTGATATCCCGCAACCCACCACCAGGGTTCCGACACATAACACACTTTTTTCAGGAAAGTAAACCTCCAGGGGTCCTTTCCATATTTTTACAGAGACTGCATAAGGACCGTTAGAAAAGCATTACCCATTGATTATTAAGCTTGGACCAGTGGGGTCCGGTGTTCGGGCCCCACCACGTAAAACCAGTCCCCATGACGTGAGTGGAATCTCAGGTTATGGACCCCACCAGGAGTTGAAAACAAGTGCACACACACATACACACACAGACACACACCCACACATAGACAAACACACACACACACACACACACACACGCACGCACACGTACACAGACACAAACTAACACACACGCACACGTACACACACACACACTAACACAATAGGTCTGGCATGTGCCTCCTGTTCGGCGACCCCGCTCCCATCTCTGTGTGGAGTGAGAGACAAGTGCCCAAAAAATAACAATTGTAAACCGCTTTGTGACCCTGGTCTGTGAAAAGCGGTATATAAATAAAGCTTACTTACATACTTACTTACTTACTTAACACACGTACACAGACACACACACAGACACACAAACACACAGACACACACACAGACACACAAACACACAGACACACACACACACACACACACACAAACACACAAAATTGTAATGATACAATATCTATCAGTTAACAAAACAATCTCTCAGTATTCTACAACAACAGGTCAGTTAGAACAACAGGTCAGTTAGAACAACAGGTCAGTTAGAACAACAGGTCAGTTATAACAACAGGTCAGTAAGCGTGAGAAAAAAGTCTGAAACTAAAAGATAAAAATCTATAATTACACTCAGATTATTGTATTAGTGCAGCTTCTTCATCTCTGGTGAACCCTGAGTGCTCCTGTCACACTGTCTGTGATGATGAAGTCAGACCGGTCCCAACAAAAAGTGCACAACACCTTCCACACTGGGCAACAAGTGGGTATTATTAACAAAAATACATTTTAGAAACGGAAAAACCAACTGCAGTCAGATATTGAGTAGTATCACACAAATATAAGTAGTATCACACATATATAAGTAGTATCACACATAAATTAGTAGTATCACACATATATTAGTAGCATCACACAAATATAAGTAGTATCACACATATATTAGTAGTATCACACATATATTAGTAGTATCACACATATATTAGTAGTATCACACATATATTAGTAGTATCACACATATATAAGTAGTATCACACATATATTAGTAGTATCACACATATAAGTAGTAGTTTTTGTGAATTAGGACGATACAAAATAAATGTAACTTCCAGGATAAATCTATAGTTTGTAGAATAATGGTCGACTGCTAAACTTCACAGCTTTTCATACACACTATTTATCAGTGAACATTATGTTTGCTTTACTAGAACCAGGCCGCAGTATATCAAGTGTCACAATGCTTTTAATACATTTTCTAAACCAGGAGTAGAAAAAGGAATAAATAATGGGGTTTAAGCAGGAGTTAAAATAGAAAAGATACAGAACAATAGCTGCATTTGAACCATTGGCTGCAACCTTTTGATCTAAGAGTGTGACAAAATAAAATGGGCACAAACACACCACAAACAGGACAATGACCACCCCCAGAGTCCGAGCAGCTTTTAGTTCAGACTCATTTACATAAACTGCTCTTTGTGACGTTGCTGCTCTGATCTGTGAGCGCATGGCCCGGATTTGAGTCAATATTGCCACAAATACTCTCATATATAAAACAGCAATGGCACCGACAGGAAAGATAAAAGACAGCAGAAGATCAACGACTCCCAAATAGAAATGTACAATGAGCACACATTCACCAGAGCATGTGCCGAAGCTGCCTGTGTTTTTTTTATTACTATCAACCAACGCACTGATAGAAAGAAGCAGTGCACTATAGACCGCGGGCCAAAGCCAGGAGAGACAGATGGAAAATCTGACTCTGACTTTAGTGACTTTTGTGTGGTAGTGTAAAGGCTGACAAATGGCAATGTAGCGGTCCACAGATATAAGCACTACAGTTGCCACTGAAGAGCAGGGAACGAAAAATGATAAATACTGATACACAACACATGCATCGTCACTAAACAACCAACATCCATCAACAAACAGAGTCTGTACAAACATGAGAAGGCCCACGGAAAAGTCTGAAACACCCAGAGAAAGGAGGAGCAGGTTGGTGGGTGTGTGGAGCTGCCTGGAGAGAGGAAAGTCACAGTCATGAAAACTGAACATGTATAAAAGTATAAAAGAGTTCAACACATAAAAGAGAAACAGTTACTTGTAGTGAGAGATTGAAATGATCACAAGCAGGTTGAGAGTTGAAGTCACCGCTGACATCAAATATAGCACAGTGTAAATCAGCATTGTTGTAGCATAAGAGCGTGGAATCTTTTTACAAGAAGCATTGAACAGATGTGGGAAGCAGAGCTCTTGGCCCTCTGAGGTCTCCATGTTGGCATCTCTGCATGAAGACTGTCCCCTCCTCTGTCTCAGCCTGCTCTAATGTCTCCTCCTGGTTTCTCCTCCCACCCCCAGATCAGGAGGCAGTCCACTTTACCAGATTCATCAGAATAAATGTAGCAGAATTATACATCTTAAACTATATTTTTGGCCTTTTTGGTGTATTTGGCTTAGCAGTGAAAGTCAAACATTTAGATAAATGTCATACATGTTGATAAATGTCACACATATTGATAAATGTCACACATGTTGATAAATGTCACACATGTTGATAAATGTCATACATGTTGATAAATGTCACACATGTTGATAAATGTCACACATGTTGATAAATGTCATACATGTTGATAAATGTCACACATGTTGATAAATGTCACACATGTTGATAAATGTCATACATGTTGATAAACGTCATACATGTTGATAAATGTCATACATGTTGATAAATGTCATACATGTTGATAAATGTCCATACATGTTGATAAATGTCATACATGTTGATAAATGTCATACATGTTGATAAATGTCACATCGCAAGGCAAGGCAAGTTTATTTGTATAGCACAATTCATACACAAGGCAACTCAAAGTGCTGAACAAAATAGCATTAAAATCATAAATAATCAATCACATGTCGATAAATGTCATACATGTGATAAATGTCACATGTTGATAAATGTAATACATGTTGATAAATGTCATACATGTTGGTAATGTCACACATGTTGATAAATGTCACACATGTTGTTAAATGTCATAAATGTAGAAAAATGTCACACATGTTGATACATGTCTATAAAAAATTCCATACATGTTAATAAATGTCCATACATGTCGATAAAAGTCATACATGTTTATAATTGTCATACATGTCGACAAATGTCATACATGTTGATAATTGTCAAACATGTTGATGAATGTCATACATGTGATAAATGTCATACAAGTTGATACATGTCACACATGTTGATAAATGTCATACATGTAGATAAATGTCATACAAGTTGATACATGTCACACATGTTGATAAATGTCATACATGTAGATAAATGTCATACAAGTTGATACATGTCACACATGTTGATAAATGTCATACATGTAGATAAATGTCATACAAGTTGATACATGTCACACATATTGATAAATGTCATACATGTCGATAAATGTCATACATGTTGATAAATGTCACATGTTGATAAATGTCATACATGTTTATAATTGTCATACATGTCGACAAATGTCAAACATGTTGATAAATGTCATATATGTTGATAGATGTCATACATGTTGATAAATGTAATACATGTTGATAAATGTCATACATGTTGGTAATGTCACACATGTTGATAAATGTCCATACATGTTGATAAATGGCACACATGTTGATAAATGTCATACTTGCAGATAAATGTCATACATGTGATAAATGTCATACATGTTGATACATGTCATACATGTTGATGAATGCCCTCACCCTATCTCTTAGGGAGCAGCCACTCTGCGGAGGAAGCTCATTTCGACCGCTTGTATCCGCGATCTCGTTCTTTTGGTCATTACCCAAAGCTCATGACCATAGGTGAGGGAGGGAACGAAGATTGACCGATAAATCGAGAGCTTTGCCTTTCGGCTCAGCTCCCTCTTCACCACAACGGTCTGATACAGCTCTGACTGCAGACGCTGCTCCCTCTTTACCACAGCGGTCCGATACAGCTCTGACTGCAGACGCTGCTCCCTCTTTACCACAGCGGTCCGATCCTGTGGTCTGGCTCCGGTCTGACCCCGGACCCCGTACTCCTGGAGAACCCTCCAAAGGACACCCCGGGAAACATGGTTGAACGCCTTCTCCAAATCCACAAAGCACATGTGGACAGGTTGGGCGAACTCCCATGAACCCTCGAGTATCCGATGGAGAGTATAGAGCTGGTCCAGTGTTCCGCGACCGGGACAAAAACCACACTGCTCCTCCTGAATCTGAGATTCGACCATCGGTCGTAGTCTCCTCTCCAGTACCTTGGAGTAGACCTTACCGGGGAGGCTGAGGAGTGTGATCCCACGATAATTGGAACACACCCTCCGGTCCCCCTTCTTGTAGAGGGACCACCACCCCGGTCTGAGAGGGACCACCACCCCAGTCTGCTTCTCCATTGGCACCGCCCCCGAGCGCCACGCGACATTGCAGAGATGTGTCAGAGACAGTCCTACAACATCCAGAGACTTTAGAGTCAGGACGGATCTCATCCACTCCCCGCTCCTTGCCACCAAGGAGGCTGCCAACCACCTTGGTGACCTCTGCCAGGGAGATGGAAGTATCCACTCCAACATCCTCAGCCTCTGCCTCCGGAATGGAGGACGTGACGGGGGGATTGAGGAGAATCTCAAAGTACTCCTTCCACCGCATGACAATATCCCCAGTCGAGGTCAGCAGCTCTCCACCCGCACCGTACACGGTGTTGGCAAAGAACTGCATCCCCCTCTTGAGGCGCCGGACGGTTTGCCAGAATCTCTTCGAGGCCGACCGATAGTCCTGCTCCATGGACTCTCCGAACTCCTCCCAGTCATGGTCCACTCAGACTCGATATCCCTCTCCTCCGCGGGGACCTGGGAGAAGCTCTCCCGGAGGTGTGAGTTGAAGGGGGGGCGATAGTAGCTCAGTTGGTAAAGCATTGGCCTTTGAGCCAAAGATTTATGGGTTCGAGCCCGAGTTTCACCATCGACTCCCACTGTCTGCTGTTGTTGTGTCCTTGGCAAGACACTTAACCTCTGGGAACACCAGCCACAGTTGTACGGCTGTAAAGTGCCAAACTGCCGTTGTGTCCTTAGAAGAGACTAATGAGTCTGGTGTATGAATGGTTGGTGGTGGTCGGAGGGGCCGATGGCACAGACTGGTTGCCTCGCTTCTGTCAGTGTGCCCCAAGGCAGCTGTGGCTACAGTAGTAGTTTATCTCCACCGTGTATGGAGTGAAAGAATAATGACATGTAAAGCGTCTTTGAGCGATAAACACCAGAGAAGTGGAGCATCTAACCCCTCACAAGGAGTTGGGTTCCAGAGCCAGATGTTGGGTGTGCGGACTGGGCCGCCGAGGTTTCCACCTTCGACTGCTGCCCAGTCCTATTGATGTTAATTCTAAAAAGGCACACAGCATATTCTTTCATCCATCCATCCATCCATCCATTTTCTTCCGCTTCATCGGTTTCCGGGTCACAGGGGCAGCAGTCTAAGCAGAGAAGCCCAGACTTCCCTATCCACACACACTTCCTCCAGCTCGTCCCGGGGGGACCCCAAGGCGTACCCAGGCCAGAGAGAGACATAGTCCCTCTGTGTCCTGGGCCTTCCCAGGGGCCTCCTCCCGAACACCTCCCCAGGGAGGCGTCCAGGAGGCATCCGGAACAGATGCCTGAGCCACTTCAACTGTTTCCTCTCGATGTGGAGCAGCCACTCTGCGGAGGAAGATCATTTCGACCGCTTGTATCCGCGATCTCGTTCTTTCGGTCATTACCCAAAGCTCATGACCATAGGTGAGGGAGGGAACGAAGATTGACCGGTAAAAGCTTTGCCTTTCGGCTCAGCTCCCTCTTCACCACGACGGTCCAATACAGCTCTGACTGCAGACGCTGCTCCCTCTTTACGACAACGGTCCGATACAGCGACCGCATCACTGCGCACGCTGCACAGATCCGCCTGTCAATCTCACGCTCCATCCTTCCGTCACTCATGAACAAGACCCCGAGATACTTGAACTCCTCCACTTGAGGAAGGACCTCTCCACCCACCTGCAGAGGGCAAGGCACCTTTTTCCGGTCGAGCACCATGGCCCCAGATTTGGAGGTGCTGATTCTCATCCCAGCCGCTTCATATTCTTTCATAAAAACTGTAAAGTGCTTTGAGTGACCATTGTTCGTGAAATGCGCTACATCCATAAAGAAGACTTACTTACTTCCTATACGGGCATTATTTACAGCAGTGTTTGATGTCAGAGTTTACACACGGCCAAACAAAAGACTGGGTCAAAAAGACACATTAGCAGAATGAAAACCATAAACCTGACTTTGAAAATACTTTTATTACGGACCTTTGCCAGCAGAGGTAGACAAACCCTGGAGTCTGTAGCTGCAGATCCATAATCAATAATCAACTCATTATAGAAATTTACAACTCTGACACATGCAAGTGGAATATATACATGTACCACTACATAATACAGACACACACACACACACACACAGACGCACACAGACACACACACACACACAGACACACACACACGCACACAGACACACATACAAAATTGTAATGACACAATATCTCTCAGTGTTCTACAACAACTGGTCAGTTAGAACAACAGGTCAGTTAGAACAACTGGTCAGTTAGAACAACAGGTCAGTTAGAACAACAGGTCAGTTAGAACAACAAGTCGGTAAACGTGAGAAAAAAGTCTGAAACTAAAAGATAAAAAGCTATAATTACACTCAGATTATTGTATTAGTGCAGCTTCTTCATCTCTGGTGAACCCTGAGTGCTCCTGTCACACTGTCTGTGATGATGAAGTCAGACCGGTCCCAACAAAAAGTGCACCTTCCACACTGGACAACAAGTGGGTATTATTAACAAAAATACATTTTAGAAACGGAAAAACCAACTGCAGTCAGATATTAAGTAGTATCACACAAATATAAGTAGTATCACACATATATAAGTAGCATCACACATATAAGTAGTATCACACATATATAAGTAGTATCACATACATATAAGTAGTATCACACATATATTAGTAGTATCACATACATATAAGTAGTATCACACATATATTAGTACAGTAGCATCACACATATATTGACCTAAAAAAGGCATTTGATACTGTGGATCATAGCGTGCTCTTCACCAAACACCAGCTCTTCAAAATGTCACCAAGTTCCTTGGCTTGGTTAAAATCATATTTGGAAGGAAGGGAGCAGTGCGTTAAGGTTAACGGGTCGATGTCAGCTCTCTGCCCTAACAACATGGGGGTTCCTCAAGGGTCAGTACTGGGGCCATTGTTGTTCACTATGGATGACCTCCCTAATAGTTGCCAAGGCGCCAACTGCCAGCTGTATGCTGATGATACAGTGATACATCTGTCTGCTAAAACCCCAGCTCTGGCAGCGCAGCAGTTGACACTTGCCCTCGGAAACATCTCCAAATGGCTTGAGTTGTCTCACTTAACCCTAAACGTAAAGAAAACTGTTGCTGTGTGTTTTTCAATTAAAACAAAACCGTCTGACAGCCCCTTTGAAGTAAAAATAAACAACAAAATTATTCAGGAAGTAAAAGAGACCAAATATCTTGGAATTATTCTTGACAACAACCTCAAATTTCAAAGTCAAGTCAAAAATGTCTGTAAAAAGGTCAAATCCAACTTAAATTGTTTTTGATTTATCCGGAGGGAACGGTCCCATCAGGCCGCCCTGTTATACATGCCCTGTTATACATGCCCTGTTATACATGCCCTGTTATACATGCCCTGTTATACATGCCCTGTTATACATGCATGCAATGGTTTTGTCACATCTGTCCTACTGCGTCACATCGTGGTCACAAACCTCCCCGACCACACTCAAGCCGGTGGTTTCAGTGTACAAGGAGGCACTCAAGGTGTTTGACAAACACCTATGAGATGGCATCACTGACATCATTCAGAAACATAATCTTTTTACTTTTGAAAATATTATAAATTTTAGTACTTTGAAACTGGTTTTTAAATGCTCGAACAGTCAAGTGTCGCCGCTGTTTTCTGCTCTCATTGTTCGGCGTCATGGCTCCACCAGAGCCGTGGTCAGTGGGGACTGTGTTCTCCCAAAGTTCACCAAATCCTTTGGTCAGTCAAGTTTCTCCTTTAATGGATCCAAACTGTGGAATTCTCTGCCCAGTGATTTAAAACTGCAGACTGACATGAACAGTTTTTATAGAGGTCTAAAACAGTGGCTAAAGTCAGTGTATGAAATGAAATCGACATTGATAATATGTATTACTTACCTTTTTAAATAATGTATTGTGTACTGTATTGCATTGTTTTTTTTTTTTGTATTGTGTTGTGTTTTGTGTAGGGGCTCTCCTAGCCTTTTATGGACAGGTGTTGCAAATTAGCAGTCTTGCTATAACACTAAAAACAATGTATCTGGTCTGTCCAATGCTATTGTTATGTCCATACCAAATAAATACATAAATAAAAATATATAAGTAGTATCACACATATATAAGTAGTATCACACATATATAAGTAGTATCACACATATATTAGTAGTATCACACATATATTAGTAGTATCACACATATATAAGTAGTATCACACATATATTAGTAGTATCACACATATAAGTAGTAGTTTTTGTGAATTAGGACGATACAAAATAAATGTAACTTCCAGGATAAATCTATAGTTTGTAGAATAATGGTCGACTGCTAAACTTCACAGCTTTTCATACACACTATTTATCAGTGAACATTATGTTTGCTTTACTAGAACCAGGCCGCAGTATCTCAAGTGTCACAATGCTTTTAATACATTTTCTAAACCAGGAGTAGAAAAAGGAATAAATAATGGGGTTTAAGCAGGAGTTAAAATAGAAAAGATACAGAACAATAGCTGCATTTGAACCATTGGCTGCAACCTTTTGATCTAAGAGTGTGACAAAATAAAATGGGCACAAACACACCACAAACAGGACAATGACCACCCCCAGAGTCCGAGCAGCTTTTAGTTCAGACTTATTTACATAAACTGCTCTTTGTGACGTTGCTGCTCTGATCTGTGAGCGCATGGCCCGGATTTGAGTCAATATTGCCACAAATACTCTCATATATAAAACAGCAATGGCACTGACTGGGAAGACAAACGAGATAAAAAGATCAATGATTCCAGCGTAGAAGTTTACAGTGGCTACACATTCGCCGGAGCACGTGTTTAAGCTGCCTGTGTTTTTCATAGTATCTTTGAGAACCAGTGCAGTGTAAACCACAGTACACATCCAGGAAAAACATATGGAAAATCTGACTCTGACTTTAGTGACTTTTGTGTGGTAGTGTAAAGGCTGACAAATGGCAATGTAGCGGTCCACAGATATAAGCACTACAGTTCCCATTGATGCGCAAGTGACAACATATGATAAATACTGATACACAACACACACATCGTCACTAAACAACCAACATCCATCAACAAACAGAGTCTGTACAAACATGAGAAGGCCCACGGAAAAGTCTGAAACACCCAGAGAAAGGAGGAGCAGGTTGGTGGGTGTGTGGAGCTGCCTGGAGAGAGGAAAGTCACAGTCATGAAAACTGAACATGTATAAAAGTATAAAAGAGTTCAACACATAAAAGAGAAACAGTTACTTGTAGTGAGAGATTGAAATGATCACAAGCAGGTTGAGAGTTGAAGTCACCGCTGAAATCAAATATAGCACAGTGTAAATCAGCATTGTTGTAGCATAAGAGCGTGGAATCTTTTTACAAGAAGCATTGAACAGATGTGGGAAGCAGAGCTCTTGGCCCTCTGAGGTCTCCATGTTGGCATCTCTGCATGAAGACTGTCCCCTCCTCTGTCTCAGCCTGCTCTAATGTCTCCTCCTGGTTTCTCCTCCCACCCCCAGATCAGGAGGCAGTCCACTTTACCAGATTCATCAGAATAAATGTAGCAGAATTATACATCTTAAACTATATTTTTGGAAATCTCTTTTAGCTGTATTCTTTTAGAAGGTCTAAGGTTTTAGAAACATGTAATTTCCTGACCCCTGATTCATCGTATACCAATATTTTTGGTTGACCTTCCAGTCAGCTGTTATTGTGAGGTACGAGACATTAAGAAAGAAAACTTTGTGTTGTTCATTACTAGTGAACATGGATGACTAGACAGCAGATTATTATAGCAATAATTATCATTAAAAGGCAAAAATTCTACCAGTCAAAACACAGAAAGGGCTTCTGGAAGAACATCTTTAGGAAAGAAAATGAAAACAAATTCAGTGTACTCCAAAAGTGCTAAACATTACTGTTCCGATGTTACAGAGTTAAGTCAGGACGGATCTCCTGTACTCCAACCACCTCTCAGACCTGGGACATGGAAGTGTCCATCTCAGGACCTTCAGCCACTGCCTCCAATGAAGAGGAAGAGGGACTAAAGACAACCTCAAAATATTTATGGCCCTACCGTTAATTCTTAATCGACCTGTGTTAATACTTGTTAATATCTACTGGAAGTTATTTCCAAAGCCCAAAAACATTATTTAGGCCTATATTTAGCCACATTGTCAAAGGAGTCTTAAAAAGCCAAGGAAACGTTATCTGTATAGCTCAATGCTTTTCAAAACAAGAGCGGAAACATTTTAATCATGCGTCAAAATGAATCATAACCATTCTGGGTCAGGGGTTTGAGCAGCGTCTGAGTAGTTATCAGAGTGAATATTAACAGACCTATTTGAACAGAAGAGGTCCCAGGATCGACCCCTGTGGTACTCCACAGGTCAGGGCTATTTATCTGAGACACAGAGTTTGCTTTGGTCTTTGACCATTTTATATTTATATATTTTTATTTTGAAGGTACATGACTGGGAAAAAATGTGAATCAGCAAAAATACACATTTCATGAGTAAATAAAACGTTTCTATTTGGCCTTTTCATATTTAGTGCATAACAATGTGTTTCCTCAATTGTGATAAAAATTCTAAAGAAAGGCAATCGTTAAATTAAAGGCGCAAGTGGCGTTGAACGCCCTCGCCGCACCGCGCAAAGGAGGGGGCGCCGCCGTGCAATGATTTGCTCCCGTAGCTATTAAACAAGGTTTGTAAAATTGTAATGAATATGATCAGTTGGTTTAGATCCCAATGTGAAACTTTGGCTCAGTCTGTAGGGGGCGCTAAAGAGCCAATGTAATATTTCACACCTTCAGGTGACCCAGGCCCAGGAGTACAGGAGAACAACAGAGTCAAGTTTATACAAATCAGACTTTGTATGTGCAAACAGGAGCACATGTATAATCTGTGAGTGTGTCCATACTATATATATAAAGTCTCCATTGGATGACCATGCGACTAATCAAAATTCTACAACTATTGATGGTGCATATGTTTGGATGATGTGGAGCAATTTTCAGCTAAATCGGCAAAACGGCCGAGGCTGGTTTTATGTTTGCGTGAGGTGTACATTTGCCATCAACACAGACTGGGGAGCAATTGATGTCGCCACGGCAACAGGGTAGAAAATAAGTCTTTGGTGTCATTGACTTTTTGAAGAGGTCAAAACAGAATTATGTGCAAAATTTCAAACATTTTGAAAAAACTAAATATGATTGTCCCCATGTAAAACGTTGACATAGTCTGTAGGGGGCGCTAATGGGCTATTTTAAATTATTTCACTTTTAAATGACCTAGACCAGGGGTCTCCAACCTTTTGTGCTCTGTGAGCTACTTTAATTTAAAAAATCAGGCGTGAGCTACTTATGCTCGTGTAACAGGTGTTAAAGGTTGGTTAAAATCCTGATAATAGGATCGGTGCAATTGTGTTAGTACGTACCTGGCAGTGTATGTTAGCTCATGTATGTCTTTTATTTTGGTCGTCTGGCCCAACACTTGTCACTTCCGGTTTGCCGGTATTTAAGTCAGGCTCCGCCTCTTCCTCCTTTCTCTTTCCCCTGATGTCTAAGAGAAAGGTAGCTGGTTTTAATATCTAGAGGCATCGTGTATTTAAAATTAACATCTATGTAATTTCATCTTGTCTTTTATGTTATTACGTTGTTTTAGTGTCATCCCTGTTATTATTTAGTACTTATGTGTTTTCTGTTTCCTCTGTTTTATGTTCTTAGGCCGTGTTGGGCACACACATGTTTGGGCTAACGCCATTTATTTTATATTCCTTCGCCAGGTATGTAATGTACATTTATGTTTGGCTCTCTTTCCCCTGATGTCTAAGAGAAAGGCCGTGTTGGGCACACACATGTTTGGGCTAACGCCATTTATTTTATATTCCTTCGCCAGGAAATAAAAGGGTTTCGGCGTTGCCAATCCCAATTGCAGCCAAGTCTCTTTTCTGGGTTCAGAGCACCGTACACAACGCAGGGTCGCTATAGCACAGGTCACATTGGTGCCGTGACATCCGTTTAGGACCGGACCAGACGACGTCGGGTCCACGGTGCATGCTACTCGGGTTCCAGGACATTCGCCTGTACCACCGTCGCCTCGCCGCTGGGAGTCGCCATCGCCACACGTGGGGCTGTCGGCGCTCGAACCAACGGGGCTGAAAATTGCATCACCTACGCCAGCGTCTACTTCACGCCGCGGGGATGGATCCGGAGGAGCTGCGCACGCCTGCCATGGTCGGCAGAGGGCGCGGGGGTTTGGTGTCCCCTCTCCCGTTTCCTTTGAGTGGTGTGGGTAGTAGTGTTGCCCGAGGCAGAGCTACGCCTCGTAATATGAACAATGTGTGTTTTGGTCTGCCTAAGTGCAGTACGGGACATGTGGTTGATGATGAAACTGTGGGGGGTATGAACCAGATGAGCGACATGATGCAACAGATGGGTCACATGTTAGCTGATAATATTGTGTCTAGGTTGAATTCATCCAGCTCTTCCGGCGAGTCTCCCAGGGCTCCTGATTCGTCTCCACAAGCCAATGGTTCCATGAACAGTCGTAGTTTGAACCTTTCAAATGTCACATTTATCGAAAAGGGTGCCAAAGAGCCCCCGGTGTTTAGAGGGGATGGTTCAGATGTGTTGGCCGTCGATGAATGGGAGGACTTGATGAAGGTTTATCTCCGCAAAAGTAATGTTCCCGTCGAGTGTAGTACGGAGGAAGTCCTTGTCTATTTAAAGGGCAAGGCTAGAAATGTCGTGAAATTAGGACTTAAAAATGGAGGTCTGGATTCCACACAAGGGCCCGAAGCTATTTACGGTCTTTTGCGTAAACATTTTGGCGCCGGCCTGTACTCCTCGGTCCCCCTCGCTGATTTCTACTCCATCCGTCCCACAGCTAACGAGGGTCCATATGATTTTTGGTTGCGGTTAAACAATGCTGCGGACACCGCCGCTAGCTGCCTTGCAGGGCTTGGGAAATCCTCCGATATTCCTGGGGGGGACGTCACCCGCTTATTCATAAGACACTGTCCGAACAAAGAACTTTCTTACACATTCCGGTCTAAGACTATCGATAAGTGGTCGGCTCGCGATGTCCAGGAGGTGCTGGACGAGTACCATTTAGAACATAGCTCCAAGGGAATCGGTGTAATGAACACAGTTACTGTGAATAAAAGTGATGTTGCCGCTGAGGTGCCCCCCGCTGCCAACGTAACCGACCATTCTATGTTTGAGAAACTCGCCGCCATGTTAGAAAAGGTTTTGTCACAAACTCAAGATGGCGCCCAGGTTGCTCGGAGACCGCGTCGAGACACACGGTATCCCAAGATGGACGGTTTGAACAGCATGCCGTGTGCGGTCTGCAAGGATGTGTCTCACACCGCGTACACGCATTGTATGAAGCATAAACTGTGTTTTCGATGCCACGCGCAGGGCCACTCCAGCCGCGAATGTCCCCGGGCCGTTAACACTTCTCCCTCCGGGCCTCAGGGAAACTAGCCAGTCTGCGTGTAGGGGAGGACAGCGCAGATAGGGATTCTCCACCTCCCACAATGGACAGTGCAGTACGGTTCGGGCCCGCCCGTGTAGGTTACGGTGACAAGGTGCCGTTGGGCAAGACACCAGTTGTACAAGTACTGCAGAGACTTTCAGAAACAGACTCGTTATTTCACACGGACGTTATCATGGACAACTGTTTTGTCCTCAAGGCCTTAGTGGACAGTGGGTCTATGGCGTGCACTATTAGCGAACAGACTGATTCAATGCTGCAGAGGGATTTTCCGGAGATTGACAGGAAGCGAGCGGACGAGTATGTCATCGTGGGCTGCGGAGGTCAACCGGTAATGCCTACAGCTATGTACGACCTCTCTGTTTTAGTGTACGGTGTCAAAGTCATTGTCCCAGTCCTAGTAGTTCCAGGCCAGTCCGACAGCATGATCCTGGGGAGCAACGTTTTGAAATGGCTCATGATGCAGATCGAAAATGGTGCAATAGACTCGAGTAAGATGGGCGCTTTTGGCAAAGAGCTACCCAAGCTGCTATCGCTCTTGTCCCATACAGTGCACCGTACTGACGCTTCGCCTTTGGATTTTGGGACTGCAAAGTTAAAAAGGTGTGTTACATTGCAGCCTTTGACTGAGCATTTAGTGTGGGCTAAGTTACCGTCTGTAGACGCTTCGGCGGTAGGGAGCTCTGTTATCGTAGAACCTACTCGATCTAAGACGAGACCAGCGCAGATCTTAGTGGGGAGAGTTGTCACCACTCTGTATGGGGATGGGTGGGTTCCCGTTAAAATTGTCAATCCCACGAAGAGAACACTTGTACTGAAAAAAAATGCCAAACTCGTGGACGTTTCGCCTAGTTTGTCAGTACAGGATCTACCGGAGCCACAACGTGTTCAGTCAAACACCCAGCGCACGATGGAGACTCCAGTTTTGAAAACTGAGGAAGAGATAAACAGGACACTCATGGACATGGGACTCCCGGAAGTTGACATCACGTCTTGTGAGGTGTCATTGGAGTGGAAGAACAAGCTACTCAATCTGATCGAGCGATACGACTCCACGTTCTCAAGGCACAAGATGGATTGTGGAGAAGCGAAAGACTTTGTACACAGAATCCGGTTGATGGATGACAAGCCGTTCAGACTTCCGTACAGGCGTGTCCCTCCTTGCCATTACGAAAAATTGAGGACAGCTTTGAACGAGATGGAGGAAGTCGGGATCATCAAGAAGTCACAGAGCGAGTATGCGTCTCCTCTCGTCCTCGTCGTGAAACCCAATGGTGATTTACGCATCTGTAATGACTTTCGGTGGCTTAATGCAAGAACTATTAAAGATGCACACCCCTTGCCCCACCAGACTGATGCGCTCGCTGCGCTTGGAGGCAATGTGTTCTTCTCCACCATGGATCTCACCTCGGGGTTTTACAACGTCCCGCTACACGAGGACGACAAGCGGTTCACCGCCTTCTCTTCCCCGTTCGGGCTGCACGAGTACAACAGAATGCCTCAAGGACTGACCAACAGCCCCGCAACGTTCATGCGCATGATGATGTCGATCTTCGGTGACAAAAACTTTACCAGTTTATTGTGTTATCTCGACGATTTGATGGTGTTTGCGCCGTCCGAACAGATTGCGCTAGAGCGGTTGGAGATGGTATTTTCGCGGTTAGCTGCTAATAACCTTAAGCTTTCCCCCAAGAAATGTCATTTCCTCCGGCGTTCTGTAAAGTTTTTGGGACACATCGTCTGCGAGGAGGGCATGAAAACCGATCCCAGTAAAGTCCAGGCCATTGGCGATATTAGGGAGGCGGACCTCATGGAGGCAGACGGTAAAACCCCCAGTGCCAAAAAGATTAGGTCCTTTTTAGGCATGGCCTTGTATTACCACCACTTTATCGAAGGCTGTTCGGCCAAGGCTAGGCCCCTGTTTAGTCTCGTGTCAGAACCTTCCACTCCTGAGAAAAAGGGTAGACCTCCCAGGCCTAAGTTCAAGAAAGGTTTAGTGAGATTGACCCCCACTGACTGGACTGACGACTGTAGGGAAGCGTTCGAGACCCTCAAACATGATTTGATACACAGTGTAACGTTGGCTCATCCAGATTTTGACGCTCCTTTTATCCTAGCTGTTGACGCTTCTTTCGACGGGATAGGCGCTGTTCTTTCGCAACTGTCACCTGGTAGTAAGATCGCCAGACCTGTGGCTTTTGCCAGTAAAACATTGTCTCAAGCACAGTTGAATTATCCCGCTCACCGTCTGGAGTTTTTAGCTCTTAAGTGGGCTGTATGCGACAAATTTGGCCATTGGTTAAAGGGAAGGACTTTTTCTGTTTGGACTGACAATAATCCACTGACTTATATTTTGACCAAGCCCAAACTTGACGCTTGCGAACAGAGGTGGGTGGCGAAGTTGGTGGCGTATAGCTTCGATCTTAACTATGTCCCGGGCCCTAAGAACGTAGTTGCTGACGCACTCAGTAGGGAGCCTTTTGTTAAGTCTTGCGTGGCTCACCGTCTCGTGTCTGAACCGTACTCTCACCTGCTCGCCCAAGTTAGTGAGTTAGCGGACCAGAGAGTCCAAGATGCGTTTAGGTGCACTAACAACTGCCAACGCGTAGACCAGTCTGGGGACTCTGCCAATTCGCTTTCCCCACAGCCTTCTCTGTCTTTCGACGAAGTCCAAGCGGTGTTAAGTGTCCATAGTGAAGACAATACCAGCCCGTTGCGTGTCACATGTGCTGAGGTCCCGCAGCTAGCGTGTATCACTGACAGTACTTCACTCCCGCTGAGCCAGCTTGTGTCCATGCAAGAACAGGACAACACTCTGAGTAGAGTCTTTTATTACGTACAAAGACGAAAAAGACCCTCAAATCGTGAGCGCGCACGCGAGCCAGGTGGGGTGAAGAATCTACTTAAACATTGGGCGAAGCTGTCTATTAGGGACGGATTGCTGTTCCGGTCAAAGAGAGACAATAAAATGAACGTGACGCTCCATCAGTTCGTTGTGCCGAGCGCTTTGAAACAACAAGTCCTCACTGGCCTCCACGACTCAGCGGGTCACCAGGGCCAAGCGCGGACGCTGTCTCTGGCCAGGCAGAGGTTTTTCTGGATGGGGATGGAAAAAGACGTCATCAATCACGTCAGGAAATGCTTCAGGTGCGTCGTGGGTAAAACCCTAGAGCCACATGGACGTGCGCCCTTGGAAAGTATCCAAACCTCGGAGCCGATGGAGTTGGTTTGCATCGATTTCTGGACGGCTGAACAAACGGACAAAAAATGCGTCGATGTTCTGGTTGTCACCGACCACTTTTCTAAAATGGCACATGCATTCCCCTGCAAGAACCAGTCAGCCAAACAAGTTGCCCGCCGACTGTGGACTGACTTTTTCTGCGTGTACGGCTTCCCAAAGTGCATACATTCGGACCAAGGTGCAAATTTCGAGAGTAGCTTGATGAAAGAACTTTTGACGCTGTCTGGGGTCCAAAAGTCGCACACGACGCCGTACCATCCTATGGGGAATGGCATCACAGAACGGTTCAACAGGACTCTGGGGAATATGAGCCGTGCCTTGCCCCCCCAGTCGAAAGCGAGGTGGCCCCAGATGTTGCAAATGCTTACCTTTTGCTACAATTGCACAGAACATGAGACCACGGGATTTGCGCCTTTCTACCTCATGTTTGGGAGGGTTCCCCGGTTGCCGGTCGATGTAGTTTTTCAGCACGTGCTGGAGGGTACCCCTGTTGTTGACCACCACGAGTTTATTGCGGCTTTGAGGCGTGACTTAGCTGAGGCATCGCGCATAGCCCTTCAGAACAGTAGGACAGCCCAGGCCCGTCAGACAGAAAACTACAATCGTAAAGTTAAAGGCACGCCCCTCGTCGTGGGAGATCAGGTTTTACTCGCGAACCGAGGAGAGAGAGGGAAGCGGAAAGTTGCGGACAAGTGGGTCTCAACGGTGTTTGACGTTGTTTCCGTGAGACCGGGCGTAAATGTCTATTCTATCAGAGACCCTGACACTCAGAAAGTCAAAACAGTACATAGAAATCTTTTACTCCCCGTCAGTTTTCTTTCATCCCACGTAGAAAGCACATGTGCGTCTAATTGCCCCTCATTAGTGAACGGAGAACCGGGAATTCCTGTTGAGGAACAGGACAGTGAGACTAGGACGATTAATTGGCTTCTGAACACTGAAAATGGTTCTTACCAGAATGTAGAAACGAGTCTAGTCGATGAGGAAACTGTGTCTGATCCGTTTGCTGAGTCTGACGGGGATTCCGTGGCGTCAGGTCCGTGCCAGAGCGCTTCTATCCGTGTAGAATCTAGTGGCGCGCTTTCTCAACTGTCACTGAGTGGTGGTGACCACGCCCTCCCAGAGGACCATTCAGAACTAGCTCCTGCGGATGCGATGACGTATGACGCTGCAGCTGACACGCAGCTGTTGCCTGTGCGTACTAGAGCGGGCCGATTGATTAACCCCCCTGCTCGTTTGATCTGCGAGATGAAGGAGCAGAGAGTAATGGAGAAGGATTCCTCACAGGTTGTGGGTCCTGTGTTTTCTTTTATGAGATTTTTTTTTCCAGACAGACTGCCCCGTTGGGCCCCGTTGTTTTTTTGTTAAATGTCTGTCGTGGTAGCTGTATATGAGTGAAAGGAGTGTAAATATAGGAACATTTTTAAGAGTATCGCTGCAGTACGAGGGGTGTAAACGGCACTCTTCATAACCCGCACGGGGTAGGGCTCTACTCTGTGCGATCCCTTGGGGTGGTCTTATACCGGTTTTGAGTTACTCTTGTGCGTTTTTTTTCCCTCCTTTCTGTTTTTTTTTTGGTTGCGCTCCCTATTATGCAGAATTTTAGGGGGGTGTATGTAACAGGTGTTAAAGGTTGGTTAAAATCCTGATAATAGGATCGGTGCAATTGTGTTAGTACGTACCTGGCAGTGTATGTTAGCTCATGTATGTCTTTTATTTTGGTCGTCTGGCCCAACACTTGTCACTTCCGGTTTGCCGGTATTTAAGTCAGGCTCCGCCTCTTCCTCCTTTCTCTTTCCCCTGATGTCTAAGAGAAAGGTAGCTGGTTTTAATATCTAGAGGCATCGTGTATTTAAAATTAACATCTATGTAATTTCATCTTGTCTTTTATGTTATTACGTTGTTTTAGTGTCATCCCTGTTATTATTTAGTACTTATGTGTTTTCTGTTTCCTCTGTTTTATGTTCTTAGGCCGTGTTGGGCACACACATGTTTGGGCTAACGCCATTTATTTTATATTCCTTCGCCAGGTATGTAATGTACATTTATGTTTGGCTCTCTTTCCCCTGATGTCTAAGAGAAAGGCCGTGTTGGGCACACACATGTTTGGGCTAACGCCATTTATTTTATATTCCTTCGCCAGGAAATAAAAGGGTTTCGGCGTTGCCAATCCCAATTGCAGCCAAGTCTCTTCTCTGGGTTCAGAGCACCGTACACAACGCAGGGTCGCTATAGCACAGGTCACACTCGGAAATATTTATTTTTCCGTTATGGTTTAGAGAAAATGCACAAAGTGAGAAACATGCGATATTATTATCAAAATAACAAAGAACACTTGATATTGCCACAATTAAAACAAAGTGTGTACATGTAAACTTCACTCTAACAAAAAGCTCAAGCTGAAACATACTCAGTGGGATGGCTGACACTGCATGGCCGCAACAAGACTGGAGTATTGTGGAGTATAGCTACTCAAATTCACCCTGATGGAATCGTTCAGGTGTTGATCAGTCAATCTCGTCCTGTACTTTGATTTGATTGCACTCATGTCCGAAAAAGCTGACTCGCAAAGATAAGTGGACCCAAACAGAGCAGACACTTTCAAAGCAACCTCATTAAGGTTCTTAAAGTCATTTGGATCCACAAGGCTCCAAAAATGTCCTGAACTCTGCTGAGACTTGAGCTGCACATTGTTTTGTAGGTTAATCACCTCCATTTCCATTTCTACAGGATCAATACCAAAAAGTACTGCCATCTGACCAGAAATGTCACTTATGTCCACATCCATGAAGGGGTTTGCCATAAATGTCACACAAGGCTGAAGTTTGTCAAAGTCAACAAATCTGTCAACAAACTCCTGTCCAAGTTTTGCCAAAAGCTCACAATATTTGTCCACATTCAAAGCACTGGCTGCCCCTGGATTATTTTCACACATGTTTGAGAGAGAAGAAAAGTGCTGTAACTTTTTGTTTTTCACCTGCTGGATGTACAACGAGAGCTTAGCGCTGAATGCTCTCACAGCACTGATCATGTCTGACACATGTTTATCTCTGCCTTGTAACTGTGTGTTCAGTTGGTTAATTGTATCTGTTACATCAGTCAGAAATGCAAGATCAAGAAGCCACTCCGTATTATTTAACAACGTAATATCTTCCCCCCTTGCCGCCACAAAAGTCTTGATTTCATCCAGCAAAGAAATAAAGCGTTGCAATATCTTACCGCGACTTAACCACCTGATGTCCGTATGAAGGAGAAGATCCCCGTGATCCGCGGCGCATTCCTCCAGGAACAATTTGAAGCTCCGATGTTGCTTTGCCTTTGCTCGAATGGAGTTGATTATCTTGACAACAGGTCCCATAACATGGTCAAAATCCAGAACCTTTGCACATATGGCTTGTTGATGTATAATACAGTGGTAGTTCAAAAACTTGGGAAAGTCCGGGTCCGCTTTGCAATGCGCAATAAATCCGTTGTGGCGGCCAGTCATAGCAGGGGCTCCATCACTCGTTATGGACACCAGCTTTCTAATAGGGAATTTTTTATCCACCACATATCCTTTTACGACGTTGTAGATGTCTATTCCCCTGGTGGAGGTTTTTAGTGGAAGCAAGGTCAAAAACTCCTCTTTGGTGGAGAAGTCCTCAAACACCATACGCACGAAAAGAGCCAGCTGCGCGGTGTCACTCGCGTCCACCGACTCGTCACACTGAAGGGAAAACCATTGACTTCTCTCAATGTCCATATCCAGCTGTTTTGTGGCATCCTGTGACAGCGCAGTAACTCTCCGGGCCACTGTATTTGCCCCAAGTTGCACATCAGAAATAGCGGAAAGAATCTCTGTCTTACTTTTGTGATCATCAAATAAAGTTTCAGCCACCGCAGTCATAGCATCCTTCACAATGGCTCCATCCGTAAAGGGCTTTTTGTGTTTTGCTAGTAAGTGTGCCACTTTGAATGACGCCTCCGTGGCCGCACAACTCTTTTTTGTTGTCTTGGTGAATAAAGATTGCTGTCTCTGAAGCGCTGATTTGAGCTCCTTCACCTTTTCTTTTTGTAGGTTGCTCCCCGTGGGAAACTCGTGTGAAAAGTTACCGTGGACTGAGACGAAATGGCGCTGAACGTTGCATCGTTTACCAACAGCCACACTGAACCCACAGATCAGACAAACGCATTTATCGTTGACATTTGTGAATAAAAAGTCCGTTTCCCACTCCTCGTGAAAAGCGTACGTTTTCCTCCTCTTAGCAGAGCTCATGATGCCGCATCAACTCTGTCAAGGCCCGTGCACGAAACAAACGCTGGGTGGGTATTCAGCTGGGACTGAAACGCGCGATCCTTTGATTGACAGCTTACAGACAAATAATATGTTATTTATGTAAATGGGGCGGGACACACCAACGGATATGATAATATGATAGCCCAAATTGACGAAAAATGCGAATGTTTTTTTTTTTTTTTCTCTCATGCTAAATTTAGGAAAATAATGGATAACCTTGCGCGAGCTACCCAAAATGGGGCCGCGAGCTACCGGTAGCTCGCGAGCTATAGGTTGGAGACCCCTGACCTAGACCCTGGAGTTGAACAATTGATCCAAGTTTGGTGCAAATCACTTTGTGCAAGCGAAAGCTATTTTTCTATTGTCAAAAATAGGAAAAAGGGTCACATTTTGCCGCTCCGCTGCTCAAACAACGTTTCACTGATCAAAAATCCCTGAGGTCGTTACGATGGTACATGTGTTGAGATGATGTGGAACGATTTTGAGGCGAATCGGTGAAACGGCTGAGGAGGATGTGAGAAAAAGATACATTTTTCATTTTTCCATTTTGCAATGAAATTAATGAGCTCCCTGTTTGTCAGGGGGCGGGGCCATAATAAAACAAATTTCATGTCTTGACCTGAGGAACATGTGTACTGAATTTCGTGGCTCTACGAGAAACTTGACCTCGAACCCCTCCCATAGGCGCAATGTAAACTGACTTTTTCTGGCATTTTTTTTAGCCCCATAAAAAAGGTAAATTTTTGCAAGTTCTGAATTTTGGGCAAAATTTCATGCATGTTTAGGGGGTCAAATTAAGGCTCAAAATAATTAGGGCTACAATAATTAGGACACACACACACACATACATACAGTACATACATACAGTATGTGTCTTGTACTCAGTTACCTCTCTAAATACAGTCACGCGTAACTTTACTGTAGTTTTTACAGTGTGTAGTGCTCACCAACTGTCACCGAGATCTGACTTTTTTATATTGAAAACACAGACAGTAAACTTTCACAATGAAAACATGACTGAACCATGTGACTGAACCATGTGACTGCTGTTCATAAACACTGGTGTCAGGACTCATTATTCTGAGACAGTTTCATTGACATGAAGACTTACTTTTGAGGATTTAACTTTTCATTATGAGAAAGTGACGCACTTTCGCAGGTTATCCACGAGGTTCTGCAGTTTGTACTAATTGTTCTGAGAAATGCACAAACTGTTGTGCAAATGTGAAGAATTATGTGAGAAATGCACCAAAGCGACTGAGAAAAACTGTAACACAGCGTTCGGGCTGTGTTACAGTTCTGTTGTACCTGTCAGAGGTTTGTAGCCACTACACATTTGTCACTGTGGATATGAAACCACGGAAAGACGAATCTGCAAGAACTGCGGACGAACAATGTGGAGCATTGAGTTCATAGTACAACTGTTGGACCAAGTCCAAGACGTAGAAGTGAGATATCCACAAATGCAGAATTTCCACTTGTGAGAAAACTTAAATATCAGTGCAATACACTCGCCTGTAAGCACCTGTTCCTCACACTAAAAAACAAAGTGTAATCCCAAAAATGAACAACTTATTGACCTTTCGCACAAATGGCTCCACAGTGAGCGAAGCAGGCGGTAAACTGGACTCACGAGGCTGAGTATGAATCAAAAAACAACTTTGTTACAAAATAAACCACAATATTCTTAAAGTAGTACTAGAATGTAATATGCTGCTATCCAGAATATATAACTACAATATGTGTTTATAATATTTCGGGTGTTCATTTTGACATGTTCAGATGAATTATGTTAAAAAAACTGCTTTGAAGTGGCACCTTTTCACTTCCGCATAGAAACGCTAGGGGGCGCCAAAATGGCGGCGATGACGTAGGAGAATGACCTCTCACAGCAGCAGCAGCAGTCTGGGCTGAATCTGTAGGAGGTTTCACTGTCATCTGAACAAGGTATAAACATTTACATCAGTTTGTACATAATAGTGCGCAACTCTTTAACCTTTTAGCAGGGTTCGTACAGATTTCCTCTTAAGGTTTTCCATGACTTTTCCATGACCCTTAAAGTAGTACTAGAATTTAATATGCTGCTATCCAGAATATATAACTACAATATGTGTTTATAATATTTCGGGTGTTCATTTTGACATGTTCAGATGAATTATGTTAAAAAAACGGCTTTCAAGTGGCACTTTTTCACTTCCGCATAGAAACGCTAGGGGGGGCCAAAATGGCGGCGATGACGTAGGAGGAGGGCATCTCACTGCAGCAGACAGCAGTCTGGTTGGAAACTGTAGGAGGTTTCACTGTCATCTGAACAAGGTATAAAACATATTTTCATCCGTTTTGTACATAATAGTGTGCAACTCTTTTAACCTTTTAGCCTTATTTGTGAGATTCAAGCTAATTAGTGTTGGGCAAGTTAGCTAACTCTACTTGATATCATAAAACATGCTAACAAGGCTAATATTCGTTTTTACATTATGCCAGTCTCACTTTGGTTGCCTTAGATTTATTTACCACAATGTACATTGTAATATCCATAAATGCTAACACCTATTAACGGTTTAATTAGCATTTTTATCAATGATTGCATCACATGTAGTCTATGTTTTCAACTTCTGCAGCTTTTTGTTCATAAAAGTAAAATATTTATTTAATTAAAGTTATTTTGATTAGCATTTTTGAATATTACAATGTAAGTTGTGGTAAATAAATTCAAGGCAACCACAGTGAGACTGGCATAATGTAAACACGAATATTAGCCTTGTTAGCATGTTTTATGATATTAAGTAGAGTTAGCTAACTTGCCCAACACTAATTAGCTTGAATCTCACAAATAAGGCTAAAAGGTTAAAAGAGTTGCACACTATTATGTACAAAACGGATGAATATGTTTATACCTTGTTCAGATGACAGTGAAACCTACAGATTCCAACCAGACTGCTGCTGCTGCTGTGAGATGCCCTCCTCCTACGTCATCGCCGCCATTTTGGCTCCCCCTAGCGTTTTTATAAAGGTGCCACTTGAAAGCCGTTTTTTAAACATAATTCATCTAAACATGTCAAAATGAACACCCGAAATATTATAAACACATATTGTAGTTATATATTCTGGATAGCAGCATATTAAATTATAGTACTACTTTAACCAATTTTCCATGGCCAAAAATTACTCAGTCAATTTCAATTGTTACTTGCATTCATTTGTTGATTTTGTGCCTAAACACATTTTACAGATGTCTTACAAACATTTTATGGAAGACATTTTACAGATGTCTTCCATAAAATAAAATACTTTTAAAGGGAACATATTCTGCAAAAAAACGACAGAATTTTAAAGTACAACACTGTTAGAATAGTTTTTCATTCATGCAGTTTTGAGTTAAGGGTTATTTTGAGTCATAGGAAAATCACAGAACTGTCCACCACATTTTTCCTATCAAAGTGTGTTAACCAGGGTGCAATTGAGTTGCAAAACAACTTTCAGTTGATCACTTTTTACTAAGTCATTCCTGCTGCTGCCTCTAGAGGGAGCTCTAGGTACGCTGGCCAGCTCAGGCCTCTATGTGTCAGATCACTATTTTATCATTAAATAAAAAATACTTAATAAAAGGTTGGGTAACCAAACATTGTTTTTATTTAGCCTAAATTCAGCATGCAAAGTCAACTTTTTATCAAAAATATTAACTGTTGTACCTTCAATACATTCCTGAACAGAAAGTAACCATGCAATTACTTCCAACAATAAAATACACTCAAAATGGTAGCAATGTATGTACTGCTACATTTCTGCATTGCATTATAGACTAACTGAAGTGAAAGTAGTGTCTCAGTACAGGTAAATATTGTAATAAAACAGCTTCAGTGCTTTAACTTAAGTTCGAGTAAAAATAAAGTGTCTCTCACTACAGACTAAGAAGGCTTCCCCTGTTCATTCTGAAATATAAAATAGCTGCAGTACTTTAACTGTAGTTCAAGTAAAAAATAAAGTGTCCCAGTACAGACTGAGTAGGCCTATATTGCCATGTTAATGGTTAAATGTAAATAAAATAAAAAAAGTTCAAGTAACAATAAAGTGTCCCAGTATTGCAGGCCAAGGTTTGCAGTTAATTCTTCAAGACACATAAATAGCCAGCTCCAGTGCATTTAGTTCAAGTAATAATACAAAATAAACATATCAAAAAGCCTAGTTAGTACATTTTAAAGTATCAGTGTGATATAGTGAGTAAGCAGGCCTATATTCTGTAAAGGTCTTAGGCCATTTATAGTTTGTAGCTCATTCTTTGGTTTTCATCTCAAGAAGCTTGTCGTCCATTTGCTTATCGAGATCCTGTAGATCAGGGGTGCTCAATACGTCGATCGCGATCTACCAGTCGATCGCAAAGGTAGTATTGGTAGATCGCATTAAATAAATAAAAAATTACACATTCTAAACAAATATATACAAAAAACTCCGGGCAAAGTGGAGATTTTTGAAAACTCCGTTAATGCATTTGTGTGTAGACAGAGATAACCGGAGTTTTGCGTTCTCGCACGCCACAGTACCCCCCTAAATTCCTCTGATCACTGAAGCATGGATCATACTACCTTAAAAACTGTTCGCTGTGAGATGCTCGCAGCAGCGAACATCCTCCACATCAGAGAGCAGCAAAGTGATCGCGGGGACTCACGCTCGAAAACAACCAAACCAGGACTAAACCAGGACTAAACCAGGACTAAACCAGGGCTGAGGACGGGGTCAGTGCTTGTAAACATACGTCTTTACTCTGAGTGTCTTCTATGACTGTAAAAGTGCCGTTACCGGCGTCTGCATCAAAGCTCCGCCCACTTCTGTGTTTTTCCCCAACGCAGGACAGGACGTAAGAGACGCACATGTTTGGAATGTTACGAATGTGATTGATAACGCAGATGTGTGGATGCAAATTATTTTATAAACTGAGGAGGGGAAATATTTGGATTTAAAAAAAACAGGCATGGCACATGGACATGGCACCACAGTCAAATGACATCTGTGTTTTACTCAGTAATGTTTTACTGACACTTAGGTGACTGCACATGTGTGTTTTACTCAGTAATGTTTTACTGACACTTAGGTGACTGCACATGTGTGTTTTACTCAGTAATGTTTTACTGACACTTAGGTGACTGCACATGTGTGTTTTACTCAGTAATGTTTTACTGACACTTAGGTGACTGCACATGTGTGTTTTACTCAGTAATGTTTTACTGACACTTAGGTGACTGCACATGTGTGTTTTACTCAGTAATGTTTTACTGACACTTAGGTGACTGCACATGTGTGTTTTACTCAGTAATGTTTTACTGACACTTAGGTGACTGCACATGCGCAAACAACGCGCTCAGTGCAGGAAAGCTAAACCACGACAAACTTGTCAGCGAGTTACCACCAATTTTCCGGACTATGCATCCCTGGCTGATTCAATTCAGTGCTAGTCATAAGAGTAAACTCGGGTAATGACAAATTTACATAGGTAATTGTGTTGTGTTGTGCTATATTGGCTCATGCGGTTTTGCATGTACATAAACATACATTGTAGATATAAAGAATATTTTTTGAAATATATGATTTGCATTTTTGTAGTAGGTAGATCCTTTTGACTTGATCCTTTTATAAGTAGCTCGCATGCTGAAAAAGTGTGAGCACCCCTGCTGTAGAGAGATTTTCTTTTCCTTAGCCGTGCGGCGCAGACTGTTTGACTTTGTTATGAAGGTTATGTTGCCAGTGTTTTCTGCTTTGTTGGCGTAGCCGTCTGCTGCCTTCTCCAATGCAGAAACATCCTGATGTATTCTGGCTTTCTTCCTTTTTAGTTCATCTAGTTCATCTGTAAGTGCCTTTCTCTTTTCCACAGACCTTTGCTTCTCATTTGCCCTCCTCATATCATCCAAGTAGCTTTCGTATCGCTGTCGTGCACATGAAACTGACATGAAGAGTTCCTTGGTGAGAGGTACATTTGTCACATCACCAACAGCCCTAATGTGTCCCACAATGAGCCTCTGAGCAATGAGTGACTGTTCCTTTTGATTTTCCACAATTATCTCTTTGTTTATGGAAAACCCTCTCTCTACACTTGCTTGCCAATACAAATAGCCAATACAAACATAAGAGCGAGTGCTCAACGTCCCATCCCGCTGCGCTGGACCCCGCTCTGAAAGCGTTGTGTAGTACGTGCAGACCACAAGAGCCAATGTTTAACAGCGACTTGTCCACCTGTTTTTGCATCTCTTTTTGAATCATGTCATAAGCTTTCCAGTTCACGTAGGGTCCGTCCATTGACAGCTGGATGAGGTTTTTAATTCCCATCTCGGACAACGTGTTGCACATCTTTTCCACAATATCAGCCGCTGTAGAATGTCCAAGAAACTGGGAACCGATATATTTGCTTTTGACTTCTCCACCTTCCCACACGCGTACGTGAATGTCCAATTGCTTTGACTGTAAGCTATGGTTCAAAGACTCGTCAAATAGCACGACATATGCGGTTTGTTGTGACACTTCTTTCAATAAAAGTCTTTTGATATACGGCGCAAGCCCAAATGTGGCGATGTATGCACACTTCTCACCGCATGTGAATCTTGTGGCAATTTGGCTGTCTGGGAACATAGCTGCAAACAGACGACTCTTGCCCTCTGACGATTTGTAGTAAGTAATGCGAATTCATTACTTTTAATACCCATAGTATCTCGGCTTTCAGTACCTCATTTTTAGAGGAAAAGTCCAACGTTCCTTGAGTTGTTGTCGGTGCTCTTGGCGTGGGGGTTTTCTGTACACTAGCGCCTATGAACTGGCTGATGGGAATCGCCGCGGCATTTGCCCTCATGGCTAACTCATGTTTTTTCCCTTTCATATGGCTCGCCAGAGCAGACTCCCCCATATTCGAAATGTCACACGTTTTACTGCATAGCTTACACTTGGCGTGACTTGAGTCGGAGTCTTTTTGAAGCCAGCTCTGATATTTTTCCACAAATAGCCACGCATTGTTGAATCTGCATTTTCCTGGCATGATGGTTTTGCTGAGTCGCTGTAGCACGGAAAACACGTAGCTGGCCTCGAGTCAAGCGGGGGCGTGTCGCTAATGGCTGCAAGCAACCTGTCTGCCCGAATACAATGTGAGCGCTGGAGTGCTTTACGATTGTTTTTTATTTATTCATTACATATTTATATAGCCTTAAATTTTTTTAAACATACATTTTGTAAAATTTCCAAACTTTTCCAGGACCTACAAAATTCCAAAACTTTTCCAGGGCCTGGAAATTAGATTTTAAAATTCCATGACTTTTCCAGGTTTTCCATGACTGTACGAACCCTGTTTTAGCCTTATTTGTGAGATTCAAGCTAATTAGTGTAGGCCAAGTTAGCTAACTCTACTTGATATCATAAAACAATAATATTCGTTTTTACATTATGCCAGTCTCACTTTGCCTTAGATTTATTTACAACAATGTACATTGTAATATCCATAAATGCTAACACCTATTAACGGTTTAATTAGCATTTTTATCAATGATTGCATCACATGTAGTCTATGTTTTCAACTTCTGCAGCTTTTTGTTCATAAAAGTAAAATATTTATTTAATTCCAGTTATTTTGATTAGCATTTATGGATATTACAATGTACATTGTGGTAAATAAATCTAAGGCAACCAAAGTGAGACTGGCATAATGTAAAAACGAATATTAGCCTTGTTAGCATGTTTTATGATATCAAGTAGAGTTAGCTAACTTGCCCAACACTAATTAGCTTGAATCTCACAAATAAGGCTAAAAGGTTAAAAGAGTTGCACACTATTATGTACAAAACGGATGTAAATATGTTTATACCTTGTTCAGATGACAGTGAAACCTCCTACAGATTCAGCCCAGACTGCTGCTGCTGCTGTGAGAGGTCCTTCTCCTACGTCATCGCCGACATTTTGGCGCCCCCTAGCGTTTGTGAAAAGGTCCGACTTCAAAGCTGTTTTTTTAACATAATTCATCTGAACATATCAAAATGAACACCCGAAATATTATAAACACATATTGTAGTTATATATTCTGGATAGCAGCATATTAAATTCTAGTACTACTTTAAAGTGATAGTCTGTAACTCTAAATTAATTACACATTTTAGGAAATGTGCTAAATTGACCTCCTGGCCTTAAATGTTGATATAAAATAAGTCATTTTATTAATTCTAATATTACTGGCAAGTCCCGCCTTCCCTGCTCTTAGCTATAGTTCAGAATCCACGGTGCCGTCGAGGTTAACCAATCGAGTCATGCCAAGAGCTGTCAATCATCGGCGCTGATGCTGCAGCTGCTCATGCTCAGTTGTTTGTTTTCGCGGAGCCTCCATTAGGCTCTGGAACTACATGAAAACTGAACAAATAATTCTGAACATCCGCGCTGAGGTACTTATGTATATACTGAACCTATATCCATAATCATTTATATATGAACCTATATCCATAATCATTTATATATGAACCTATATCCATAATCATTTATATATGAACCTATATCCATAATCATTTATATATGAACCTATATCCATAATCATTTATATATGAACCTATATCCATAATCATTTATATATGAACCTATATCCATAATCAGATCCTCTGCAGATGTGTCCTATAATGTGCAATTCATGATAATAGCACTTCCTGGTTTGCCGCCATCGCTTTTTTTGTGCATAAAAACATTATTCAAATAATTCTGAAAACCTCCGTGCATGTGTATTAATAATGTATATGTATAATGTGTTCTCTGATTAACATTTCAAAGTGTTACGGAAACGTAGGTGTAGACCAATCAGAAAGGAAGGGGGAGGAGCTTGTGTCGTTTTTTCCAAATCAACCACCTCTCTGTCTCTCTTTCTGACAAACTCCAGACATTCACTTTAACTCTTCTCCTGGCACTTTGTGTTACTTACCAAAAGTGCATATTACTAAAACAATGGGCCTCATTCACGAACGGTTCTTACGAACAAATTTGTGCGTAAATCCTACTTACGAGGATTTTACGAAGAATGTGGCATTCATGAATATTTCTCGTAAGCAGAATTTCTCTTGGGTAAGTACAAATCCTACGAGTGCTCAGGAGCCTCTTACGCACATTCAGTGGCAACATGTTCGCACGCTGGTGTTGTGAAGTTCAATAAAACACAACATTACAGTGATATGTTTGCCATATTGATGTATGTATGTATTTATTTATTTCATTGTTTATGGTAATTTAGTCATTTTTTAAATTCATTTGTAAACTTAATGCGCCAACGCTTTATCAAATACATTGGAAATCATGCCGTTAGTGACCCCGTCCTATTGATAGGGGACATTTATCCATCCACGGGTCACAAAACAATGGAATATATACTGCTGCAGCAGGAGGACCGCGCTGGTCTCTCCATATGGTCTCTCCATATGGTCTCTCCATATGGTCTCTCCAGTCGCTGCGGTCTCTCTTCGGTCCGCGCTGGTCTCATGCTGGTCTCAGTCTATGCGGTCTCTCCTCGGTCCGCGCTGGTCTCAGTCTATGCGGTCTCTCCTCGGTCCGCGCTGGTCTGTCTATGCGGTCTCTCCTCGGTCCGCGCTGGTCTCAGTCTATGCGGTCTCTCTTCGGTCCGCGCTGGTCTCAGTCTATGCGGTCTCTCTTCGGTCCGCGCTGGTCTCAGTCTATGCGGTCTCTCCTCGGTCCGCGCTGGTCTCGTCTGCGTCTCAGTCTCAGTCTTGCGGTCTCTCCTCGGTCCGCGCTGGTCTCAGTCTATGCGGTCTCTCTCGGTCCGCGCTGGTCTCAGTCTATGCGGTCTCTCTTCGGTCCGCGCTGGTCTCAGTCTATGCGGTCGGTCTCTCTTCGGTCCGCGCTGGTCTCAGTCTATGCGGTCTCTCTCGGTCCGCGCTGGTCTCAGTCTATGCGGTCTCTCTTCGGTCCGCGCTGGTCTCAGTCTATGCGGTCTCTCTTCGGTCCGCGCTGGTCTCAGTCTATGCGGTCTCTCTTCGGTCCGCGCTGGTCTCAGTCTATGCGGTCTCTCTCTCGGTCCGCGCTGGTCTCAGTCTATGCGGTCTCTCTCGGTCCGCGCTGGTCTCAGTCTATGCGGTCTCTCCTCGGTCCGCGCTGGTCTCAGTCTATGCGGTCTCTCCTCGGTCCGCGCTGGTCTCAGTCTATGCGGTCTCTCTTCGGTCCTCGGTCCGCTGGTCTCAGTCTATGCGGTCTCTCTTCGGTCCGCGCTGGTCTCAGTCTATGCGGTCTCTCTTCGGTCCGCGCTGGTCTCAGTCTATGCGGTCTCTCTTCGGTCCGCGCTGGTCTCAGTCTATGCGGTCTCTCTTCGGTCCGCGCTGGTCTCAGTCTATGCGGTCTCTCTTCGGTCCGCGCGCTGGTCTCAGTCTATGCGGTCTCTCTTCGGTCCGCGCGCTGGTCTCAGTCTATGCGGTCTCTCCTCGGTCCGCGCTGGTCTCAGTCTATGCGGTCTCTCTTCGGTCCGCGCTGGTCTCAGTCTATGCGGTCTCTCTTCGGTCCGCGCTGGTCTCAGTCTATGCGGTCTCTCCGGTCCGCGCTGGTCTCAGTCTATGCGGTCTCTCCTCGGTCCGCGCTGGTCTCAGTCTATGCGGTCTCTCCTCGGTCCGCGCTGGTCTCAGTCTATGCGGTCTCTCCTCGGTCCGCGCTGGTCTCAGTCTATGCGGTCTCTCCTCGGTCCGCGCTGGTCTCAGTCTATGCGGTCTCTCCTCGGTCCGCGCTGGTCTCAGTCTATGCGGTCTCTCCTCGGTCCGCGCTGGTCTCAGTCTATGCGGTCTCTCCTCGGTCCGCGCTGGTCTCAGTCTATGCGGTCTCTCCTCGGTCCGCGCTGGTCTCAGTCTATGCGGTCTCTCCTCGGTCCGCGCTGGTCTCAGTCTATGCGGTCTCTCTCGGTCCGCGCTGGTCTCAGTCTATGCGGTCTCTCGTCGGCGTTTCCGCGTCCGCGCTGGTCTCAGTCTATGGCGTCTCTCTCTCGGTCCGCGCTGGTCTCAGTCTATGCGGTCTCTCTTCGGTCCGCGCTGGTCTCAGTCTATGCGGTCTCTCTTCGGTCCGCGCTGGTCTCAGTCTATGCGGTCTCTCCTCGGTCCGCGCTGGTCTCAGTCTATGCGGTCTCTCCTCGGTCCGCGCTGGTCTCAGTCTATGCGGTCTCTCCTCGGTCCGCGCTGGTCTCAGTCTATGCGGTCTCTCCTCGGTCCGCGCTGGTCTCAGTCTATGCGGTCTCTCCTCGGTCCGCGCTGGTCTCAGTCTATGCGGTCTCTCCTCGGTCCGCGCTGGTCTCAGTCTATGCGGTCTCTCTTCGGTCCGCGCTGGTCTCAGTCTATGCGGTCTCTCCTCGGTCCGCGCTGGTCTCAGTCTATGCGGTCTCTCCTCGGTCCGCGCTGGTCTCAGTCTATGCGGTCTCTCCTCGGTCCGCGCTGGTCTCAGTCTATGCGGTCTCTCTTCGGTCCGGTCGCGCTGGTCTCAGTCTATGCGGTCTCTCTCTCGGTCCGCGCTGGTCTCAGTCTATGCGGTCTCTCTCGGTCCGCGCTGGTCTCAGTCTATGCGGTCTCTCTTCGGTCCGCGCTGGTCTCAGTCTATGCGGTCTCTCTTCGGTCCGCGCTGGTCTCAGTCTATGCGGTCTCTCCTCGGTCCGCGCTGGTCTCAGTCTATGCGGTCTCTCTTCGGTCCGCGCTGGTCTCAGTCTATGCGGTCTCTCTCGGTCCGCGCTGGTCTCAGTCTATGCGGTCTCTCCTCGGTCCGCGCTGGTCTCAGTCTATGCGGTCTCTCCTCGGTCCGCGCTGGTCTCAGTCTATGCGGTCTCTCCTCGGTCCGCGCTGGTCTCAGTCTATGCGGTCTCTCCTCGGTCCGCGCTGGTCTCAGTCTATGCGGTCTCTCCTCGGTCCGCGCTGGTCTCAGTCTATGCGGTCTCTCCTCGGTCCGCGCTGGTCTCAGTCTATGCGGTCTCTCCTCGGTCCGCGCTGGTCTCAGTCTATGCGGTCTCTCCTCGGTCCGCGCTGGTCTCAGTCTATGCGGTCTCTCCTCGGTCCGCGCTGGTCTCAGTCTATGCGGTCTCTCCTCGGTCCGCGCTGGTCTCAGTCTATGCGGTCTCTCCTCGGTCCGCGCTGGTCTCAGTCTATGCGGTCTCTCCTCGGTCCGCGCTGGTCTCAGTCTATGCGGTCTCTCTCTCGGTCCGCGCGCTGGTCTCAGTCTATGCGGTCTCTCCTCGGTCCGCGCTGGTCTCAGTCTATGCGGTCTCTCCTCGGTCCGCGCTGGTCTCAGTCTATGCGGTCTCTCCTCGGTCCGCGCTGGTCTCAGTCTATGCGGTCTCTCCTCGGTCCGCGCTGGTCTCAGTCTATGCGGTCTCTCCTCGGTCCGCGCTGGTCTCAGTCTATGCGGTCCTCCTCGGTCCGCGCTGGTCTCAGTCTATGCGGTCTCTCCTCGGTCCGCGCTGGTCTCAGTCTATGCGGTCTCTCCTCGGTCCGCGCTGGAGTTCGGTAAAGTCAGCTTGATATTCACAGATTCGGACTTCCGCCATGAATATCTCACGAAAGCAACGTTGTTAAACGAAAGTAATGGTGCCAAAATGATCACCTCTACTTAGGCTAACTACTACAACATAGATTTTTCAAATCCAATGCGCTGTTTTAATGCAGAGAAATCCATTCAATCCAAGTGCCGAGAAAAGCGCATAGGGAGCGTCAACAAGTATCAATACCAGCTTTGTAAACGAACAATAGCTGTTACTTGAAGCCATGTACACGCACAGAACTCTAGGACACAATAAATAACTAACATTTCTAACTTGTACAACCTTTGTTTTCAGCATTTGCCTCTTTTGTTATATTTTTTATGATGAAATATGACTACAAATCTTGAATAACTTTTTTTCAAAAAGGGGCGTGGTCACCAAATTCTCAGGTATGATCAATAACTGCCATATCTAACTACTACAACTTTTGTTTTCAGCAGAAATATCTTTTTTATATTTTTTATGATTAAATATGAATATGATTTTTGAATAACTTTTTTTCAAAAAGGGGCGTGGTCACCAAATTCTCAGGTATGATCAATAACTGCCATATCTAACTACTACAACTTTTGTTTTCAGCAGAAATATCTTTTTTATATTTTTATGATTAAATATGATGAAATATGACTACAAATCTTGAATAACTTTTTTTCAAAAAGGGGCGTGGTCACCAAATTCTCAGGTATCATCAATAACTGCCATATCTAACTACTACAACTTTTGTTTTCAGAAGAAATATCTTTTTTATATTTTTTATGATTAAATATGACTACAAATCTTGAATAACTTTTTTTCAAAAAGGGGCGTGGTCACCAAATTCTCAGGTATAACCAATAATTAAAATATCTCATGGGTTTGTCAGTGGTGTTGAAGCTGATTCCACAAAGCTGGATGTGGTCCAGTTCCACTGCTACGGAGATAAAATAATGTTCTATTGTAACAGGAATTACATTTCATTATTTTATGAGTAATATGCAAATACACATAGTATATACAATTATCAAATATCACATACCATTGTGCAATGGACACAACACTGCTCTCTTATCACATTCTGAAGAATTTGGTGACCACGCCCCCTTTTTAGAACAAAAGCTATTGAAGATTGATAATTAATCATAAAAATGTAACAAAGAGATAAATGCTGCAAACAAAGGTTGCAGTACTTAGATATGTTAATTATTGATTATAACTGAGATTTTGGTGACCACGCCCCTTTTAGAACAAAATTTATTGAAGATTGTGACACTTGTCATGTCAGGATGGCACTTATGAAGATGTTGGAGGAACAAAGTGCACACCCAGGGTGCAGGTTTATTTACATTGGACAGCATGTCATGCAACACTCTCTCTGTTCAGAGTTGGTGGCCTGCTTTTAT
Organism: Knipowitschia caucasica; assembly: GCA_964034765.1. Classification (NCBI taxonomy): domain Eukaryota; kingdom Metazoa; phylum Chordata; class Actinopteri; order Gobiiformes; family Gobiidae; genus Knipowitschia; species Knipowitschia caucasica. The sequence goes on along the minus strand of OZ035837.1, from coordinate 39,928,905 downwards.
AGCATATGACAGTAATTAAGCAATACTAACTGCAGCCCTACAGCAATAATTAAAGTAGTGCTTTTACACTCTTTTTATTATTATTATTTTAAATTTACAAATGATTTATTTATTCTAAAACTATACTAAACTGGAAAGATAAAACCCAGGAAACCCCTCCACCCTCTCTGCAGAGTGGATGAACCCGGAATCCTCTTTAGGTGCTCCGGCTCCTCAGGACTTATTTGGCCGGAACGCCTAAAGAGGGCAGACAAGGGAGTAAAAGATAAGTATATTTAAATGTTGTACATTTATTCATTTTCCTTAACTCACACTCTTTTCCTTTACAGGTCCGCACCTTCACATACAAATCAATCTTTAATAAATGTTTTAAAACATTAGAGTCTGTCTAATTCATACTCCTGTTAACCCTCGTAAAGGACTCTTCTCCATTTATAAAAAGCCATTGAAGATTCAATCATAAAAAATATGAAAAAAGGTATTTCTGCTAAAAACAAAGGTTGTAGTAGTTAGATATTGTAGTTATTGATCATACCTGAGAATTTGGTGACCACGCCCCTTTTAGAAAAAAAGTTATTCAAGATTTGTAGTCATATTTCATCACAAAAAATATAAAGAGAAAAATACAAAAAACAAAGGTTGTAGTAGTTAGATATGGCAGTTATTGATGATACCTGAGAATTTGGTGACCACGCCCCTTTTTGAAAAAAAGTTATTCAAGATTTGTAGTCATATTTCATCATATTTAATCATAAAAAATATAAAAAAGATATTTCTTCTGAAAACAAAAGTTGTAGTAGTTAGATATGGCAGTTATTGATGATACCTGAGAATTTGGTGACCACGCCCCTTTTTGAAAAAAAGTTATTCAAAAATCATATTCATATTAATCATAAAAAATATAAAAAAGATATTTCTGCTGAAAACAAAAGTTGTAGTAGTTAGATATGGCAGTTATTGATCATACCTGAGAATTTGGTGACCACGCCCCTTTTTGAAAAAAAGTTATTCAAGATTTGTAGTCATATTTCATCATATTTAATCATAAAAATATAAAAAAGATATTTCTGCTGAAAACAAAAGTTGTAGTAGTTAGATATGGCAGTTATTGATCATACCTGAGAATTTGGTGACCACGCCCCTTTTTGAAAAAAGGTTATTCAAAAATCATATTCATATTTAATCATAAAAAATATAAAAAAGATATTTCTGCTGAAAACAAAAGTTGTAGTAGTTAGATATGGCAGTTATTGATCATACCTGAGAATTTGGTGACCACGCCCCTCTTTGAAAAAAAGTTATTCAAAATTCATATTCATATTAAATACTATTTATTCATAAAAAATACAAAAAAGAAACAAATGCTGAAAACAAAGGTTGTAGTAGTTAGATATGGTAGCTATTTATAGTATTTGAGAGTTTAGTGCGTGTACTTGGCTTAAAATAAAAACTATTGTTCGTTTACACAGCTGGTATTGGCATTTCTCCTCGGTCCACGCTGGTCTCAGTCTATGCGGTCTCTCTTCGGTCCGCGCTGGTCTCAGTCTATGCGGTCTCTCTTCGGTCCGCGCTGGTCTCTATATGCGGTCTCTCCTCGGTCCGCGCTGGTCTGTCTATGCGGTCTCTCCTCGGTCCGCGCTGGTCTCAGTCTATGCGGTGTCTCCTCGGTCCGCTCTGGTTTCTGTGTGCTGGTCTCTCCAGTCTCTCCTCGGGTCTGCATTGGTCTCTGCGCTGGATCTCCTCTCAGGGTCCAAAATACTTTTAGATTAATCTCATAACATTTTGAGATTCATTTTTAAATTAAAACATAATACGAGCGCGTTGATGAATCCCACGTAGGGTCTTCTTAGAAATCTACTGAAGAACGACTTGAGAAGAAATTTAAGAAGTTTCTTACGAAGTTATTCGTGAATGAGGCCCATTGTCTGGTATTTGACCTTTCTAAGCTCCATCCATAGGTACAGTCAGGAGGAAAGTCTCCATAAAGCATCTTATCAGTCTGATAATGACATTAGTATAATCAGAGTATTTTTACTAAAGATTTTTATGTGATGATGAGATTAAGTGGCAATCGTTGTGTCCAAGAATAAAGACATTGGGCCTCATTCACGAACGGTTCTTAGGAACAGATTTGTACGTAAATCCTACTTACGCGGTTTTTACGAAGAAAGTGGCATTCACGAATATTTCTCGGGAAGGGAGGAGCAGGGAGGAGCAGGGAGGTGCAGGGAGGAGCAGGGAGGAGCAGGGAGGAGCAGGGAGGAGCAGGGAGGTGCTGGGAGGAGCAGGGAGGAGCAGGGAGGAGCAGGGAGGAGCAGGGAGGTGCAGGGAGGAGCAGGGAGGAGCAGGGAGGTGCAGGGAGGAGCAGGGAGGAGCAGGGAGGAGCAGGGAGGAGCAGGGAGGTGCAGGGAGGTGCAGGGAGGAGCAGGGAGGTGCAGGGAGGAGCAGGGAGGTGCAGGGAGGAGCAGAGAGGAGCAGGGAGGTGCAGGGAGGAGCAGGGAGGTGCAGGGAGGAGCAGAGAGGAGCAGGGAGGTGCAGGGAGGTGCAGGGAGGAGCAGGGAGGAGCAGGGAGGAGCAGGGAGGAGCAGGGAGGTGCAGGGAGGAGCAGGGAGGAGCAGGGAGGAGCAGGGAGGTGCAGGGAGGAGCAGAGAGGAGCAGGGAGGAGCAGGGAGGTGCAGGGAGGTGCAGGGAGGTGCAGGGAGGAGCAGGGAGGTGCAGGGAGGAGCAGAGAGGAGCAGGGAGGTGCAGGGAGGTGCAGGGAGGAGCATATCCAGTTTGGAAAATACTCTTAAACTTTTGCTCTTATGGTACACTGCACTGGGATTATCCTCGATCCTGCCTGTCTCCATGACGATATTGTCATCTTATGTTGTCTGCCCCTTTCTGAATCATGAACAAATTAAAAGGACATTAAATGAACAAAAACACTGTTTTTTTTCCTCAAAATTATTATCAATTTTTGATTAATAAGTCATTAATTTCATATTTTAATATTTCTAAAACATGTGGAGGCTCAAGATGATTCCAGTTTTACTCCGACGTCTGATATTCGCTGATGTTTCTGGTTCTGTTAAAAGGGAGAGAAAAGTGTAGCTTCTTTCTGCCCTCCTGATTGGATTTGAGTGAGAGAAGCTTTTGTACAATTACTGGTATCAAACAGCAACACTTAACACTGCACTAACATAGTAACACTGTAGTAACACTGCACTAACACTGTAGTAACACTGTAGTAACACTGTAGTAACGCTGTAGTAACACTGTAGTAACACTGTACTAACACTGTAGTAACACTGTAGTAACACTGTAGTAACACTGCACTAACACTGTAGTAACACTGTAGTAACACTGTAGTAACACTGTAGTAACGCTGTAGTAACACTGTAGTAACACTGTAGTAACACTGTAGTAACACTGTAGTAACACTGTAGTAACACTGCACTAACACTGTAGTAACACTGTACTAACACTGTAGTAACGCTGTAGTAACACTGTAGTAACGCTGCAGTAACACTGTAGTAACACTGTAGTAACGCTGTAGTAACACTGTAGTAACACTGTACTAACACTGTAGTAACACTGTAGTAACACTGCAGTAACACTGTAGTAACACTGTAGTAACGCTATAGTAACACTGTAGTAACATTGTACTAACACTGTAGTAACGCTGTAGTAACGCTGTAGTAACACTGTAGTAACACTGCACTAACACTGTAGTAACACTGTAGTAACGCTGTAGTAACACTGTAGTAACACTGCACTAACACTGTAGTAACACTGTACTAACACTGTAGTAACACTGTAGTAACGCTGTAGTAACACTGTAAGGGGAACGTGAGGGGAACGAACTGGAATATCAGTCGGTTATCAAGGACTTTGTCGACTGGTGTGAGCGCAACCACTTGTGCTTGAACACCAGTAAGACCAAGGAGATGGTCATCGACTTCAGGAGAAAACCACTTTCCCACACGCTGCTGAACATCCAGGGGGAGGACATTGAGCTGGTGGACAGCTTCAAGTACCTGGGTGTTCACATTAACAATAAACTGGACTGGTCCATAATACAAACGCCCTGCACAAGAAGGGCCAAAGTTGCCTCTTCCTTCTGAGGAGGCTGAGGTCCTTCTGAGGAGGCTGAGGTCCTTCTGAGGAGGCTGAGGTCCTTCTGAGGAGGCTGAGGTCCTTCTGAGGAGACTGAGGTCCTTCTGAGGAGGCTGAGGTCCTTCTGAGGAGGCTGAGGTCCTTCTGTGGAGGCTGAGGTCCTTCTGAGGAGGCTGAGGTCCTTCTGAGGAGGCTGAGGTCCTTCTGAGGAGGCTGAGGTCCTTCTGAGGAGGCTGAGGTCCTTCTGAGGAGGCTGAGGTCCTTCTGAGGAGACTGAGGTCCTTCTGAGGAGGCTGAGGTCCTTCTGAGGAGGCTGAGGTCCTTCTGTGGAGGCTGAGGTCCTTCTGAGGAGGCTGAGGTCCTTCGGAGTGAGCAGGCCTCTGCTCAGGACTTTTTATGACTCTGTGGTAGGCTCTGCCATTTACTACGCTGCCGTGTGCTGGGCCCCAGGCAGCACAGAGCGGGACAGAAACAGACTGAACAAGTTGGTCAGGAGGGCCAGCTCCACTCTGGGCTGCTCCCTGGACTCTGTGGAGGAGGTGAGGGACAGGAGGCCCCTGGACTCTGTGGAGGAGGTGAGGGACAGGAGGCCCCTGGACTCTGTGGAGGAGGTGAGGGACAGGAGGCCGCTGGACTCTGTGGAGGAGGTGAGGGACAGGAGGCCCCTGGACTCTGTGGAGGAGGTGAGGGACAGGAGGCCCCTGGACTCTGTGGAGGAGGTGAGGGACAGGAGGCCCCTGGACTCTGTGGAGGAGGTGAGGGACAGGAGGCCCCTGGACTCTGTGGAGGAGGTGAGGGACAGGAGGTGCTAGCCAAAGCCACCTCCATCATGAACAATACCTCCCACTGCACAGGACTGTAGAGGAGCTGAGGAGCTCCTTCAGTGGAAGACTGAGACACCCTCAGTGTAGGAAGGAGCGCTACCACAGGGCCTTTATCCCCACCGCTGTCAGACTGTACAATAAGTCACTTTAAATGATCACTGTGTGAAAACCTGCACTACTATTGACACTGTTTCCAATTGACACTTGTCACTTTTGTTGCACATAATTAGTGTCTCTATCCATGCCAAATGTGACATGTACATTTCTCCTCTGTGAGATAAAAAAAGCTTATCTTATCTTAGTAACACTGTAGTAACACTGTAGTAACACTGCACTAACACTGAACTAACACTTTGTAACGATGTAGTAACGCTGTAGTAACACTGTAGTAACGCTGTAGTAACGCTGTAGTAACAATGTGGTAACACTGTAGTAACACTGCACTAACACTTTGTAACACTTTGTAACACTGTGGTAACGCTGTAGTAACGCTGTAGTAACGCTGTAGTAACACTGTAGTAACGCTGTAGCAACGCTGTAGTAACACTGGTAACACTGTAGTAACATTGTACTAACACTGTACTAACACTGTACTAACGCTGCACTAACACTGAAGTAACACTGAAGTAACACTGTAGTAACACAGTAGTAACACTGCACTAACACTGTACTAACACTGTACTAAAACTTCGTAACACTGTAGTAACACTGCACTAACACTGCACTAACACTGTACTAACACTTTGTAACGATGTAGTAACACTGTACTAACGCTGTAGTAACACTGTACTAACACTGTAGTAACGCTGTAGTAACACTGTACTAACGCTGTAGTAACACTGTACTAACACTGTAGTAACGCTGTAGTAACACTGTACTAACGCTGTAGTAACGCTGTACTAACACTGAAGTAACACTGTAGTAACACTGTAGTAACACTGCACTAACACTGTACTAACACTTTGTAACGATGCAGTAACGCTGTAGTAACACTGTAGTAACGCTGTAGTAACAATGTGGTAACACTGTAGTAACACTGTAGTAACGGTGTAGTAACACTGCACTAACACTGTACTAACACTTTGTAACACTTTGTAACACTGTGGTAACGCTGTGTTAACGCTGTAGTAACGCTGTAGTAACGCTGTAGTAACACTGTAGTAACGCTGTAGTAACACTGTACTAACACTGTAGTAACGCTGTAGTAACACTGTACTAACGCTGTAGTAACACTGTACTAACACTGTAGTAACGCTGTAGTAACGCTGTAGTAACACTGTAGTAACACTGTAGTAACATTGTACTAACACTGTACTAACACTGTACTAACACTGTACTAACACTGTACTAACGCTGCACTAACACTGAAGTAACACTGAAGTAACACTGTAGTAACACAGTAGTAACACTGCACTAACACTGTACTAACACTGTACTAACACTTTGTAACACTGTGTAACGCTGTAGTAACGCTGTGGTAACGCTGTGGTAACGCTGTGGTAACGCTGTACTAACGCTGTAGTAACGCTGTAGTAACGCTGCTGTAACGCTGTAGTAACACTGTACTAACACTGTAGTAACGCTGTAGTAACACTGTACTAACGCTGTAGTAACACTGTACTAACACTGTAGTAACACTGCACTAACACTGCACTAACACTGTAGTAACGCTGTGGTAACACTGTAGTAACACTGCACTAACACTGTGGTAACGCTGTAGTAACGCTGTAGTAACGCTGTAGTAACGCTGTAGTAACACTGTAGTAACGCTGTGGTAACACTGTAGTAACACTGTAGTAACGCTGTAGTAACGTTGTGGTAACGCTGTAGTAACACTGTACTAACGCTGTAGTAACACTGTACTAACGCTGTAGTAACACTGTACTAACGCTGTAGTAACACTGTAGTAACACTGCACTAACACTGTACTAACACTGCACTAACGCTGTGGTAACGCTGTAGTAACGCTGTTGTAACGCTGTGGTAACGCTGTAGTAACACTGTAGTAACGCTGTAGTAACACTGTAGTAACGCTGTGGTAACACTGTAGTAACGTTGTGGTAACGCTGCAGTAACACTGTACTAACGCTGTGGTAACACTGCAGTAACACTGTAGTAACACTGCACTAACACTGTAGTAACGCTGTAGTAACGCTGTAGTAACGCTGTAGTAACGCTGTAGTAACACTGTAGTAACACTGTAGTAACACTGCACTAACACTGTACTAACACTGCACTAACTCTGTGGTAACGCTGTAGTAACGCTGTTGTAACGCTGTGGTAACACTGTAGTAACGTTGTGGTAACGCTGTAGTAACACTGTACTAACGCTGTAGTAACACTGTACTAACGCTGTGGTAACACTGCAGTAACACTGTACTAACACTGTACTAACGCTGTAGTAACGCTGTAGTAACACTGTAGTAACACTGCACTAACACTGTACTAACACTGCACTAACGCTGTGGTAACGCTGTAGTAACACTGTAGTAACGCTGTAGTAACACTGTAGTAACACTGTAGTAACACTGCACTAACACTGTACTAACACTGCACTAACTCTGTGGTAACGCTGTAGTAACGCTGTTGTAACGCTGTGGTAACGCTGTAGTAACGCTGTAGTAACGCTGTAGTAACGCTGTAGTAACGCTGTAGTAACGCTGTGGTAACACTGTAGTAACGTTGTGGTAACGCTGTAGTAACACTGTACTAACGCTGTAGTAACACTGTACTAACGCTGTGGTAACACTGCAGTAACACTGTAGTAACACTGCACTAACACTGTACTAACGCTGTAGTAACGCTGTAGTAACACTGTAGTAACACTGCACTAACACTGTACTAACACTGCACTAACGCTGTGGTAACGCTGTAGTAACGCTGTAGTAACACTGTAGTAACGCTGTAGCAACGCTGTAGTAACACTGGTAACACTGTAGTAACATTGTACTAACACTGTACTAACACTGTACTAACACTGTACTAACACTGTACTAACGCTGCACTAACACTGAAGTAACACTGAAGTAACACTGTAGTAACACAGTAGTAACACTGCACTAACACTGTACTAACACTGTACTAACACTTTGTAATACTGTAGTAACACTGTAGTAACACTGTACTAACACTTTGTAACACTGTGTAACGCTGTAGTAACGCTGTGGTAACGCTGTGGTAACGCTGTGGTAACGCTGTACTAACGCTGTAGTAACGCTGTAGTAACGCTGCTGTAACGCTGTAGTAACACTGTACTAACACTGTAGTAACGCTGTAGTAACACTGTACTAACGCTGTAGTAACACTGTACTAACACTGTAGTAACACTGCACTAACACTGTAGTAACGCTGTGGTAACACTGTAGTAACACTGCACTAACGCTGTGGTAACGCTGTAGTAACGCTGTAGTAACACTGTAGTAACGCTGTGGTAACACTGTAGTAACACTGTAGTAACGCTGTAGTAACGTTGTGGTAACGCTGTAGTAACACTGTACTAACGCTGTAGTAACACTGTACTAACGCTGTAGTAACACTGTAGTAACACTGCAGTAACACTGCACTAACACTGTACTAACACTGCACTAACGCTGTGGTAACGCTGTAGTAACGCTGTTGTAACGCTGTGGTAACGCTGTAGTAACACTGTAGTAACGCTGTAGTAACACTGTAGTAACGCTGTGGTAACACTGTAGTAACGTTGTGGTAACGCTGCAGTAACACTGTACTAACGCTGTGGTAACACTGCAGTAACACTGTAGTAACACTGCACTAACACTGCACTAACACTGTACTAACGCTGTAGTAACGCTGTAGTAACGCTGTAGTAACACTGTAGTAACACTGTAGTAACACTGCACTAACACTGTACTAACACTGCACTAACTCTGTGGTAACGCTGTAGTAACGCTGTTGTAACGCTGTGGTAACACTGTAGTAACGTTGTGGTAACGCTGTAGTAACACTGTACTAACGCTGTAGTAACACTGTACTAACGCTGTGGTAACACTGCAGTAACACTGTACTAACACTGTACTAACGCTGTAGTAACGCTGTAGTAACACTGTAGTAACACTGCACTAACACTGTACTAACACTGCACTAACGCTGTGGTAACGCTGTAGTAACACTGTAGTAACGCTGTAGTAACACTGTAGTAACACTGTAGTAACACTGCACTAACACTGTACTAACACTGCACTAACTCTGTGGTAACGCTGTAGTAACGCTGTTGTAACGCTGTGGTAACGCTGTAGTAACGCTGTAGTAACGCTGTAGTAACGCTGTGGTAACACTGTAGTAACGTTGTGGTAACGCTGTAGTAACACTGTACTAACGCTGTAGTAACACTGTACTAACGCTGTAGTAACACTGTACTAACGCTGTGGTAACACTGCAGTAACACTGTAGTAACACTGCACTAACACTGTACTAACGCTGTAGTAACGCTGTAGTAACACTGTAGTAACACTGCACTAACACTGTACTAACACTGCACTAACGCTGTGGTAACGCTGTAGTAACGCTGTAGTAACACTGTAGTAACGCTGTAGTAACACTGTAGTAACACTGTAGTAACACTGCACTAACACTGTACTAACGCTCTGGTAACGCTGTAGTACGGTAAACTAAACTAACCGGTTATACTCTGTCGGTCTTTGTCTTTGAACACTGAGACAGTCTCTTATCAACATCGTCACAGTTATGCACTGACGATAGACATCAAAGCTACATCATGTTCTGGAAAAAAGAAAACATGTCAGACGTGACTGACAGAGAGAATGAATTATGTTTTTTTTATTCATGACGGGTGTGAACATTAGAATAATAAAGAAATACATCATTAATATACAACATTAGTTTGGCATTTTAACGTGTGTATCAACAGGTGGGTTTTGTGTAAAAGCTGTTGCGTCACAATCACAGTATCTGAGGGCTGTTTATGTCTTTATGGGATCATGGGATTTGATATTTGAAACAAAAGTAAGTGGTCATTTGTTGTGCAGCACAACTGTTTGTACTGTTTGTACTGATGCAGGTCTTGAGTTTGTTCTTTCTATAGTTTCCAGGTGTTTGGGTTGGTTTGCATTTCTACTTGAATTTCAACAACATGTAGAGGCACCATATTTGATGACATTCTTTTCATTATTCAGAACCAGGGCAGGTGACTGTGTGTCTGTGTGTGTGTGTGTGTGTGTGTGTGTGTGTGTGTACGTGTGTGCGTTTGTGTGGGGGTTACAAAGCCTGGGGTTCTGCACTTTCAGCATTGTTCCATGAGACATGACTGACAGCTCACACCAATGTTAGTTTTACCGGTTTCATTTTCCCGCAGGCTAATGGACTAAGAATAGCAGGTAACGACCCTGTGAAATTCCACAGATTTTGAACGTCTGCAAATTAGTTTTGACTTTTTTCTTGTTCACTTTTGCACCCAGAGCTTGGTTAAAATGCACCTGTGATTTTCAAGTTTGGACTGTCCTGGTTAAAGAAGATTCTCATGTGTATTAAGACTTACTAAAGAAATCTAAGAATAGAAAACACACAGCTCTGCGTGTCTGAGAATGTCAGGGCCATAATTACAGTGGAATACAGTGGAATTGTATTATGGTACAATAACAGTGTCAACTCGTCACTATCTGTCACCGCTGCTAAATGCATGGCATTAACAAAGGACAAAACATTATGACAAACACAAAGAACACATCTGATAACTCTCAAGAATGTGTTCAAATCTTTTGTCGTCTTTGTGGCGAAGGAACAGGGCAGGTGCGTGAAGAGGAGGAGGAGGACCCCAAGCCCAGAGAAAAAAGTGACTGTTCTAGCCCGGTTTCACACTTCAGTCTGCAGGACCCCGTCCTCATCCAGCAGGTCTGTACTTACACCAAAGACCAGAGGCTCTGGACTTCGGTAAGATTATTTCTGAAATTGTAAACTTAGTGTCACTGTGTTTTTCCATTTACAAATAGTCGTTATAAACAAATGAGTAATAATAATTTTATCAATATATAATGTCATTATAGCGTCTGAGAGTACTGAGGTTACACCAAGAGAATCAGGGTTTTTATGTTTTTACATGATAATCACCTGCAGTGACAGTTTTATACTTAACTATTGGATGTGACGAACAGCTGGTGTTAAGCATCTATTGTGATGATAAAACTGTCATAAAACTGTATGATACGTCTGTGTTTTACAGTCTTGTAAACTTTAAAGAGTCCAAACATGCTGAGGCTCGCTCTGGCGTCTGCTCTGAGCCTGATCGCAGGTGAGGCGCCTCCACGTGTCTCGGCTTCTACGCAATCATGTAGCCATCCTTTGGGTGTCCGCGTTCTGACTCACAGCATCAAACACAACACGTGTCGTGGATGCATTTCCAAAGTTTTATTTGTCAAAAATCAAATAATGTGTGCGTATGCGCTGCGTGTGTGCGTATGCGCTGCGTGTGTGCTGCGTTGCGTGTGCGCTGCGTGTGTGCTGCGTTGCGTGTGTGCTGCGTTGCGTGTGCGCTGCGTTGCGTGTGCGCTGCGTTGCGTGTGTGCTGCGTTGCGTGTGTGCTGCGTTGCGTGTGTGCTGCGTTGCGTGTGTGCTGCGTTGCGTGTGTGCTGCGTTGCGTGTGTGCTGCGTTGCGTGTGTGCTGCGTTGCGTGTGTGCTGCGTTGCGTGTGTGCGGTCAGAAACCATGTTGGTCACCATCATTAACCGACACCTGTCCCATCTATGAATACTTTGTCCCGCCCTCTCTAGCTCTAAACAAGGAATATTAGACCTCTATATTTAACATTATCATAAGTAAAAGATAATATTTCAGGATGATTTTAAAAAATGATTTTACATTTCAGAACTAATTTTAGACATTTTTATGTGATTCAACGGCACAAAAACCTCCAATAACAACACGATGAAGTTTAAATGACTCTTTATCCGTGCTGCTGTGTGTGTCACAGTGTGTGTCACAGTGTGTGCTGCTGTGTGTGTCACAGTGTGTGCTGCTGTGTGTGTCACAGTGTGTGCTGCTGTGTGTGTCACAGTGTGTGTCACAGTGTGTGCTGCTGTGTGTGTCACAGTGTGTGCTGCTGTGTGTGTCACAGTGTGTGCTGCTGTGTGTGTCACAGTGTGTGCTGCCGTGTGTGTCACTGTGTGTGTCACAGTGTGTGCTGCTGCGTGTGTCACAGTGTGTGTTGCAGTGTGTGTCACAGTGTGTGCTGCTGTGTGTGTCACAGTGTGTGTTGCTGTGTGTGTCACAGTGTGTGTTGCTGTGTGTGTCACAGTGTGTGTTGCTGTGTGTGTCACAGTGTGTGTTGCTGTGAACCAGGACTTCATCAGTTCTGCAGAGATTGACATCGCTGATTGTCCCATCACTTTTTATGGACTTAAGTATGACAAGGTTTATGTGAGTAACACACACACACACACACACACATACACACAGACACACACACACAGACACA